>LPNX010266894.1:0-120822 GCA_001517045.1 Pseudotsuga menziesii
TGATTGATAAGACATTATTAAATGAATGAGTAATTTAAGCGTCGTCGCTTAAGCGACGCTTAGGAGGATATCCGTCGCTTAAGCGACGCTTGCAAGCCTATCCATCGCTTAAGCGATGCTTATCAAGCCTAGTCGTCGCTTAAGCGACACTGATCACCACCATTTCAAAAAAAAAAATTATCTTCCTGATTTTTGGCACTGTTAAAATAAAAAATCCACGCGCCGTCGGAAAAAACCGTCGGATTTTGGATCGAAATATAGTAGTGGGTTGATTATAAAGAACTAGAATTCGCATGGGAGGAAAGTGAAGGATCGTGACTGAGTCCGACTGAACGATTGGAGTGATACCTTTATATGGACATTCATAATATTTTCTTTAGCGAATTTCCCATCATATTGCATGAGTGGTCATTGAAGTTAGCGACCCAAAGGAAAAACTTCAAAGGGGAACTGACAAATTGGAGTCCTAAGCTAATTCAGTGGCTGAAGAGGGTGAGAAATCCAATATCTAGGGTTGTTGACTTCCAGGTCAATAGTATTTTTGGAGGATATATCACATAAATTGTAGTCGACACAATAAAATCATACAGTGAGGCAAAAAGAGAATTTTTCCAAGGTCCTAGAGGTCACTATCTAAAATATTTGAAACAACGGATTAAGATGTTGGTAAGCGATTATAAGAATGTAGTTTGACGAGTAAATATCTGTGCACGGAGACACGGGATATGACACAAGAAATATTGTGAGAAGAATGGGTGGGGATAAACTGAGATTTTTATGGTAATAGTGAGACTGAACTAGAAGGTGGATGCCTAAGGAGTGGAAGAATATTTTGATCGGGAAAGAGAAGAAGAACTGTGACAAGAAGAGGAAGTTGCAGTGTGACCAAAGGAAAGGAATATCAATTGGTCGCGCACCTTGACAAAGGATCTTGTGACGAATAAGAGGAGTACCAACTTATATATAAAGAAGAAGAAGAAGAAGCACCAGATCCATATCAAGATTACAGCATACCCATGACCCCCCGTACATCACCCGAGGTAAGATCTAAAAACACATCACCTAGTGGTTTTTCTAATCATAATAACAGTAATAGTGGAAATAGCAGTCAAGGAACTCCCATTAGTAGAATCTTTAATCTATAAGTACCAAGAGTAAAAGAATGGATGGGAATGATATAAGGATACCAATATTAAATAGAAATGGGTCAAAAGACCCTAACCAATATTGGTTTCTATGCGAAGCTGTATGGACTATGTGACGGATCCAAGATGAGGCCATCAAGAAAGCTCAAATGATAAGAACCCTTGAAGGTCATGCATTGGACCGGTACGTGAAATTCTCTGTGGTTCCAACATGAATCCTGCAGAAGACATTAGATCAAATTCGATTATGATTAATATATGAGTTTAGGAATCCCAAATCTGAGTCGAAGTGCGTTATGGAAATCAAAGAAATTAAGCAATTTCCTACATAGTCTATTTGGGACTTTGACCAAAGATTCAAGACTTTGATGGTTAATGTAAGTTTTTCAGATGTCAGACATCCAACACAAATAATGGTTTATTGTGGTAATGTTACCACACATATGTATTCCTTTGATGTAGTAAAATATTGTATCATAGAGAGAGGCTCTTAAGCTCTCCATGAAATTGGAAGCCTCACCGGTCAGAGAAATTGGTGTAGGAATGATGGAAATCCAGTCACAACTTGCCAAACTTACATTGCAACTTCAGGATATCAAGAAAGGAATTGAACTATAAGAAGAACTATGGTGTACCAGATGCAAAACCGAAGGACATCATAAACACAACTACCTAACATTTATGAATTATGTCGCATCAGGAGCACCGAATACAATGAATACACAAGGGAATCCTTGGTGTACAATATTCCAGACTAGAGAACATCGGTCAAAAAAATACTTATACTTATAGAAAATCATAAGTGCATCAGCTAGTCTATATTTTAAGTTATGTCGATCAGTGGGACACAATGAGAAAGATTGTAGAGCATATCAGCTGCTACAAGAGAAAATAGTTGACATGTACCTAATGAAGAATGATGCATAGATGCAAGCTGAGTGAACTTAGGCACAATTTACTTAGAACTAGGACCCTCACAATCAATATCCACAAACACAATACCCTCAACCCAGGGGGGTGGAATTTTTAGAGGCCAAGGAGGAGGAGGAGGATTTGGTCGCAAAAGAGGCCAAGTTATATGTTATAATTATGGAAATTATGGACACTTTTGAGTGGAATTCACAAATCCTACTACGACTTCTTCATATTGTAGATATTTTTACCATACTATCGAAGAATTCCCTCAATTGATTGTGAAATGGAAGTCTAGGAACGTGGGATATCATAACCCACCTCAGAATCCCAATCCAAACATACAAAATATATCTATTGAACCAAAGGAGCCAAATATTGTTGTCGTAACCTGAGGAGGTGTTGTGATGGGAGTAGATCAAGAAGCACCATATGGACAACCGAGAGTGTGACTGAAAGCACAAAAGAAAGCACCATTAGATGTCCAAAAATAAAATGAGATATTCTTGGACACTCGGCAAAAATCAAGCATCGAATTCTTCTGCTGAACCAAATGAAGGACTGATATTGGAGATGCCTCAATGATTCAACCAGTTGTTCCAGAAGAAACAAACAAAAAATGTTAGTAAACTAAAGGAATTCTTTAAGAGTTGTCTAGCATTATTAATATATAAAGATGTTGTCAGAGAATTGACAGCCTTGATAAAAGAACCTCAAGTAGATGTGCAACCAGAAAGAATTATTAACCTTATTGGTTAAATATTGAAAATTGTTCATGAACTAAGAATGACTTCCAAGAAAGGAGATTATGACATGGACTATATTATACTATACTTGGGTTTTGATCTTAACATTCTTACTAGACAAACATGGGAGAGTATGGGAAAATCGATACTAGTATGGTCTCCTATCCAACTTAGACTAGAAAATAAGTCAAAGGTTTACCTATCAGTTGATTGACTCAGGTTCCTATCGAGATAGAAGGAATTCACACTTATGCATACTTTGAGGTGATCAACATTGTTGATGATATGAATCTGTATCCTACACTTATATGGTTCGATTGGGACATTTATAGCCAAACTATTATATATTTCAAGAAGAGGATATATAATTAATTTTTCAATGGATTGTTATGTGAATCCAATGGCAACCGAAAAACTCAACAGGCGAAGTGTTAGTTCCTACACATTAGATTCAGTAGAAGCTTTAGAGAATTGGCAGAACTGATTGCATGAAGTGTCAATGAGAAGATGCACAAGAATTACAAATTTCGTGTGATGGGTAGGTATCAAGGTATGTGATCTGCCTACCTATGAGGGTTTTCCTAACATGTAATCTTTTATAACATGATTTGAAGAAAATTTAACAGAACCCCAATGCATCTTAGCTCTTAACTTTGCATTGAATTCTACACCTACCAGATGGTGGGTCGCACATAAACAGTCTATCTAGGAATGGCCCTAATGTTAAATATTAATGGAATTCTGATTTGGAGAGAAGGTGATATACACTGTTGATAAATACACATGAGTGATTAATCATGTTGAGAACATAGAGTATTGTCTCCCGACCTAGGAGGCATATTCGTGATAGAATTGGATCCACCAGTTTATACACACATTGGACATGACACCAAGGACCCAGTATACATGAGTCGAGTTATAATGAGGAATAATAGAATGGGAAGAATTAGCTTCTAGTTTCGCCCAGAAGTTTGAATGTGTTGATTATCATCCTTCAATTGATGTTTCTCTACAAGTAATAAATACTAAGATAATTGAACATATTCCTGTGTCGACGACAAAAAAATTTCAAAGCAACATGACAGTCCAACACTGGATGAAGTGTTATAATGTAATAGGAGAACCTAATGATGATGATCCCTGCAATGATCCCTGCAACATACACATTCTTGAGTTTGAAGGTACTCGCATAGTGGAAGGATCAGTTGTATCAAGCGATAAGTTTCTAAATCTGTTGAAGTGAAATAAAGTAAACATTGTTTCTCCAAAGAATCCAAAATTTTCCAATATTGGGGATTATTGGGACGATGAAACTGTTGGGAATATTACAGACATACTACATGAGTTTCAAGATCTATTTCCCACTAAGTTTTCTGAAATGAATGGAATTGTCAAAGATCTTGGAGAAATGAAGATTCCATTGAAGTATGAAGCAAAACTTGTTAAGAAACGACTATATCAACTCAATATGCAATACAAATAAAAATTTAAGAGAGTTAGATCGAATGTTGGATGCAGGAATCATAGAACCTGTTGAAGAATCCGAGTGGATTAGTCCCATGGTAGTACAATATAAGAAAATTGTTGGTGAAGCGTGTATTTGCGTCGCCCTAAGAAAGTTGAATGATGCATGTATGCATGACCCATTTCCGACCTTGTTTACTAATGAAGTATTAGAGAGTAACGAGGGTCAATAATTACATTCCTTTATTGATGGATTCTCTGGTTACCATCAGATCAGATCAGAATGCAAAGGGGAATTGACAAAAAACAAACTTTTTGACAGAGTGGGGATGTTTCTAGTATAGAGTGATTCCCTTTGGAGTCAATAATTCTCCTACTATCTTTTCCAGGATAGTCGTGTCTACTTTCAAATATTTTATTCATAAGTTTCTTGAAGTCTAATTTGATGATTGGATGATATTTAGACTCATAAAGGATCATATTGAGAGCCTCAAAATGATGTTGGAACGATATCGACAGTACCATATTTCCCTTAACTTAAAGAAATACATTTTTTCTACCCCTTTTTTAATTTCATTGTTTAATGCGGTTTGTAGCGATGGATTCTTGCTGGATCCTACTAAAATTACGATCATCATCAACCTACGACCACCTACGGTATTAAATTAGTTGAGAACAACCTTGGGACATACAGGGTACTATCGAAAATTTATTAGAGGATACAGAGAGGTGACTGCCCCTATGGAGAAATTATTGAAGAAGGATGTTAAGTTTCAGTGGAGTGAACAATGCTAAGAGATTCTGGATGTCTTGAAGAATAATATGGTTACAAAATCCATATTAGTTTTTATAGACTGGAAGAAAGGTTTTCATGTACATGTCTATGCATAATCTATCGCACTCGATGTTGTACTAGGACATCCTAGTGAAGGTTCTATTGATCATCTGATTGCCTTTGTTGGCATAAAATTATCAAAGGAAAAGAATAAATATACCGCAATGGAAAGAGAAGGACTAGCTATGGTATACGCTCTACAAACATTTCGACACTATTTACTCAGTGGACATTTCAAAATGTACATGGATCAGTTTACATTAAGATATCTGGTCAATAAGACATTGTTGGCGGGGAATATATGTCGATGGCTTCTCCTCTTCCAGGAATTTGAATTTGAGATCATTGTTAAGCTGGGTCAATTGAATTCAGGACCATACCATCTATCAAGTATAGAAAGTGGAGAAGAACCCAGTAATCTCGACGAGAGTCTTCCTGATGCACAATTATTTGCGGTCAACAAGTTTGATGATCATTATAGATATATTATACAATTATTGAGTATGAGATATGCACCAGCCATATCCACTATAGGGAAAAAGAAACAATTAGTTGTACGAGTCACATATTTACAGTTGATTGGTAGACAATTATACAAAATGGGACCAGATGAAATTCTTCGTCGTTGTCTATTGGAACATGAGAAACCAATGATATTGAATGAAGCACATTCTAGTGTCGTAGAAGGAAATTATGCCTGGAAATATACAGTGTGAAAGATATTACAAGAAGGATTATGGTGGCCTACTTTTCATGTGGATGCTCGAGATTATTGTGTAAGTTGTGATATCTTCTAGAGACATGGAAATTCATCGCGACGAGATTAAATGATGCTAATACCACATATAACTTTATAAACATTTGACAAATGGGTTGTTCATTTATCGGAACTATTAATCCACCTGGTAAAAGAACAAGTGTCTGATACATTAGCATTGTGATGTATTACTTAACTAGATGGGATGAAGCACCACTAGTAAAGGATTGTACCGCTACAACCACTGCCAGGTTTTTGTTTGAAAATGTAGTGACCTGATTTGGATTCCCAAATATTTTAATGAGTGATCAAGGCACACACTTTGTGAAGTAGTTGATTGATAGACTAACTGAATAATTCAAGATTCAACACCAGAAGACGACGTTGTATCATCCACAAGCGAATGGCGTTGTCGAGGCCTTCAATAAAATCCTAGAGAACACATTGACGAAGAACTGTAATGTTCAAAGAGATGATTGGTGTCATAAAATACCTGCACTTTTATGGGAATACCGCACCACCTATAAAAAGCTGACAGGCCAAACTCCATTTCAACTGGTTTATGGATAAGAGGTTTTCATGCCAATGGAATATATTGTACCTAGTCTAAGGATAGTTGTGATTACTAAAATGACTGATGATGGTGTTGTCGAAGAAATATTGTTGCAGTTGGTCCAGATGGAGTAAGAGTTCTTTGTTGCAATCTATTATCAGAATGTCAATAAGGTGCAACAAAAATCTTAGCACAACCGGCACATTAAGAACAATTTTGTCACATTGAAGATCTTGTTCTCCTATAATACAGTAAATTTTTGAAGCATCCTAGAAAGCTTAGAACACATTGTCTGGGACCATATATTATCGTTCAAATCACTGAAGTAGGAGCAATACAATTGCAGAATTTAGATGGTACACCTTTCAATGGATTGGTGAATGGAAGTCAGCTACAACTTTACCAGAATAGTCACAGTTTGGTCGACTGAGAATTCAAAAAAAAGACAAAAAGATGCAAACTTATGAGTGTTATTTATGAGTGTTTTGTTTAAAAATTATGAGAATTTAATTGTAGACCATCTGTCTGTCACTAGAAAAAAAAATCATCACAAACAGTTTGTCAATCATAGAAGAAGAGTTGTGTCGTAGGGTCCATGCCTACTGCAAGAAAGGAATTTCTATCGCACGATGGATTGAGGCCACAAGTGATAATTGGATAGTAGTTAACTTGAGGAAGTGGTAGATTTTGGTGGTGTACTTTTTTGTCACTTACATCATTAATGCACAATAACTACCATTGAAATGATAAGAGAAGTGATGGTTTATTGACAATTTCCTTGTAACGGTTAGAAATATTTCTCCATGTGATGTAAATCGCTTCCACCTTTCCATTTATTGAAAGATCATGCAAAAAAACGACTGAGTAAACATATATCACCTTTGCATCGAAGTTTGTCATTTCATTACATCCGATTGATCTCACTAAATTGTTTTCCTGCACCTATAAGAGACAAACCTATTTTTCATAGAGTATGGTCATTTCTATCTCTAGTACAAGCATCGTCCAAGAGTCACCTATGCCAAATATGGAAGACAGTGTAGAAATGGTTTCACATTTGCCAAGAGTTATAGAACATGTTTCATAGTCCCTAATGATTACAAGAGTTGTTTTATGAACAGACCCACCTAGTACATCAAAGAGAAAATGATCTACCAGTTGGCAACCGTGCACAACAGTACCTCCACCAAATGACAAAGCAACGGGATCTTCATCCATGTTGTCGGATTATGTCCCGTCAAGGCCACCAAATGTGCCTAAGGTCAAAATTTGTAAAAATTCTAGATATCTATTGATCACACCTGCAGTACTTAGAGTGCGAGTAATGACAAACATTATTCCAAATCTCCAAAAGATAGGATTTGTTGACCATGACCTGTCCAAATTCCTAGAAATAATGATGGGCATATACCTGACTTATGTCCAATAAACAAAGGATGGCCCTATCCACATAGTTCAATGGAATGGGAAAAAGGATTAGATAAATATGGACTACTATCATTGATGCACATGCCATATTTTTTCCACCCAACATGAGTGAATTCCTACGTCAAACAGTTGCTTGTATATTTCCATGATGGTTGTATGTGGCTCAATGGAAATATTTTAGTGGATGTCAAGTTGATAGCGTCGATCATAGGGCTTCCCCTTGCAGGAGATGACCCAACACCATTCTTCACAGGGAAGTACTAGGATACAGCATTAACAAACAAAATGAAAGACAATTATGAGCTGACGAGGGATAAAAGAGGCTTTTCCATATCCTCTATAAATTCCAAGACCATTCGGTTCAAGTTTAAGGTTCTGTCCACTAAGCTACTCGAAAAAATGCGACCGAACCATTGTACCACCAGAACAATTGTTGTGGCAGAAGAGTGTGCCGCTGGTATCAAACTCAACTGGTCGACCTATCTCCTAAATGAGCTGTTAGAAAATGTTGAAGAAGTGCAGGAAAAGGGTAATCCCTTTCACTATTCTTGGCTATTAATTTTGATTTTTTTTTCGCATGGGAAAGCCTCCAAACTACCAAGGGGTACATGATCCATCCCAATGTTGAGGAGCTCAATACCAGAATCGCTAGTTCAACAAAGAGAAACTTGAGCGGTAGAGAGATAATAATGTTGAGTTCTGTCTACAAACCAAGGAAATATGACATTTTGTTTCAAAGCATACTTGAATAATGTACGAAACCATCAAGAAGTTCGTAATATTATAATATTTTCCTTCGAGGCTCATTGCATCATTTTGAAGCCACTACAAGACTCATAGAAGCATTGTTTGGCCACACAGTTTTAGCTATCTGCTATTGAAATTGATGCAATCATTCAGGACTGGCCTATAGAGTGGAAATTTCATGTCGTAGATGATCAACTATCTATAGAAGTGGAACCGCAACAGGATGACCCATTGAAAAAGAAGAATGGAGATCAAGGGGAAGACCCACCAGTAGAAGAAACCCCGATAATTTTTTCCCCTAGCAATCCATTTGAATCCAGCACAACCCCAATAGATATAGAGTTGGGCGATAAGAGAAAGAGGATAGAGAAGTCTACAAAAAGTCAAAAGAAGAGGAAGGTAAACCGCTCATCTAACGTCATTGGTATTATAGGTGATGATTAAAATCTGATCATTGACAAGATGGAGGAGGTGGCTAATGAAAGCGGCAAGAAAATGGATGAAAGGTACATTGAACTAGTAAGCAGGATAATTGACTTATTGTAGACACTTTTTACTACAATGAAAGAAGTATGATTGGCAGTCAAACAAACACCATACTCGACCGTGTTGTTGGACCAAGATGGCCCGTCTAAAGAGGGACCTGTCATGGCATAATCGACACCAAATACACCAATAAGGATTTAAGTATTGGGCCAAGCAATTGACTTAGGAACACCAAATATAGATACCATGCTCAAGGAACTTGTTCATGTTACTATGGATTTTTTTGCACTATTGATGTATGAAGTGCATGTTATTCAGAGTGTTGTAGTGAAAGAAATGAATACTAGAGAGTGTGCATTGCTTAATCAAGTCAAGGAATCACACAAAACAGTTAAAACACTGCAGAACATAGAATAGAAAGCAAAAATGTCGCAAGAGTATAGGCATCGAATGGATGCGGTTGTTAAAGTAGCTTGTAGCAGCTTTGCAAATGAAGGAATTACAGCAGAAATGTTTTCAGAAGACAAAGTCTTTCAACTTGGAGAAGTAGCTGAGAACCTCTGTAAACGAATCACGGAGTTGAAATCATAGATGAATCCCAGTACACCTCCATAGGTACTGGAAGATCATAGAAAATCAACAACTGAGCCTGTGTTGAAAATTGAAGAGGCGGAGGGATTTTGTTCCAAACCAGTCGAGCAATTTTCTTAGTCATGGGAAGCTTTGATCAATGATGAAGAGTTGAGATAAGTAATAGAGCAGTTACATACTGCTGTTCTGGACTTCAATAAATTGAAGAACGATGTAAATAAGTTTCCAACAACCAAAAATATTAGCAAGGCTGCTGATTTGAATAAAATGTAGGATCTGGTAGCAAGACTCTTGATGCATCGGTAGAAAAGAATCGACCGAGTCACAGAACTTCAAGTAGAGGAAAATAAAATTGTAGGTATCATTCAACATATACATGAAAAGGTGCGACAATACTTGGGGTTGAAATGACTAACAACTTCATAACACGTCCGTTCCGAACTTGTGGAAAAAATGAAGATAGTGGAAGAAGAAGTGCGATAGGAAACCGAACAAGTAGTGAAAATATTTCAATATTTTCAAAGCGGGGTCACAATAATAGAGTTTTCAGACTTATGTGGCTCAGGACGAGCCATAGGTGAGTGTTGGGGTCCTATTGGCCCTAGGAAAAGATTAAAAGAGACAACCAGAATAATGATCGGAAAGATGAAGATTCTAGTCTCAAGACGAGGAAAAAGTCACGAGGGAAGGTCTCACAACATAAGAGGAATAAAGCAAGTCGAAAAGCAGAGTTCGATTGGTTTTGGGGAAAGAGTTAGTTAGACTAAATGCTTGCTTTTAGTAATAAAGCATGATTGTATTTTGGGCCAACAGTGCCTTTTTTTATGTAACTGAATGTATTAAAATAGAAATAAATTCTGTCGACTAACAATAGAGAGTCAGTCGACGATTGAATCAAGAATTATAAAAGCAAAAAATATTATAAAAGCATAAACCCAATTTGTGTGGATGTTGTTGTTGTTGATCGATCATAGAGAGAGTTTCTTAGTTAAAGAATCGATCCAAGTTTTGTGCAGATCGACGATTCATAAAAGAATAGAAGAGAGAGAGAGAGAGAGAGAGAGAGAGAGAGAGAGACCAAAACTAGAGAGTATGAGACGAGGGAAGAATGTATGTTGTAAAGAATATCTAAAGAAGATTATGCAAGATGAGTGTGTGTCTACCAAAGGTGCTAACCTATTTCTCATGTTAGATGAAGAGAACCTTTGTGGTTTTTCCTTATGGTTTTCCACGTTATATCTTATCTCTATGTATCTTTGATGTTTATTTTTATGTTGAATGCATGTCTGTCATGAATGATTTAATTTGAATATGTCACACAACCTCTGTTTCTCAAATATAATAGGATAAATATATGCTAAATGCTTTAGTTAATTACTACAATATGTGTCAACAGATCAATGGATAGTTATCTTGAATGAATGAATGAAAATAGAAGTATAATTCCCAATTTATATTGAGTGACCTGATAGTATTGTAAGAGTGGAATCCCTGACATAACTATAGAAACCTAGTTCTGGAAGCCCCCATAAGATATGTCGGGTAAGACTACATATACGTCGCAAATGTTACCAAAGGATTCCTGCTCTGTTGGGATGATATCTTGGGATTTGTTGAAAAACAAGAGATTTGAAACTGGTTCGACTGAAAGTATGCCAACAGTGGAGGAATAAGTCCAAATATGTGGTGTAACTCCCATCCAAGGTGGAAGGAATCCTCTCATTAATGAATCTGAAGGGTTGTAACTCCCCAAGCTAAAAATGGAAATTCTATGACATCTATGACACCTATGACAAGTTATGATACCTATGACAACATATATGACAATTTATGACAAGCCCATTTCCAAATTTAGCCAAGGAGGGAACATGAGAGAAGAGTGGTCCCACAAGGTAGTGTAACTCCCCAAAATCAAGCTAAGCATATCCTAATTTGAATTATAAGGAAGGATAAGGTCCAATTGATCCAAAATAATATTAGAAAAGAAGTTAACGTGTTCCAAGAATCATTCTCCCATGAAATAGTATTTATTGATATTTTTAAGAGAGAAAACCCTAGGAGGGGAAAAATGAATGAAGAGTTATAAGACAAGGGTGAGGACTCATGTGTGGAAATTTTTGGCAATTTTATTTATGATTGTAAATATATTATGCATTTCAATCTTGGGATATGTGGCCCTTGGATTTTTGAAGTAGTGAAAGGTTCCACCCTATCTAGTAGAGAGGAGGACATCATCCATATCTCTTCATTTTGGGATTCATTGCAGATGTTGAAAGGGATCATTGAATTTTCTTGATCAATATTCATCGATAATATGTATGTATGATTTGGTTTCATATCTGAAGAATTCATTAGCATTCTAGTATTTATATTGCATTAGTTTTCCATTTTTTTTAGGCGTTGTGTTGATTCCTGGTTTAGGAGGGTGCAACAGTGGATCCCATTTCTATTGTGTCCAATCTATATTGGGTTAGATATAATGTATATCTAATGTGGGAATGAATTTGGGGGCATAAATATCATGTGGGGTTGTCTTCTATTGATTTTGAGCTTGGACTAGAGTAGATGGGTCGTGAATGAACTTCTGAATCTGATAGTCCCATGCATTTATGGGTTATGAGACTTGTTTCTTTGTGTCTAAAGTTCTATTTCCAGTAAGGAACACATTTTTTCACTAAAAAAGGTTTTTGTATGCACAATATATTGTCATTTACCAGATCTACTCCTAGGCCCAGCAGCATAGGTATCACTGCCATTCTTCCTAGCAGTACCAGGAGCATTTTAAGTAGCAGCTGTATAAGCATTCCCAGGATAATACCAATAAGCTTAAGTCTAACCAGAAGAATATGCATAAGTAGTATAAGTAGCAGCATAAGGGGCAGATTCGTCCCAGCATACCCAACAGCTTCATTAGAACCAGGCCAAGCAGCAGAACGAAAAGATTATTCCAATGAGCATAAAATGAAACGGGATTCCCAGCCTCAAAATTGAAAGCATAAGCAGCATTACTAGAAGCAACAGCATTCCAATTCGCAGTTTAAGTAAAAGAATTAAAAGCATAAGCATTTGTCTCATTCCAAGCGGTTGAACCGGCAGCACTACTCCCAGCATAAGCAGCACCAGCATGACTCCCAGGAGTTCCAGCATAACCAGCTTAACCCACATAAGTTCCGGCATAATTATTATTTCCAACATAATTCCCAAGAGGTAAAATCCCAACAAAAGCATGATTCTAAGCATAACCAGGGTAAACACTATAAGCAGCAGTTGTAGCGGCATCACATCTCTTCTAGTGAAGGGGCTTACCTCTACATTTCCATCTATGTATTTCTTGAGCTTTGAGATATTGTAAGAGACATTAAGAATTGTAATTTTTTCCATTTTCATATGAGTACATTCCATATGGACCAGCAAGAATATGAGGATACACATCAATGAACTTGGTGGAAAGATGTATGACAAAGATGGATACACATTGGGGTCAGATCATACTAGTCAGTGTTTAGTGTTATGACTGGCAACAGAGGAATCCATTATTGTTATCCGATGTCTTCCTTATACATAGTAGGGCATGTTACTTACACCTGACTCAGTTGGATGGGATAGGTGAAAGTGACCTGATCCATAGGACCAGTGTGGATTTTGCATAAGGAGAGCTACATATTATATTGGAAATATTCCTAGAGGTCCCAATTTGTTGGTGGGATCTTGGAATTCCTTGAAGTGAGATATTTTTCCAGATGATAGTGATGATAAGATGGATGTAGCATCGACAGTGGGATCCAAGAGTTGCTTGGTTCAACAGTTTAGCAACTAGCATAGGAGAGAGTTTCAACCATCACTTCCAGGAGTCTCTCCTGGTGGAGAAGCAAATCAGCTTCTTGAGTGGATGTAGTGTCTTCTTGCTTGGTGCATTTTGAGGCTTCAAGATGCTCCTTGTTTTGATATTATACAGTGAAAAGGGGGGTGAAGTAGACACTATGTAGTTCTAAGGTTAATTTGGGACCCTGGGATAATTCTTGGACTCAGTTGCTTCAGTTGGGTTCATCATAGAGCAGTATGGGGGATGGAGTTGTCTCTTGAGGACTCGATGACTAGTCTCTATTTTCTAGTGTTTTTCATGGGATATTTATATTTGGTTGCATGACATAGTGGTATTCTAAGGGGTTGATGCAGAATTGGCCCATTTCAAGGACGAGGGAGATCATGTGATTGCAGTGCATTATTTGTTTTCTTATGATGTAGAGCATAGGTGGTGTGTATGCAATGATGATTAGTTCACACACTTCTCGTTGATTTCTATAGAGCACAGAGAAGAACCAGTGACAAATTAGGATAGTGGGGAGGTGCTAAGAGTCCTTGAGAATTTTGCATCGATTGCCAGTGATTAGATAGACTCACTTGTTCTACATTTGAGAATGAGTATGGCAGTGGGGCTTCCAGGACATGAGGATTTCCAGGAGTGGAGGATGCAAACGCATGATAATTGGATGGTTATTATTAGACTAGTGCAAAATCAACATGGTGGTATTTGTTTTAGATTAGTTTGGGACCATGGGACTCCAGTATCAGACAACTTAGTAGTGATCCTAGTGGTGAGAGCCAGTTTTTTACTCTCATGAGATTGGATTCCTAATAGAGAATTTCATTGAGGATTTGATTGAGTTGTTGCATATTTGGTTTGCTCTACTAATCAACAGCATTCAAAAGGTTTCACATTTTAGCACCTATCAGTACAGTGCCTTGAGCATGAGGCACTCCATGTTTCACCGGTTCATGTGGGATCCAGATGGTTGGAAGGCATACATCGTTGGTATTTATCTTTGTCCCACATGTGCAGATAGTAGTTTATTTATGGATAGTTATTGATTTCTTTAGGAAAATAAATTTTGGGTGGGGAGGACTATAATTTCCCCATTTTAATTCCATAAGTTTGAGGGAAAATTAATTAAGTTGTGAACTAATAGCCTAAAGTCACTTTGTAAAGTTCATGAGAAATTATTAAAGGGGGCGATGTGGGCCATGATTTTGGTAATAATAATGGCCATAAATTCATAAGTAAGGTTGCATTGGAAACATTAGAAAAGTAGGGCCCATTAGTGGAGGAATGAGTCCAATTATGTGGTGTAACTCTCATCCAAGGTGGAAGGAATACTCTCATGAAGGAATATCAAGAATTGTAACTCCTTGGGATGAAAATAACAAATATATGATATCTATGACAGAATTGATGAAATCTATGACAAGGTATGTGTTGTTTGGGGAAAATTATACCTTATGACCTAAGGGTTTGGGGTCACCAACATACCAAAATCAAACTTGAAAACATTCATATATCTAGAAATTTGAGAGAGAAATAGGGCAGAAAGTTAGTGTACCTTGTTTATGAAGGTTGGTCCTAGCTTTCTCCTTCAATCCAAATGTTCCAGCAGCTCCAAGGGATATTCATAGTTGCAAAAGAGATAGACACCTTCCAGCAAAACCTTAGATGTTATATAGAAAATTAATGAAATATTATGATTGCATTAACACAACAATATAATTCATGAATCATAACACAAGAATATCGGTGCACAAATTTGGAAGAAAATATCTCTTTATTGATAAGCAGTGACGAAAGATACAACCTATATCTGATACAAGTCCTCCTCTACTAGCCAAGGAATTGAGTTTTGCTGCTCCAAATCTCCAAGGGAATTTCTCCAGCATAACCTTTCTCTCTTAAGATATCCCTTTGGCCTCAAACCCTACCCTCTATTTATATTTGATGAATAAGAGGAGTTACGAAGGTTGAGATGGTTAGGGAAGTTGGGAACGTTATGATTAGGAGCCCAACTGTCCCTAACTAATCGTGTTTATATTTTTTAATTTTTGTCTTAGGTTAAATCGTGGGTCTTAATATAGGAAAGTCATGAGTGAACGGCGATGTTTATAAAACCAACCCATGAATGCAAACTATGATCATGTAATTGTGTGTTGTATATATGGATACCTATGAATGGTTCACGAGTTACAGTGTCAATAGTCATGATTACACCTTAAGCTCTTTATAAAACATGAACAAGGATAGCAGGATGAAGATGTATCAAGGCACATGTTTGTCTATAGGTTTTGGTCTACTTCAATCCATTGTGTCTGTTTGTGTCCCAACACATTGAGTGCTAGTACTCAGATGGAGAAGTGTCATTTCACAGGATAATAGATTCCCCCTAATGTGTGAGGTCGGAGGGAAATGATGGTCAAAATACATTACAATATTTATTCTTGGAGAACTCAGTTGCCAAGGCTACAGGGATGTACCTAAAAAAGATAGATCAAAGTCATGTACAAAATCATTTTTGAGGATTCCATGTTCAATAAAGTGGAACACTAGCCCCTTTACAATATTTTGATTACATCATATATTACGGGAAACAAGGCCACATATGTATTACAATAGTGGATCAAAGCCACAATATACAATGATGAGTCTTCAAAATTTTGGAAATGGTGTCACGGAACATAACACAATCTTGCACAACTTAGGTTATAGAGATTGTAACCTAAGGTCTTCGTCCAAATCCATAGTAACCAATACAACTCCTACCATGTGAATATATGAATTGAAGTCTAACATGGAAGGAATTCATCAGAATGTTAGTAATGAGTAATGTTGACAACTAAAGAAAGGGAGTTCACCTATATGAATAGTGAATCCTAAGGTACCATCTTCAGAACTCTAGGTATTCGTCTTCAGGAGATGCTGATGAAATCCCATAGTGTGAGAAGGAAGGCAATGAATCCTTCAATAGATCACAAGAGTAATTGTAATATTGGATGAGGGAAGGTAGACATAAGGAATTCTCAAAGATGGTAGTGACGGGAAACAAGATGACCAAATAGAGGTAAAGATCCTTGAACAGCGAGCATGACACAAATATGGCCTAAGGTAGATTTAGACTTTCAGATAGGACAACTAGACTTATCTGTCTTGTAGGAGACATGATCAGATTCCTCATGTATAAAGGAAAAGTGGAGGAGTAAAAATTCTAAGTAATAGCTGAACTAGAAGTGGAAAACAGAGACATGAGTATTGGGAAGTTCAGAAAGTGCTTTGTTCAAGGATGACATTACGTCAATACCTATTGTTTTCCCAAGACACAAAAATCGGGGACACAAGTCCCAATTACATGGATTACCATCTTTCGACTAAAGGTCATGGTAACAATTTCCATATTTGCAGGGTCATTTGCGCTACATTTAGCAACACATACCCATATGTGTGTAGCGATAGAGTGCATGCGAGGTGCACTGTTTAACTAGTCTTCAAGATTACTCTCGATTATGAAGAAATAGTTTTGACTGCAGGAGGGGTCGAAAGAAGAACTTTAGGTATGCTAGTATACTAGTTTATTTATTTTTTGAGAGGGTCACTTCCCTTAGTCCCACGGTGAATTTACCACCATGCCCACCTTGAGAGCCTAGACTCATGCGATGGGGCGATATATTCCTTTGACAGGGTGGTGGTGGTGGTATCCAGAGTGGGTATGATGATGAATTTTAATATTGGTGGAGTAGACATATACCTACTCTTGAGAAGATCCCCTATGCAGGACTAGACTTTAGGGGTGATCCAGAACTCATCCCCCCTCCTGGGGGAGCATGGGGAGAGATTGGTATGATTTTTTACTTTTTTATTATTTGATTACTATGATATTTTGTTCATTATATATACATATGTACTTGAGTTTTACCTTCTTTATGTTTAAATGTAGATGTTGGGCCATTTCGGCCTGATGGGAATCCCAGGACTTTTGTGCAGCATGTGTAGATTGGTGGAGATGATTCAATGATTCGTGTGGTGGAGGGGAAGCTGGTCAGGCTTACCAAGGATTTCCCCACACTCAGGATGGAGTGGATCCCCATGGAAATGCAGGAGCATGTAGTTGGGGTTCCTCCAACCTTGTTGCGCCTTCTTAGAAGGGTAACGAGGGACGTACTATGTTACAGGGAGGCTGTAGAGGCAGCTGCAGCCAAGGAGGCTAAGGATCGTCCCTAGATCTAGAATTTTTATGGATTGCGATCCTATTTTGTATTTTGATGTACTTATGATGGGATCTTTGGATCAGACTCGATGTATCTATGGACATATTTCTACACACACACACATATGTGTGTGTGTGTGTGTTTGGTTATGTACAAGTGCTTCAAAATGTATCTGTATATTTTATTTTACAATGTGTGTGTTAAGTGCCAATTGAGTATGTAATTTGCATATGCATCAGTAAATTTGTTTTGATTTCTTGAAATATGAATGTATGAAATGAATTCAAAATTACGTTCAAGTAACCTGACTCATAAAAAATGATGTAGTAAAGTAGGGTTCCTCACCTGATAATCACCATTGAGTTGGGAAACCATGAGCTAGAAGTCAAGCATGACCTCCAGATGGGTAATTCCATGCAATGTAGCATCCCATAGTAACTTAATGACTGTATTGTATTTAGCCACATTATTAGTCACATGACCTAAGCAGGCACCACCAGAGGAAACCAGTTGTCTTGAGGCTATATAAATAACCCAGGTAGCTGAAGCCAAATTACATGTATGATGGTTGACGCCATCAGCAAAACCTACGAGACACTTGAATGGCATTTGAAACAACCAAATGACTATATAAGAAACACTAACCATTAAATGACCTATTGTACATAAACATAGAATAATAATACAAGAAAAAATATCATTCCTAGGCATAATACTTCTTCAGGTAGAGCCCATTTATGGGATTCGATAGCTTTTTCCCATCATAATTAGATAATTCATAAGCTCCTTTCTTTAAAACCTTTAACACAACATAAGGGCCTAACCACATTGGATTAAACTTTCCTTCCCTTAGGGGTTACTTGTCTTGATCCCAGAGCAAAACAAATTCTCCCTCGGAGAAAACTCTAGGTTTAACGGCTTTATCGTATTGGTTCTTAACCTGGTTCTTATGAGCCTCGTTTGTAATTAGTGCATCTCTGAATTCTCCATCTAGATTCTCTAAGTGAAGCAAGTGTTCTTCAAGAACTGCGGTGTCAGGAAGCACATGAATAACAATTTTAAGGTATGGTATCTTGCACTCAAATGGTGTGACTGATTCCACCCCATGGATGAGCTGGAAAGGCAAGAAATCAGTAGTAGTATTAACATTAGTCTAGTATGCCCAAAGTGTAGGGTATAGCATGATATGTCAATTTTACCTACTTGTGTTGATAGTGCGCTTTAGAATGGTTTTCAGGGTCTTATTAACTGCCTCTACTTGTCCATTCACCTCAAGGTAAAAGGAAGATGAATGATCTTTCCTAAACCATGGCATGGTGGTTAACTCAATCATCATGTTGTTCTGAAAATGATTTCCATGGCCAATGAAAATCTGCTTTTGTATGATGAACCTAGCAATGATTAGGTTGAACATGAAATAAGTTGTCATTTTTCTATCGACCTTAAATATAGGCATTGCATCTTCCCACTTTGTAAAGTAGTCTAGAGCGACAATGATGTACTTTTTCCCCCCAGTAGAAACCATGTTACACATCATGTAATAAGGCCCCCACTTAGTGAAGGGCCCTACCATGATGAAAAGAAATAAAGGAGTAGGATGAGACCACATATTTTTGTTCTAGATCTGGCAAGGATGAAAGTGCTTTATAGCTTCCACACAATCTTTAAAGATAGTGGGCCAGAAATAACCAACACATAGAATCTTCTGGTTCATTGCTAACCTAGTTAAATGTCCCCCACATGCTCCTCTATGGGAATCATTTAGGATATTCTCTGCCTCCTCGTGGGTGAGGCACCGACATAAGATAGAATCTACCCCTCATCGATACAAAGTATCGCCGATGATAAGGTAGTTTTTCGCATTAACCCACAACTTACGTCGATCTTCCCATGAGAAGGATGCAGAACACTTAAGAGTCTGGAGATATACGAGGATATCTCTATGCTAGGGATCAAAGGTCAGTATCAAAAATATATACTCATCTGGTAATGGGTATTTTTCCACCACTATAGTCTCTTCCATAGGGAATTCTGAGATCAATTCTATGAATACTAAGGATTTTTTAGACTTAGCATATTGAAAATCCAAGTCAAAATCTTGAATAATGACTATCCATTTATTGAATTTTCCCTCGATTATATGTTGGGATAAAACATAATAAAACAGATTCACATATGCAACCAATGTGGTTGTCCTTAGCAAGATATAGTGTGAACAGCGTAGACTGCTTCCAATGCCAACTTCTTGGTGTGCGAGTATATAAGTTCGGGACTTGCTAATGCTCGACTAAGGTAGTAGACTACATGCCCTTGGAGCTCATCATCTTCCTTAACTAGAACTACTCCAATAGTTGACTCGGACACTGACAAATATAATACAAAATATTTAGTGTAATCTGGCAAATGCTATAGAGGAGTCAACAATAAATCCTTCTTCAATGACTTGAAAGCGAGTTGTACGGTTTCATCCTACGGGAATGGGGTGTCTTGCTTCAACAAGTGCATGAAACCCTTTGTAATCTTGGCATAGTTGAATATAAAACATCGAAGGAAATTGGATTTCCCCTACAGACTCTGCAGTTTCCAGATAGAACGAGGAGGAGACATATTTACAATGGACTCAACTTTTAAAGGATCCACCTGTATACCTCTAGTTGACACAATGAACCCTACTAACCTCCCTAATTTGACGCAGAAAACATACTTGTGGGGATTCAAGCGTATTTTATAGTATCTACATCATTCAAAATTCATACAAAGATGGTCTGGATGGTCCTTTCTCTTGTGAGAATGGGAAGGGAGGTCATCCAAGTAAGGTTCGACAATATTCTTTATATCGTGGAAGGAAAAATTCATTTCCCATCATAAGGTAGCTCCAGATCTTTTTAAACCAAAGGGAATTTTTTTATATGCGAAGGTTCCCTAAGGACAAATGAAGGTCATTTTATGATGGTTTTTCTTTTTATTTGAATTTGATTGTACCCCAATAAATCGTCCATAAATGAAAATACCTCACTACTTGCACAAGCATCAATAATCTGGTCGATGAATGGCATGGGGTAGTTATCCTTGGGACAGGCCTTGTTTAAATAAATAAATTTAGTGCAAACGCATATATTCCATTGTTTTTTATCAATATGAACAGGATTGGATACCCACTCCGTCAGAGAAATCGGGTAAATGAACCCATATTTCACTAATTTTTCCACTTCAGCCTTGACGGCTGCCGCTTTATGTGGATTTACTGGTCTAATCTTCTGTCGAGTAGGTTTCGCATTAGGGTAAGTACAGATCTCTTTTTCAACTATAGATGGATCAATGCTTGGAATCTCCTCATATGACCAGGCAAAGATGTCATGAAATTCCTTGAATAAGGAAGTGTGTATGGGAGCCTCTTCTGGAGAATAGTTTGCACCGATATGAACATTTTCCATGACATTAGGTTTTGCAGAAATGTTGATTAAAATGGTAGTAGAGATATTTTTCATATTCCCCTCAGCAAATACTCCCTCCTTAGGTAAAGGATTAATATACATATCAACACCTTCTTCCAGTATCATATGGAACTCTAAATTCTCAATCTTGCTTAATTCTGGAATGAATAAGGACTTATGGTGAAGTTATTCACAAATTTTTTCTCATCCAATCATAGCTTCTAGAATGGCTTCATTCGAAGGCAAAACCATATCCAATTAATTATAGGAATATGTATAGTTTTCTACCCAGGAGGGCAAATAAGCTTCATCTTACTCCTCTAAGACTGAAGAAGGAGTTGCGATGGAATTAGAAACTGCATTAAAAATAGCTTGATAAGATAATTCCAATGTTGATAAGGGCACTTGAAGGTTTTCAAGCAAAGGGAGGACCCAGGGGTCAGTTCTATCTGCAACCATCGTGATAGACTTCCTAACACTCGTTGATCCTAAGTATTTAATAGGGGATGGTATATCAAATGTGCCCATCAATGATGTATACATTCCAACCTCAAGCTCTCATTCACCGGTTTCGACTGATCGATCAAAGGTACCGTGGACTCATTAGTTTCCAAATGGCCTTTCCAAGTAAAAATGAGATGGTCAACTGTAACCAGCTTCCCTTCATGCAGAAACACTACAACTCGAAAAACAAATAAGGGAACAACACACATGGCATAAGTCAAACTTCTCCCCAATAGAAAATTATAGTCCAATGGAGCATCGATCACCTCAACTTCAATAGACATTGTTTTCCCTACCAACTTTATTTCGAAATCTGGTAGGATACCATGTGGACAAAAAGACCTTCCACCGAAAGCAGTAAGTAGAATTTTTGATGGGACCAACTCTAGGGATCCTAAGGCTTTCCAACAAGAGATCGACATGACACACATGGAAGCATCTTCATCAACCATTGTTCGTCCAATGGTCTTTCCTCCATGGAAAACATCGATTGACAAGGTCACATGGTATGGCAGCATTTGATTCCATGCTACCTATGGCTACCAAGAGTGCATCCCTTTGGGAAGGACAAATTTGTTGCACCTCTAATGTCAAAATCACACAAGGTGTTTAAGCTAAGTCTTCTACCATAGAATAGTTAGAAGTGGCCCTAGTGTTAGGGTTATGAAATGTTTTCTTCAAGACACCTTTCGGTATCTTGGGCATTGGTTCAGCTGGTTTCTCAATGGTGAGAGGGGTTGAAGTTTCAATAGTAGACTTACCTTTATCCTGATACTTCTATTCATATTTTTTATTTCTTGTTTATAGGAAAGTATTGGACTGGACCATATAGATATAAGTCTGATCACTAGGAGCACTAGCTATGCCCCGAAATCTTTTGAAGCAGAAGTTCATTTTGTCCTTGGGGAAAGGGATCCTTTAGGACAGTTGGTTGTTGAGTTTTAAGTAGCTTCTGTGCTTGTTCTATTAAGGGGAATTGATATGTAAGATGGTCTCCTTGTCACAACTTACAAGCAAACTTAACCCTTTTCTTGTATTTATTTCCCCCCTCGACATTATTTATGTGCTTTTGTTTATTTTGGTTTCCCTCACTCTTCTTCCCCTTCTTATTTTTCCCACCGAGTTGTTGATTTCCCTTTTGGGAAGACTATGCAGAATAAACATTAGCCCTTTGTGGTGAGGGATTGGAAGCCTTAGTTGCCTCCACTGCATATCATTTCACTATCAACTCATGGAGTTTCTTTGGCGGTGATTCTACAATGGGAGTACTTACTGAACCAACCACACCATCGGCTCCAGTCTTGGGTATCTCTCGGTCATTCACAGACCTCGAGGTGTCAGGGATAATTTCATATAAAATCCCAAACTGAGCATATATCATATCTAACTGTTGGGCCCTATGATTTCCTCTTCCTCCATGGTAACCCCCGAAGTGGACACATCCTTAGAAATATAAGGCAGTAGAGATTTCAAGAACCACTCCAACAAAAACTTGGAAGGTATGGTAGCTTTAATAATCCTCTTTCTTCTTCGCCACTCTTGAATATGATCGGATATGTGTGTGGCCTTGTTCTGTTAAAAAGTCGACAACAACTCTATATCGGCATCATACCGGACATGAATTTGAAAGTGATTTAGAAACATGGTTTTTAAATAAAGGAAGCTATCATACGAGGCGTACAGAATTTCTATGTACCATTTCGTCGCTACATAAGTTAATTTTATTTGAAATAGCCTCAACCAAATGGAATCATTGCTCAACGAGTTAGAAGAGCATCAAAGGTGAAATGTGGTGATGTGAGAACCTAGATCTTCACCAATTTTTCCTTCAAAATTTTGGATGTCTGAGGGAATTTTGATGGGTACAGGTGGCCATGCCACATTGTGATGCATGTGTTATATTTTTATCATTTAAGAAATATAATCTAGGATCTTTTCTGAAAGAATTACATGCACAGCAAAAATCACAAGAGACAAGAGACAAAGAATTTTCTTCGGGGAAACCATAAAGGAGAAAACCCTACAACTTCCTCATAGATAGAATGAGCACCAATGGCAGCAGTAAAAACCAAAGACAGAAAATATGATCTCCAACAGTTGTTCTCTCTCTATCACTTGAGAGAGCTTATCCTAGGCTCACTCATGCGCCCCAATGAGTGAGTGTGTGTGTATAAATGAGGAGAGCCTCACTTCTATTTATATTCTTCCATTCACTTTATTTCCACTACAACATGTCGACCTCACTTAACAATTACTTACCAGGGCCGACATCTCTAGGAGAGTCTAATAACCCTAGTGCCCCACAACTGTGGGGACTTTTCCCTCCGATCAACAAGGAGGGTTAACCTTAACTCAATTGTGGGGACTATTGCCCTGACTTACAATGGAGGGTTAACCTCAATGCCTTTTACATGACTTGTTTACATTATTGAATCTCCCGATAATAACATCGGGGCATGACATTACTCAATTACATTACAGATACTTCTCAGAATAAACGTCGGGGTACAATACATAAGATATACAAGTGAATACATTCTGAAGTTACAAATACATCAACACTCCCTCTTAACTAGGAAGGTATTTTCTCAACACAATTTATCAGCACAATTCTTCTTCTATGTATCATCTAGATCATCATCAAGTCATCTTCATATTCAAGTTATCTTCATTGTCAAGTCATCTTCATCGTCAAGTCATCTTCATCAAGTCTGGATCGTCACTTGATCTGGAGCATCACTGGATCATCATCAAGTCTGGATCATCACTTGATATGGAGTATCACTGGATCATCATCAAGTCTGGATCATCACTTGATCTGGATCATCATCAAAGTTGGATCATCACTACTTCCTCTATCTCAATCAAATGGTGTTAACTCTTCATTCTTCTCGTCATAAGAAGTTCTACGGATCCAGCCCTTTTTCATGTTGGTTGTAGGCCTAGCCTCCAAGTAGGTATTCATCTTCTTCAGAACTTATATCTGACCATGAGAGGAACAAACCCAAGAACCATGTCAGAATGGCCCGCCCAACACTTACATATTTCATTCTCAAAGAATGGCTCTCAACTCTAGGCTGAGTGTTAGTCCTAGACTGAAACAAATTCCTGGTAACTGACCAGGTTCCTCCATTCTCCCAGAGAATGGCCTCTCAACACTAAGCTGAGCTTCAGCCCCAGACTGAATCAATTTCCTGGTAACTGACCAGGTGCCTCCATTATCCTAGAGAATGTCTTCTCAGCACTACACTGAGCTTTAGTTCCAGACTGAATCAAATTTCCTGGTGACTGAATAGGTGCCTCCATTCTCCCATAGAATGGATTCTCAGAACTAAGTTGAGCTTCAGTACCAAATTGAATCAATTTCCTGGTAACTGACCATGTTCCTCCATTCTCCCAGAGAATGGCTTCTCAGCACTAAGATGAGCTTCAGTCCCAAACTAAATCAATTTCCTGGTAACTGACCCGGTGCCTCCATTCTCCCAGAGAATGGCTTCTTAGCACTAAGATGAGCTTCAGTCCCATACTGAATCAATTTCTTGGTAACTGACCAGGTGCCTCCATTCTCCTAGAGAATGGCTTTCAGCACTTATATTTGACCATGGAAGGAACCAATCCTGCCGCCATGTCAGAAAGGCACAACACTTATATCTGACCACGGAAGGAACCAATCATGTCACCATGTCAGAAAGGCACACGAAATCATCAATTCCCCTAGGAAGGAATCTCAATCTACAAAACACCAATCTTCTTCCTGAAGTACTCAAACTTCACTCTGGCCATTTCTAGCATAGAATCACATCAAGGTTGATTACGTCCAAGGATAACCTGCAAGCTTCGCCAGGACCGATTACATCCTAGGACAACCTACAGGACCGTTTAAATCTGAGCAACCTATGAGCTTCGCCAGCATTTATGCTCATACAACCTATCTCACCAACTATGCTAGAACTCCCTCTTTCGAGAGATCTTGATCTGGATCACAAACTGGAGCTTCACTACTTCTCTCTGCATCATACAAAAAAAATTCAAGTCAAATCAATCAAATCAAATAGTAGTTTTCAAAAGAAACATGCTACCTCCCAAATAGCAAGTGGCAACATCTTTTTCCTTGGCTATGCTCACCCCATGTAGGTCTCCATCCTACCAAACCAAGAGATCACACCTGATCTCATACTGAAGTAGCACCTCAAAGTTCTCTTCCTATTAATGGCACTGCCTACCCAATACAAATCCACATAACCCTCCAAGTTAATCTTCTGATTCTTATCATACTTGAGCCCATACTCAACTGTACCCTTTAGGTACCTTACTGCATGCTTTGCAACCATCAGGTGAACATGTCTCAATGTCTTCACAAAAAAGAAAATATTTGGTCTCGTATTTGTCAGGTACATCAAGGAACAAATCATCTGATGATACATCGTGGCATCAACCGTCTTTGATGAAGCAACACTCAATACCTTCAGGTTCAATGCCAAAGGTGTGGTCATGGCCTTGCAGTCCATCATCCTGAACCTCTTCAGGATCTCTACTACATACTTCCCTTGTCTCAGAGAGATTCCATCCGCATTCTACCACACCTCCATGCCTAGAAAGTAGTGCATCATATCCAAGTCCTTCATCTCGAACTCGGCAACAAGTCTCCTTCTTGCAACTTTAATGAGTTCCTCTTTTCTGTCAGGAACAAGTCATTGACATATAATAGGAGCATCACTGGTATTCCACCTTCAACCTTGAACTAAAGGTTGGAATCTACTTTTCTCTCAGTAAATCCTAGAGCCATCAGTAAGTTGTCCATCCTATCATACCATGTCAAACCTCAAGATATTCTGCAGTCACTCCCTCTGAAATGGAGCATCATACTCCCTCTATCTTTCATACTCTATGCACTGAAACATTCTATACCAGAGTGATAAGTAGTTTCCTCTGGTACTATTATTGTATGTATGTATCTAGGGTCACTAGATACCAAGATCCTCTATCTTGAATCTTTTCAAAAGTTCTTCTCGCACCCATCTGTGAGCTTGTCATCCTCTATAGGATTTCATCTTCAACCTTGTAGCAAAGGTTAAGATTTTCATAACTCTAGGTGATCTTCAAGCTCCTCATGTATGTGTTATCCCATGGGTGTCTTCTGAGCCTGTACAAGGCCATCTTTAATTTGCACACATGAGTCTACATTTCATGTGTCTTACCTTCTAATGGCTGCAAATGTCTCTTTGTAGTTTATGTCTTATTTCTGTGAGAAGCCTCGTGCTATGAATCTTGCCTTATATCCCACGATGTTTCCATCTACTACATGTTGAATCTTGTATATCCATATGGAAGACATTACGGACTTCCCTTTAGGTCTCGATATTGCATCCTAGACATCATTCATCTTGAACGGGTACTCTCCTTCCCTTTCTTCTTGGCTACTTCTTCATAGCTGGAAGGCTCTACATCAATGATGTCACATAACTGCACTGTGTCTGAGGACTCTTGAATTCTTTGAAAGTATCATCATATTGTTCTTTATCTTAGATAATTTCTTGAACTGTCGTCACTTGTTCTTTAGAACAAGTCTCATCCTTCTTTTCTTGTAGGTGATTTTACCCGATCTTTCCTACAAGTCAAATGAATTTATATGGTTAGAAACATTTCATAAGGCATATTCATAATGGCTAATTATTATGCATAAATATATGATCATGCAACTATTTTAGCTAATACAATATTCATTCATATCTCACGGAAACTTTCTAGATGCCTTCCATCTCTACCAGGACAACATTGAGATTGTGCACTAATACAATATGTCAACAAAGAGGATTCATTCTAGATAAGTAGCAATGGATAGTTGTAGGAACATGAGCTACGTACCCATCACATGTGTATTAGTAGTATATTGTCATTAATGCAAACATTCTATCATGCATAATACATCAACTGAATATAAACAAATGCATAACAAAACAATATCATGAAATGACAATTGAATACTTATCTTTATTTGTTTCGTGGGTAGACTCTTTCTTGAGCCTTCAGCTTCATCACCTTCTTCATTCATCATTTCTTATCCAAACGCTAAGATGGATAAGAGGTTCTTCAAGAGTCGAGTCCTTCGTATTCCTCATCACTTGAGGGATCTTCTTTGGATGGTGAGAGCTTGATCTTCAATTGCTCCCATCTTCTCTTCTCTTATTATGAGTCAAGCTTCTTCTTCTTCCCATAGTCTTCTGAAAGTAATCACTTGCTTCTGGCACACATTCCTCGAATGAATCAATCCCATGATCCTGGGAGGCCATTCAAGGTAGTTATCACAAATTATTCATTCTCCACTTCTTCTTCTACTGCTACAAGTTGTTCTTTGATTTGAGAGACCCTTGTGAAGTATGACTGTATGGTCTCTGCATTCTAGATCTTCACATTCTTCAACTGGTTTCTTAAATTTTATCTTCAGATTTATGTTCATCCTTCAAATAGCTTAATCAAGGAATCAAACATCTCTTTCGGTGTCTTTAGGGAAGACACTTGTGGTATAAGGTGATCTGTGATTGAATCAGCAATGATCTTCTTGGCCTTGACCAAGTTCTTCTTATGTAAGGCTTTTAGCCTCATCTCCCTTTAGAACTGGAACCTTTCCACTTATGTAGGTGCCAATTTCATTTTCTTCAAGAACCAGTGAGATCCAATACTTCCATGCTTGGAAGTTTTCAACCTCACCAATCTTTTCATCAATCTGGTGTGATTATTCATGTTAAAATGAGAACCTCAACTGTAAATAGAAAAATATTAGATCTTACCGATTTTAGGTGTCCATCCTAGTTCCGGAGCTACCTAATCTAGGGTTTGTTAAAGAAAACCTAATTTTCAAAACTTGGAATCTTCCATATCTGATTAGATATAACAATTCAAGGCGAGATGTCCAATGTACTCCTTTTGTGAAAACAATGGAGGGAAGCTCCTGGAACAAGAAGCCCTAGTTTACCAATTTCTTCTGCAAAAATTCTTGATATTGTTTCTACGATATCTCCAAAATTAGTGCTCCTATGTGTCTTAAATTTCATATTGAGGTAACCTCATCTGTCCTCTTTCCAACACCATAGGTTTTACTAGAATTGGCTTCACTTGTTGGGACTTATGATTGTTTTCCCGAGGTGACTTGTTTCGGGATTGTTCAGTATAGTGAAGTTGTATGGGCTTCCACGTGTCAGTGGTGTGTCTTCTAGATCTAAAACTTTTACCATATAAATTAAAGTCTGTGCCCTTTCTGTAAAATCTTGATAAATTTCATTTGGACCTTTGTAGCCCAAGATATAGCAATTCTCCCTAGGTGTCATGTTTGGGGAGGAATCCTGGGAGAGGCTGGAACCCTAACATGGAGGAATCATATCTCCTAGAATATAGTGAATCTGAGGCTGAAACTTGGCCTCAGTGTACATCAAGAATTCATCTTTGACCTATGAAAGTTTTGGCACCTGATCCTTCTCCAATCCTGAGATATAGTGAATCTACCAAAACTACTAGTTTCAGTATATTAGGGTTTTTTAGGCCCAGGGTCAAACTAGGGTTTGACTTTCCCAGAGTTTCACCCAACCAAAAATCTCGACCCGGGCCTCTAAGATTCAATTTTGATGAGGATAGTAATCCTAGGCCATGCTCACTCAAAAATTCCTCTTTTGTAAAAATCCCTAATTTTCTGCAACAAAAACTGAAAAAAATGCTCGAAATCAAATTATGCTTCGATAGAAAGATGCGCCCTTCAATGGAGAGTCAACCTAGCCTTATTTTGCTAATGGATTATGGAGAGAGACCCAAAAAGTAAGTAACCCTAGCTTCTAGAGTTGCACAATGTCTTCTTCTCAGGTTAGCTTTGATACCATGTTAGATTTTTATCATTTAAGCAATATGATCTAGGATCTTATATGAGAGAATAACATGCGCAGCAAAAATCACAACAGACAAGAGACACAAAGAATTTTCCTCGGGGAAACCATGAAGGAAAAAAAACCCACAACTTCCTCAGAGATAGAATGAGCACCAATGGTAGGAGTGAAAACTAAAGACAGGAAATATGATCTCCGACAATTGTTCTCTCTCTCTCACTTGAGAGAGCTTCTCCTCTCTCACTCATGCGCCCCAGTGAGTGAGTGTGTGTGTAGAAATGAGGAGAGCCTCACTTCTATTTATATTCTTCCATTCAATTTATTTCCACTACAACATGTCTCCCTCACTTAAAAATTACTTACCAGGGCTAACATCTTTAGGAGAGTCTAATAACCCTAGTGCCCCACAACTATGGGGACTTTGCTCTCCGATCAACGAGGGTTAACCTTAACTCAATTGTGGGGACTATTGCCCCAACTTACAATGGAGGGTTAACCTCAATGCTTTTTACATGGCTTGTTTACATTATTGAATCTCTTGATCGAAACATCGGGGCATGACATGACTCAATTACATTACATATACTTCCCGGAATAAACATCAGGGTACAATACATAAGATATACAAGTGAATACATTCTGAAGTTACAAATACATCAACAGCACGGGGTCATTTATTAGTTTAGACAATTATTGGCAAGTTTAATGTTGTTAGGAAATGAAGTTTTGGCTTATCCAGGGTTTGATACGAAGGAGTATGGGGTGTGGAAGTACCTGCACCAAGGTTCCCAAAAGAAAAGGTAAGGTTGCCCCTAGCCACCGTCTATGATGTTGAAGCACTATTTTGAAAAGGGTTCCATACAAAAGCTAGAGGATTACTTACTTGTGGTGTGTGATAAGTGGTTTGACCTTCTCCAACCAAAATTGGAGTTTGAAAAGGAGGAGCATAAATTCCTCCACTAAACAGTGAAAAGAGAGAGCTCCCAAAAGGAGTGACCGAAACCTGAGTGGAAGTCTGAAAACTGTAACATGTGAAGGTGTTTGGGTTTCCAGATGACATACCCACATAAGTAGACGATGGGCCCAAATAAGGTACAGATGGAGGAATATTTCCTCCATTCCACAAGAATCTCTGGACAAACGAAGTGGACCCACTTGGACCACTTTGAACACTCTGCATGAAAGGAGATGAAGTAAAAGGTACACTGGGAATCCCAGTGACCATCCCACTATATTGACCTATAACATTAGAAGGTGTTGAGGGATTGACCACTTGAGCACTTGGTGAAAGAGGTGCAGTAGATGCACTAGGTCTTGGAGCACTCACTAGGGGAGGTGGGACTCCACTAGCAAACATGGTTGAAGTAGGGGTATACATACCCTCTCTTGTACTAGACATAACTCGACTCAAATTAATACCAGAAACATGTGAATTGAAAGGAAGGATTTGGACTATCACGGGATCGTTCAGATCAGTTAGAGGTGTATTATAATTCCTTGCAAACTCATCAGCCTACAAGTCTTCTATATCTACTGGTGGGGTTTCTTCCTGATTGAGTCTAAGTTTTGGTTCATCTAGAACTTCACTAACACTGGTCAGTTCGAAAGAACTATCTGTGTCAAGTCACCGCCTTTGAGGTGGCAGTGGAGGCTCCATTGTAAAATATGGAGGAAGGTTTTGCAAACTTCTAGACCTACGAAGAGGATGGTCCTCCATAGCTACAAATATGACTCACACACCTAAAGGCCAACTAAACACAAACAAACCAAAGATAACACACTAATAATTTCCTAAGCACCACAAACACACCAGAGAAAAGATACACCTTCCAAAGGAAATTCTGGGATGATTAGGTCCCAAATCCAACCAATGAAGATCAAAGGATGGTTACTTGGCATCTCGTGAAGATTTTTCTGGGTACAAGCATTGGAATCCCCCAACCACCCTCCTAAATTATCAACTGAGGTTACATTCCAAGTCCGTCCCATGAGCACTGGAAATAGCCTTCCAATGCCACCTGTGTAAGAGCCTAGTGTCTGGGGACTAAGGCTACCAAATATACAATGAGAGTCTGGAGGAACAGTCATTGGCCTGATCGATGTGCATGGGAAGGGTAGCTAAGCCCAAAATCCTAACAATATCGGCACCTCATAGAGCCCAAGAAATGGTATTGCTAGAATCCCCATACGCACAACAATCCTGGTATACGATCAAACAAGGAATTGGAGGGTTATCTCCTCAACCAAGTTCTCTCGTGGCCTCATGATTGACTCCTATTTTAGAGGAGATTTCCAGATTATCTCTTGTAGAAGTAGATTTACCTAAATATAGTCCACTACCTCTGAAATCAAAGTTCTCTTGGACAATTAAGCTAGTTTGTGATCGAACCTATAAAAGGAAAGATTACTAATATTTTTTACGTTAAACGTTCTTTTTAATGAATTTATTACTCAGAAGGTAGTGGAGTGGAACTAAATGGTGTTTAGAATCAACATGTGAAATAAAATGATGTATAAAATTTCAAAATAAATGCAACTAAACAATGCTTCTTTTTCTTTTCTTGAACAATGAATTTTTTTGAACAATTTTGAGAAACTACAAGACTTTAATATTTTTTATTTTTTCTGAAAATAGTGGAAAAACAACTAATTAAAATGAAATTGCCATTTGTATTTATTTTCAAAAAAAATTCAAAAAATTTATGCACTTGAATGCACCTTAAAGCAAGCTAAGCAATCTTATCATACATAAATTCAAATGATACTAGTCAGATCTTTATAGTAACAATCTTCAGCAAATCAAGCAAAGATGAATGAAACCCTAACTTGGACAAGACTATTGACTCTGTAAGACCAATAGATCAAAAATTGGTAAAAATTACTAACCTAGACTACTATATACATAGTAATCCAAGGTATATCAATGTCTTAGAAGGACCCATAGACACTAGTAACCTAAAAGGACACAAGCATTCAAACCAAACAGACAAGAAAGAAAGACCCAACACATTCACAAAAATGGATTCAGACCTAAATTACTCAAAAATACTTGATCAACAAGCAAAATTGAATAGTATAGACCAACAGAAATAGTACCATGCTAAGAACAGAACTCTACAGACACCTGAGAAGTAAGAAAGAAAAAATCAGGCAAAACCCTAGAAATTTGACCTATACCTACAAAAAATTGCGACTGTCATCAAGACAACCTGCGAGTGACTCGCGACTCTATATAAAGTCAACCCACGAATAATATAGTGAAATCGTGACTGTATCTATTGACAACCCACAGTTACAGTCAATTTTTTCAAAAAGAAAAGTAAATGACCAAAGGATTATGAACCTTAAACTCTGAAAACTGAAAGTAAATACCAAACAAAACACTTACAGCAACAAACAGAGAAAATTGGAAAGGAAACACCTATGGAAAATACCCAAAATAGGTTAGACTCCCCAGCGAAGTCACTAGTTCTGTTGTTCAGGGAAAAATATACCTTATGACCTAAGGGTCTGGGGTCACCAACAACCAAAATCAAACTTCCAGACATTCAGCTATCTAGAAATTTGAGAGAGAAATAGAGCAGAAAGCTAGTGTACCTTGTTTATGAAGGTTGGTCCTAGATTTCTCCTTCAATCCAAATGTTCTAGCAGCTCCAAGGGATATTGACACCTACAAAAGAGATAGACACCTTCCTGCAAAACCTTATATGTTATATAGAATACTAATGAAATATTACAATTGCATCAACACAACAATATAATTTATGAATCATAACACATAAGAATATTAGTGCACCAATTTGGAAGAAAATATCTCTTTATTGATAAGCAGTGATGAAAGATACAACCTATATATGATACAAGTCCTCCTCTGTTAGCCTAGGAATTGATTTCTGTTGCTCCAAATCTCCAAGGGCATTCCTCCAGCATAACCTTGCTCTCTTAAGAACTCCCTTTGGCCTCAACCCCTACCCTCTATTTATATAATAGGAGTTACGAAGGTTGAGATGGTTAGGGAAGTTAGGAACATTATGATTACAAGCCCAACTGTCCCTAACTAATCATTTTTTTTTTTTAATTTTGTCTTAGGGTAATCATTGGTGTTAATATAGGCAAGTCATGAGTGAAGAGCGACTTTTTTAAAGGCAACCCGCGAATGCAAACTATGATCATGTAATCGCGGGTTGTATATATGGATACCTGCAAATGGTTCGTGAGCAGCAATGGCAATAGTCTTGATTACACCTTAATCTCTTTATAAAACATGGACAAGGCTATTAGGATGAAGATGTATCAAGGCACATGTTTGTCTATAGGTTTTGGGCTACTTCAATCCATTGTGTCCTTTTGTGTACGGACACATTGAGTGTCAGTACTCGGATGGAGAAGTGTCATTTCACAGTTTTATGTCCCAAAATGACACATCTCTTCCTGTGACCACTTTCCCATGATTATGTTGCATGTCAACACTTCCATGACCACACTTCATGAAAGTCACTAAAAAAACACCTAACTTGGAGGACACATATCCAGATTTCTACAACTCTGTTTGAACTCTTCTCTACACCGTTGGAAAGGTATTTGAGTCAACTAAACTTTTTAGAAGACACAAATGTATGAAAATTCCCAAAATTACCCTTAAAATGCGATTGTTTTATGTATACGTGCGTTGCATTAAGGAAACCCACGTGTTGCACACAAATTGTTCTATATGATACTCGTGTGTCCTTTTGCATACGTGACTATTGACATTGAAACCATACGACTATTTTCATTGCAACTCATGTATCCTTTTCCATACACGACTATTGACATTGAAACCCATGTATGATATGCGACTATTGTCACTGAAGCTCGCGTGTATTTCCTGTAGATGTAAAAAAAAATGTTTCTCGAAATTCAAGTAGTTTGGGTGGTTAAACAACTGACTCCTTTGGTTGTAACTGATCCTATATTTGAACCTACCTCTTCAAAAACATATAAATAGAGGTGGGGAGGTACATGAGAAGAGACTTGAATTGTGCATTGTTATGCTGGAGGAATTGGGACTCTCATTCCCCCCACCTTTTCCCTAGAAGCTATCTTTTTGTGTTGCAGAGCTTGGAGGATGAGTTCCTTGGAGAAGAGAAGCAGTGGAACCAGAAACCAAATCAAGGTTTTGTGAGGTTCCCAACTTGAAGAGAAGGTATACTTGTACTTATTTTCATGATTAATAAATATGCGATGTCCTTCTTCTTCCCAAATCATTGTTCAATGTGTATTTGAATATATGTTTTGATTATATGATGATGTATATAAGTCTAGGATTTTATGTTTTACTAAACATAATTTCCTTTCATATATTTTATTTGGTTTGAGGAAGGTATAACTTGTTTTGCAGGTCTCTTGGGGAAGAGGAGTAGGAGAAGGGCTAGAGAAGGCTTTGACCAGCCTTCAATTTGTCAAGGTATGAACCATACTTATCTCTAAATCTTGCTGATATATACTTGCAGAACTATATGCATCTCCCTTTCAACCCCAGCATGTTGATTGCCTCTTAAACCCTAGCCATGGGAAACTTTCCCCTACAATAGAACTGGTGAATCTGCTGGGGGTAGCCTTATATGTTTGGATTTTCTCAGTTTCTCTTTGAGTCTTTTGCAACTTTTCATATCCTTCTTGCCACTTAGGAACACCTTTTCAGTCTGTTAGTACACCTCCCTTGCCTTTCTAAGGCATTTTTTTACTTTTGGGGGGTCTTTTCCCACCCATACGTGAGTTGCAGACTACACGGTTGCAAATCTGGTATGTACACGCGACCTTCTAGACTTTCAACCCATGTATGATATGCAAACCATCAATAGGGAAGCCTGCGTATGCCCCTAAAACAGTGTTTTTTCCTCATCTTTGTGGTTTTCTCTGTTGTTTGAGGGTTGTTTGGTAGGTCTTTTGGGGTCCTATGCAGGTGCATGAATACAGGGGTTAGTGTCATAACTTTTGGTTGTTCTTTATCTAGGTTGTAAGTCTTTTTATAGAATTAGTGTTTTCTCTTTGCTCATCCCCCCCTCCCCCACCCCCCTTTGCTTAGTTTGATTTCTAGATTATGTTTCTAGTGAGCCTCTGTTAGTGATCTTTGTCTGAGTTCAGAAGCTTGTTGGTGTTTTTTTCCTTCTTCGTTTGTTGGTTCACTTCACCATGCCAAAGTAGTTGACTTGTCTCTTATGCAAGCCTTCCTTCCAAGTAGGGTATGATACTGACTTTAGGGCATTCTAGAGTATGTTTGGTGGTTGTATAGCAGAGTTCCTTTTACTTTGTTATTGTTATCTGCATACTTTACTTTGTAGCTAGTTTTTCTTTTGAATTTATAAAAGAAAAAGAAAAGAAAAAACATGTTTTCTTTATATGCATGTAGATTAGGTTTTTAGTCTAGATTGCATGGCATGTCGTTGTTTTTGAAAAAATATAAAGAAATTGTTTTCTTGTGGATTTCAAGTTTCTATTTGAAAAAGAAAGAGGATAGTTTTTTATTTTTGCATTTCATTTCTCTTTTCTTAGTCATTTTGTTTCGCGATTGATTCAAAACACCATTGGTTTCACCTTCGTCGCCCCCTTTGAGTAATTAACAACCCTTTAAAATAAACGCTTAATATTTAAAATTTATTAGTAACTGTTTATTTCTAGGGATGACATGCACTTTTTTAGGCTAGTGTTTTGGGTAAGGCATATCTTAACTACCCAAAACTTCAAACTCAAACATAGTGGCCTATTTATTAGGAAATCCAACTTCGTTGGGAAAGACAATGGAAAGCTCCTCTCACACAGGAGTCAAGCACGAGGTCATGCGATACTAATTTGTTGAAGATACCCCTCCACTTCTCAGTAAAGAATACACCAGAGTTGTTTCAAGTTTGGGGACTCATTCAGTACCTCCTCCCGACCCCGTGTGGTGCCTGGTATTGTTTGGGTTTCATGCTTTGCTACCCTTCCCATGTGCATCGGCTGGACTGATGAGTGTTCCACCGGACTTTCTCCACAATTTTGGTAGCCTTAGTATCTTTTCTACTAGGATCTTACACAATTGGAATTGGAAGGCTATTTCTAGTGCACCTAGCGTAGACTTGGAAGGTAACCTCGGTAGACAATCTGGGAGGGTGGTTGGGTGATTCCAATGCGTGCACCCTGAGGGATCTTCACGAGATTCCAAGTAACTACTCTCCTTCCTTCAATGTTTAGTTCTGGGCCCTCATCATCCCATACTTTCCTTTGGAAGGCATCTTTGTTTTCCTAGCTTGATACTTAGTTCTTATTCTAGTGGTGTGTTATTTGTACTATTTGTTTCATGTCTACCTCACAATTCGTCTTATTGTTTAAAACTATGGCTAACACCCATTTGAACACCAACCAAGAGATCCCCATGCTATGAACTCCTTGTACCATTCCCCTCATAGGAAATGTTGGTGTTACTTTGATAACCACTGTGAATCTTCCTGGATTCACCCTAGGGATATCGATGTGGTTGTTTTGCACTCCAACTGTCCCTAATGCTCCTAATGCTTCTTAAGTAAGCTCCTTATACCAAGGGAATCAAAACACTGCTTCCCCTTCACCTATAGTTGTGTCTCCTCCTCCTTCTACCTCATGTGGTGAAAGTAATGATACTAGTAACCGACAGTCTAAAAGGAGTAAAAGAAGGAAGAATAGGAAGAGGACACATAAGCAAGGGGGCACCCATTAAACCTCTGCAGGTCAAGTTGAACCTCACCACCCAACCTCTGTAGCTCGTGCTGGGGGCACCTATCCAACCTCTGCATGTCATGTTGGATATAAGCACTTAACCTCTTCAAGTCAAGTTGATCTTCACCATCCAGCTTTTGTTGACCATGCTGGTGGGATCCCTCCAACCTTTCCAGTTCACGTTGGATCTAGTCACTCAGCCTATGCAGTTCATGATGAGGGCACCCGTTCAACCTCTGATGGTCAAGTTGAACCTCCTTGTCCAACCTCTGCAGTTCATGTTGGGGACACACACTCAACTGCTGCAAATCATGTTGATCCTACCTGTCCAACCTATGTAGGTCATGTTGGACCCAATCTCTTAGCCTCTACAGGTCATGCTGGGGGCAGTCTCTCAGCCTCTGTGGTTCATGTTGAGGACAAACTGTTAGCCACTACTAGTCATGTTGACACTATTGAAAAGAATAATTATTCAAAACACAAGCCCAATTTCCCTTGTAAGTTTTATGAGGGAGACCACCTTACTTATAAATGTCCTTCCATAGCGGAGGTACGAAGAGTTTGGTTTCATGGTCATCCCATTTTTTAACATCCTGAATTTTTTCAACAACCAGCCTCTCTTAGTCAGGTTAGACCTAGTAACCCAGTCTCTGGTGGTCATGTTGGGGGAAAACTCTCAGCCTTTGTAGATCATGCCAAGGTAAAATATTCAACCACTGCTAGTCATGTTGACACTGTTGAGAAAACTATTCGTTCGAAGTGAAAACTTAAGTTCCCTTGTAAGCTATGCGAGGGAGATAATCTTACTCACTAGTGCCCTGCTATCATAGAGGTGCAAAGAGTGTGGTTCGAGACTCAAGAATTTAATTCTCCTAAACAACATATAGTTTCTCAATAACCTACTCAACCTTTGGTTGATCTAGTGGTCAAACCTTCCCAGTATTCGGTTCACCCCACTCTTCTTTCGGAGAGTGATCATTATGTGATTGAACCAATGTCATCTTTGGTCAATCCCACTCTCCCTTCGAAGAGTGACCTTCACGAAGCTGTTGAATTGATTCCATTGTCAATCAATCCCACTCTTAATTTGGAGACTGAAGTGTCTACTAGTCACATTTTCTTCACTACCAGTTCAGAACTTACTGAATAAGGGGACATTGAACTCACTTCGGATCAACCCACACCAAGCTCTCAAATTGCTTCCTTTGATTTGGATAGCTTAGTTTATATGTGCCTTCCTTATGATACGCCTTTCTAGATAAAGGTCAAAGTTGGACAGTACATGATTGCTCGTTGTATTGTTGATGAAGGATCCTTAGTTAGTATCTTGTCTGCTCGTGCTTGGGGAGGCATGGGATCTCCCAACCTTTTGTTGACTACTAGTTAGTTTTTGGCGTTTGATAGAAGAACTAGTATAGCCTTGGGAATTCTTGCTCAAAAACCTATTAATTTGGGTGGGAAGGATGTCTTAGTTGACTTCATGGTGATAGAAGACCCCTTGGACTTCAATATGCTCCTTGGGTGTGATTATTTCTATTCCATGCAAGATGTGGTGTCAACATTCTTTTGTGTGATGTACTTTAATCATGGAGAAGAAATTGTCACTATCAGTTAGTTGGATTTTCTTGATATGTCTCCTAACACAACTTGAGACCAGGTCTTTCCTTTATTGATTCCCAATGTTTATATAGACACTAACCCGCCACGGATGAGCTATGTGGCCTCATATCCTTTACGTTCACTTGCTACTGAGAAGCAGCCTCTATTTTCATGCTTACCTTCTCAGGACTTGTTCCCAACAGTTTACCAGGTGAGGCATCCTATTCAAACTATGGAGCCTGCTCTCCACTCTATCAATCCATTTGAAGGTTTATACATGTGTCCTATCTTGGATGATCTTCTTCCTTCGGATAAAGTCTTCCTAGAGTCTTTGATACAGTCTTACCTTCTTTTGGATGTTGGTTCAATTATGACTAAGTCAAACCCTGATTTTCTTAGTAATCCTAATATTTCCATGGATCGGTCTTCTTATGTTGGCCTTTTTGAGTTTTTGGACTCTCCCTTCGAACAGCAAGTCAGTGATCCCAATGAGTTTGATTTTTCTTATGAATTTTTCAACTCCTGTGATACTGAGTTTTCTCCTACATACTCTATCTCCCTTATTAGTTTTTTCTTTTCTTATGAGGGTTAATATTATTGATCATAAAACCTCGATCCTTGGCACTATAGAATCTTATTCAGTTGATTCTGCCTTGACTACGACTTTTGTAGAAGATAGAAAAATTACATGTGTTTCTGCCAAAGTGACCTGCATAGGATCTTTTCTTTTGAATGTGATTCTGATGTTGTTGTTTCTTGGAGATGGTATTTTTAGTTGGATTCACAATTTTTTACTGGCCTCGCCTTATTATTCAAGTTGTAACTACATTTTCGTGTACCCTGCTCACACTTATGATCCTGATGACAACTTCCACGCTCTTAGATCATTGTATAAGCCCTCATCTCTGTTCTCATCGTCGCTCATCCTTGTATCATTTTGTCTTTGCAACTTAACACATTTTACCTTGAGGAGACGTTCCTTGAGTGTCTTTATCTTGCTCATGTTCCTTGCATTATGCATAGGTTTTTTCCTCACGCTTGCAACTAGTTTTGCTTGCCTCTGACACTCGTCTACTCACATTTAGAGCATTATTTATCCTCTCCTTCGAGCTCGTTAAAAACAATAAGGAGTCTGCAAGTTGACTTTTCTGGACTCGTTAAAACTTCACGGGAAAGATATGGAGTTTCTTTAGGCCCAAGTCTGACTCTTCAAAATAGACTTGACTGCCAAGTAAACTTGTTCGTTTAGACTCGTTAAGAATAAGTGAACAAGCATCCACATTGGTCGTCATTTATCGCTTTTTTGGACCATGTGGAATAGTTACGAAAAAGGAGCAATCTCATTTGTTCTAAATTTAGAAGAGTATTCTCAGGCATAGGTTTATCACTTTTCTGGACCTGAGGGACTAAAAATACGGAAAAGAAACACCCAGTATGAGCTTAGTTTTCTCTTTTTAGTGCTCTGGACCTAAACATGAAAAATATGTTGAGCATACTTTATGTCTTTGTCATCATCGTTAAAACCTAAAGAACAAAGCATCAAGTTTACTATTGTAAGCCCCATTTCTCGTAATCAAATGGATCTTTCTGAGTGATCTTGCCTTCCTTCACACTCGTTAAACTCAGGCTACATGCAGCTTCTGAAGGTGCATCGGTCTAGTGATAGTTTACCCCTTTTTTGGACCTTGCCGACTAACTACGAAAAAGGCATACCTTAGTTCACCTGGGCTAAGAGAGTTCTCCTCTGTAGTTTTTTACACTTTTTCGGACTTAGGACACTAACTTTATGAAAAAGAACCCCCCTGGAGTCTTCTTTGGAGTTTTCAGGCTCTCAAAACTATGAAAACACCATCAAGCATTGACTAATTTGGGCTCGTAAAATCCATGAATCAGTGCTTTATCAAGCATTATTCTGTCACTTCTTCGAGCTTGCCAAAAATGAAGAAGGTCTGGAGTTGGATTTCTTGGACTCGTTAAACCTTTACAATAAAGAAGGAAGGGAAGTTCATTCACATGTTTTCACATCATGGCAGCAATTCTTGTTTCCTTGAACAAAGCAACTATTTTGAGTCTATCAATGGTTAGGTCCTAGTATTTTGACCTTATCCTGATTCAGATTTTTACTCCTCTAGTTGATCTATTTTCCAATTATATGGGGAATTTTTCAATGTCTTCTACATTGCAGATTTGTGTCATTGATCCTTTTGTGTCAAAATATGCCTAATTCACTTTTGTGTTGTGCTCACTGTTCAAGGATTAAACCTTTGTTGGCCATTCTGCAATTGCCTTGAAATTTTGTGTCAGTCATTCCTTGGTATCAGTTCATTACATCATGTCTTCGGTAGTCCTTGTTGTGAAATTTTGTACCAATTCTAGATCTAATTAGTCTCTGACTTACCTCGTGTTGGATGATGAAGGATGTCTTATTTCCTTCCTTCCAATGGATCTCTTCCTATAGACTACAATACCTCTTGCTCTGGGAATTATATTTAGATTTTTATGATAGTACCTTAGGGATTGCAGTCATCAATGGAAATTTCCCTTAGTATTGGGTAATGGGAATACATTGGTGTCTCCTACTCGATGGATTCTTCAAGTGTTCGACTTCAATTCCTTGTATTCACACTTGTTAGAATGTACTAGGTACCTTGGGGACCATTTTCATTAATGGTGGTTTCCCTTGCGTTTGTTAATCGTTCTCATCATTGACTGGTAATCAAACGGCTTCCTCCATGTTCAACCTCATCTCCTTTATTCGCATGGTTAGGATTTGTACCTTTTGGGCAATTTGGATTCAAGACCTTGGGCCGACAGTAGCATCATCATCTTTTTGCTATCTCCCGAGTTGCGCAAGAGCTTGTCACACTTCATATGACATTTTGTTGACATATATCCACCTTGTATTCTTGTGGCTATGATTGATTATTGAGCATGGATCCACCTTGGGAATTTGTGGCCATGACTCCTTTAGATTTGATATGGCACCTTTTTGCATATTGAGCGACCATGATAGTTTCATCAGTTATACATATGTTGGATCTATGTATATCTTTATGGCAATCATTTGTATATGTACATGTATGTCTGAGAGAGAATTTTTGTCTGACATTTATCTCTCTCTTGGGTACCTCTGTTCGAGCCTTTCGATCTTGGATTCTGTTCTCTCTCTATAATCAGTCGTTTCCTTTCTAATATATTTTGGATATCGTATTCCCCCCTAACCTCATACATTAGGGGGCATCTGTTATAGCCCAAAATTACACATATCTGACTGTGACCACTTTCCCATGATTATGTCGCATGTTGACACTTCCATGACGACACTTCATGAAAGTCACTAAAAGTCACTGAAAAAACACCTAACTTGGAGGACCCATATCTGAAGTTTTGTAACTTTTTTTGACCTCTTCTCTGCACCATTGGAAATTTATTTGAGTCAACTAAAACTTCCCAGAAGACACCAAAGTCTGAAAAAGCACAAAAGTACTCGACAAATGAGATTTTTTGATATATACGTGAATTGCCTTAAGGAAACTCATGTGTTGTACACGACTTGTTCTCTATGATACTCACATGTCCTTTTGCAAAGAAACTATTGACATTGAAACCTGTGTATTTACATGACTATTTTCACTACAACTCGAGTATCCTTTTCCATACGCTACTATTGACATTGAAACCCACGTATGATACGTGACTATTGTCACTAAAACTCGTGTGTTTTTCCAGTAGATGTCAAAAAAGATGTTTCTCAAAATTCGGGTAGTTTGGGTGGTTAAGAAATTGACTCCTTCAGTTGTAATTGATCCTATCTCTGACCCCATCTATTCATAAACATATAAATACATGTAGTTAGGTCCATGAGAAGAGACTTGAATCTTCGCATTGTTATGCTGAAGGAATTGGGACTCTCATTCCCCCCACCTTTGCCCTAAAAGCTATATCCTTGTGTTGCAGAGCTTGGAGGCCGAGTTCCTTGGAGAAGAGAAGCAACAGAACTAGATCAATGTTTCGTGAGGTTCCCAACTCGAAGAGAAGGTATACTTGTACTTCTTTTCATGATTAATAAAGATGTGATGTCCTTCTTCTTCCCAAATCATTGTTCAATGTGTACTTGAATCTCTTTTTTTATTATATGATGATGTATATCAGTCTAGGATTTCATGTTTTATCGAACATAATTTCCTTTCATATATTTTATTTGGTTTGAGGAAGGTATAACTTGTTTTGTAGGTCTCTTGGGGAAGAGGAGTAGGAGAAGGACTAGAGAAAGCTTGGACCAACCTTCAGTTTGTCAAGGTATGAACCATACTTATCCCTAAATATTGCTTATATATACTTGCAGAACTATATGCATCTCTCTTTCAACCCCAGTACGTTGATGGCCTCTTACACCCTAGCCACAGGAAACATTCCTCTACAACACACAGGACAACAATATGACACCTATGACAACATCTATGACAATTTATGACAAGCCAATTTCTAAATTTAGCTAAGGAGGGTGCATGAGGGAAGAGTGGGACCATAAGATAGTGCAACTTCCCAATATCAAGTTAAGGATATCCTAATTCAAATTATAAGGAAGGATAAGTTCCAATTGAGCCAAAATAACATAAGAAAAGAATTTAATGTGTTCCAAGCATCATTCTCTCATGAATAAAATATTTATTAATATTTTACTGATATTTTTAAGAGAGAAAAATATAGGAGGGGAAAGATGAATGAAGAGTTATAAAAGAAAGGTGAGGAATCATGTGGAATATTTTGAAAAATTTATTTCTAATTGTATATCTCTTGTGCCTTTCAATCTTGGGATATTTTCCCATGCATTTTTTTAACTAGTTTCAGTGGTGAAATATTTCACCCTAGCTAGTAGAGAAGAGGAGATCATTCAAATTTATTTGTTTGGGATTCATTGCAGATGTTAAGAGGGATAATTCAAATTTATCTAATGATATTCATTGATCATGTCTATGTGTGAATTGGTTTCGGATTTGAATAATACATTAGTATTCCAGTGTTTATATTGCATTAGTTTTCCATTGTTTGTGGGTGTTGTGTTGGTTCCTGGTTGAGGAGGGCAGACCAATGGATGCCATTTCTATTGAAATAAATATCTATTGGGATTTATATCATGTACATATGATTTCGGCATGAGTTGGGGGGAATAACTGTCATGTGGATCCATCTTATATTGATTTATAGCTTGGAACGATGTAGATGGGTCATGAATGAACTTCTAGTTCGATTATTTATGTGTAATGCTGGTTTATGAGACATGTTCAGTTGTTATTGGAGTGTTGTTTCCATTAATGAACACCTTTTTTTTCACTGAAACATTTTTTCTATGCCTGATATATCGTCATTTTACCGGATCTACTCTATTCTGCATCTCTTCTAGTGAAGGGGCGCACCTCTACATTTACATTTACATCTATGTACTTATTGAGCTTCCAGCTATTGTAAGAGACATTATGCATTGTAATTTTGTTCATATCAGTATTAACATTGTATCCATTCATTTACAATAAATATTCACAGTGATTTTATCATATTATGCTCCAATATTTGTGTTATTGGTTGAATTATGCAAAGATTTGTTGATATGGTTGTGCAATAGTTTTGTAATGTGTATAAAAATTTCATATCAAATCCCTAAAGTCTGTTAGAAAGTTGTTTGGTTTTATTTGCAAGTGTTGGGTTCAATTTGGATCAGTTAGGAAGGATTTGAGATGATTAGGAAGTGTTTGGACCAATTTGGAAATTAAGACCCTCATTGGAATGAAATTTAAGCAAGTCTTCATGGATTTGAAATTATGCTTATGGAGTTGTTCATACTTAACCAAATATGAAGTATGTATCATTTTCTACTGCTACATTGACCCAAGAAATTTCCCCCTATGAATTGGTGATAAGATTATTACTTTAATGTTTCAATATTAATGATAAGGAGGTTGCATACAAAGTGTTCAAAGAAGGTCATGGGGCCAGATTTCATAACCAGCCCCTCCAACTTTATATCAGACTTGATTTGGAACATTATAGTGGGTTCAAAGTATATTTTATTGAATTTGCATGTTAATTCAAATCCAAATTTATATATATAATCCACTGTTGGGATCAAATTAAAAATTAGCCATAATTTTCGTTGAACATTTGGAGCTAATATTCCTAGTTTTTAATTAGAAATATTATATTATATACCTATAGTCACATCCTGAGAACTCGCCATTGAATTTTTTGTAATGCCACATGTTTTTACTTATATGGAAAATTGTTTTCATGCTTTGAATACCATCGGTAGTAAGAGGGAATGCAAAAATAAATTATATCACCACCCCACTCAGCCTCGCCTTTAATGTTGCATCTTCATGAATTTGACTATTAAAGGATGGTGATTTCAAATACATTACACATTGTGAAGAAATGACAAACTGGTGTTATCAAAACACAATAAGACCATAATAAATTTTGTCTACCTACGTTCAGCATCAGCAATGGGGAGGGTCACTATAATGATAGCTACATCCAGTAAGGTGCAAACTAAACATAAAGAAATGGCTAAACCATACCCTATGGAGCTAAGGATGACAATAGTGGGTGAGTTGCAGTGGAAAGTAAAGCAAATGCGAATTGTGGATATCAATTTTTCTAATGGGGACCTATACCTAGACATGTAGCCTAGTGTATAGCAAAATTTCCTTAAAGCCACAAACAAACATTGAGTTGTAACAAAATGGAAACATGACTTTGTATCCCTAACAGATTCTAAGTTGTTGAAACTTAAATACTTTCCATTTTTTGGTACCACAACAGAATTTTAGAAGTGTACTAAGTTTTTTATCAGCTCCATGCATGGCTTCTCTTTGTGGCTAGACAAACAATATATGATCCACATAGATGGCATTCACAAGCTTACAATCCTTTTAATGCAAGGGGTAGATGTCACTACAGCTCTCTAGGGAAACCATAAGTGAGTGAAAATCATTTAGAGTTGATCCTGTAATGATAAACATGGAAGTAAGTGTGGAGGAAAAGGCGTCATCATTGTTGATATTAATCATCCACCCACTAAGGTCTCCTATCAGATTATTGTTGGTAGAGTTATGTGCAAATACACGAAGAGGGGATTTATTCTAAACACATTATTAATTGCATAATTCTATGTTCAATGTGCTCAAATCAACTGGAGAAAGTTCCTAATGGATGAGATTTTCTAGGCATTTACAAAACTCTGGAGGACACTTTATATTTGGATACTTTATAATTCCCCTAGTTATGTGGAAATGGTGACTGCTACAAGGTCGAACATTAACACCCATCAATATTAAACGGGTCATCACATAACATTTTTCACAATGGAAATTTACACGGGATACTAGAAACGTCGCTTTCAACAAGAATGTTTTTGAAGAATATCACACCAACCTCAAGAAAGGCATAATGGAACACATTTCTGATGACCTCCTCAGAAGGTATACTTCCAAAATATGGGTTGCTATCGATCGAGGTCATACTTTTATCTGGTCATTCAAAGCATACACGCAAGTCTTTTCAGCCTTCCCTCTACCATTTGTTTGCTTCGATAAGCATTTCACAAGGTGATCAGCAATTGGTCAAGGGTGAGGATTATGACCACAATTAAAGTTATGGCCTATATGTTTCATTAATGCATAACTAAGAAGAAAAGGAAATCCAAGAAATCCCAGGAAACCACTTCATATGATACATTCATTCCTGAAACCCAAGAACATCCCATTCCCCAATCTATCACATAACTTTAAGATAATGGTATGATCCCTGCTAAGATCTTAAAGGATTTCATTACACCCTTGGTCCATTCAAACATGCTTGTACCACACAACCAAAAATTGCTACCACTTTTATTGCAACCTCCACCATTCCCATCCTTGGTTACCCCTTATCCACTACTCCAAGCGTAATGATTTATCCCTTATCACCAGACCCTTGTTCATCCCTTTAACCCCAAACCTTAAAGTCCCCATTGATTAACATCCTTAATGATTCCCTAGAAAACATTCACACTATATCAGTAGTTCCAATATAGTAGGAACCCCCAAAGCACCAGTATAAATATCAGGAAAGCATTGAAGGAAAAGATGCATCAGCCTCAAAATCCACAATAGACAATCCCCTCTTGCCATAGAACGGTAATACAATGAAGATCCCTACTGACTCAGAGTAGGAGCAATCTATCCAATCTCAATAGTTTGATGACAACAAGGTCAGTCCACAACAAGACCCCCAAATGGAATAAGTCTAGATAGGGAAACAAGTAGAATCATTAGAAATTCCTTCATTGCACCCGGTGCCTAAACCTATCTCACTCGAAGCTCAGATCAAACAATGGGTACAATACCTGGGTAACTACCAAACAATCCTCCAAGTTTGTTAGCCACATCATGATGTCACTCCTTTCATATCTGTTGAAGTTCAATAAAGAATCGTTACTAATAGAACAATACACAAGGAAGTAGAGAAACCTTCGCATGGCCATTCAACACAATCCATAACAAGTGGGTTTCCACTATATTCATTGCCCCATCAAGTATCAATACCACATTATACAACTCTAACTGCTAAACAGTTGTCCAAACAAATCCGCAATGCTACAACAGAAACGAAATGATGTCTAGCATTTGTCAAGATAGAACACAACCACATCAAGCAAGTGTATGATGATACATGCATTCAATTGGCTAATGCCTTGGCCTCCAATGAAGAAGCATGGAAAGAAATAGCAGATGTGGAAGATGATATTACTGGCTTGTGTGATTAATTGTTGTATTTTGTTTTGAGCAATGTTGCGGTATCTTAAGATGAAATCTATTATGATCTTATTGTTAATAACCTTTCGTAGTCATATCCTTACAGTTAACCACTCCCTGTCACACATAGGTCTAGGTTGTGCTTCGGGTGAGACCTTCGGTTCGGGGGATTGAAAATGCCAAAACACTAGACTACAACGATGCCTTTTTTGGCCCATGTGCAAGAACCTGGTCTCAATTTTGCACCAACAAAGACATTTGTGTTTTTTTTCACAATTGGATGAAATGGTGGTGAAAGAATTTATTACATTCTATGGTGTGATTTAGGACAACTTGGTGGGCGAAAACACCATATATTGTGTAGACGTTGCTAGATTTTTAGCAATTTTGTTTGGTTGGTAATTGAAGTATATATCATAATTGATGTTTGTAGACATGTAAGGGCTTCTAAAACTAACCCACCCTATATCCAAATCTGTAAGACTGAAGTTTAACTTGTTATGTAAGGTAAGTTGTGGATCAAAGTGGACTCATTGAATATCTACAACAATTAGCCTCAATAACTGTAGTAAAAAACTGCCTTGAGCCACTACTACCAGCAAACCTTTCACTGTCTACCAAATTTGTTGTAAGGAGTATGGGATGATATGGAATATGGAACAAAGGGAGAGTAGACCAAGCAAATAACAAATATTTCATAGAAATTACAAGAGGGAAATCTTTAGAAATAAAATATAATAGAGTAATTTCTAGAAAACATGCATACCTTGTTTAAAAGAAGTATTTCATATCAATGATTGGTCAACACTTTAAACACTTAGGAAAATAAGCTTGAACTTAGTAAACCTCTTGAACCTCCTATAATGTATTGTGAGAATGATTTCTTCCAGGGAAGAGATATGAAACATAGGGACTAAGAAAAGGTCAGTGGTTGAATAAGATGACCACCAACCATTGAAACAGAGTTAATGGATTAATGGATTTAATGGAGCAAGCTCAGAAGGTTTAATGGATTTAATGATGACATACCTGGAGAGATGTAAGGCACGTGAGAACAAGCTAGAATTGATGGCTTTCCTATGTACTTTGGCACCAAGTTATGATAGGAGAATTATGAGGGATATCAACATCTCTTGGGATATGTTGGAGGGTGATTGCATTAGTAAATGAATGAACTTTTGGGATGAATATTGGTGGAGTAAAGTTATCAAACATACAAATTCAATTGTTGCAATCCTGATTACTGTAGCTCGTGTGGATTATGGGAGGTGGATTCATTTCAGTCTCCTCACGGACCTCATAGAAATTTTAAAGTCGAGTCATTGGATTTCTCGAAGTTTACACCTCTCATCTAAAGTTTTCTCAAATGTTGAGGGTCGCCCTTACTACAAGAACCTCTATTAAAAGAGGAGGCCATCTACAGTGGTAAGACTTCATTTCGTTCAGTTGAAAACTAATTGTGGGCACAATTTCAAGTTTTTCATATGTGTAAAGGTGCGCATATTGAATTGGAAAAACAATTGACCTTCTAGAATTATGTATAGAGTTACAATTGCCTATTTATGGGTGAATTGGCGCAATTTCATAGTTTCATATTACAAGGCATTCGATTTGGGAAACTATGAGTTTCAACACCCCTCCTGTCATAGATTCTCAGTGTGGAAAGCAGTCTTTTCTTTCGTTAAGTATGAAACTAACTGTGGGTACAACTTCAATTTTTTCATGTGTAAAGGTTCACATTTTTAAATGGAGAAATAGTCGACCTTTTGGAATTCTATATAAAGGTTCAGTTGCATGTTTATGTGTTATTTGGAGCCATTCAGGGAAAGGATAAATTGTTTTCTGATGGTGTAAACGAGACAAAGGAAATTATAGGCAAGTGAATGGAGAGCTTGGATGTTGAAAACCTTGACTCAATTCTACATGCTATAAATATAATGGAAGATCGTGACAAAACCTTGGCAAGTATTGTTACTTGCAATTTGTCAATTATTGAGTTTCAATTGGCAATGTTGAGTGCAGATGTGAACAAACTAACAACCAAGCTCATTAATATTGAAGTTGAAATTGATTCTCATAAGGGTCAAAAAAGGTTGAGTACGAAGATCAAATATGCGCCCTGCAGCTCAAGGCGCAGTCTCAGTTTCAAAGGGGACTTCCAGGTTATGATGACAAGATGAAAGTTGATACATCTGGAGATTTGCGAGACTCAAAAGGTGAAACCCACCAAATGGTAGAAATGCAAAACAAAGAGGATCATGCAAGTATGAAAGCTCCACAAATCCTTCCTCCAGATGTCAAGAATAAATCAACAAGCTTGTAGAGGCCATACCCTACCTTTTTGAAAATTTGAAATAAAATTTTAGTGTCTTTCTCGCTAGTCATTTCTATAGGACCTACTTCAATGAAATAGAAGCTATAATCATAAGCCTTGTAGCCTCTTGTATTTTGTAAAGGTAAATGTTGGTTTCCTATTTTGAAACAAATTGATCAATATAAAAGTACCTATTTCCATTATTTTAAAAAAGAACACTAAAATGACCTCTACAGTATTTGTAAAGAAAAAAATTATGTTATCAAGAACTAAAACCACATCTCAAAAAGAAAAAAAATGTTGCTTTCCAATATTGACTAAAACATTACATCTCAAAATACATATAAAATCAGTTTGAAAGCTTAAAATTCGTTCTAACCAATTCTAATTATTATATAATATATGCATTTAATTTTTTGAAAGGTTAAAATTCGTTCTAATCAATTCTAATTATATGATTTATGCATTTAATTTTTTTATTATGTAAAGGACAACACTTATGATTTATACATTATTTTAAGGCAACAATTATGTTGGGGCAGATGGCCTCCGCACATGAAGGTAGCCTCCGCACATGTAAGAAGCGCGCTTCGAGCGTGTTCGAGGCCATGTAGAATGTAATGATGAAGAGTGCTTTAAAACAAAGCGTAGCCTTAGTTTATTTAGGTTTTTTGACAACTGTATTTGATTTGATTGATATAGTGTCCCATGTTTTAATCACCAACCGTTGATTTCTTTTTTTCTAGATCACCGTTAAAAATTTGAATTAAAGTTTCATGATACTATATAGAGCTGGACTACACCCTTTTTATTACACCCTTCTATCATATGCTTAAAACCATGATTTTAGCCATTATTACGTCAGCAAAAATTGAGTGCCGAGCCTAAGAGATGTTACAGACCGTTAAATCTTAAAGGAGTGAACCTAAGGGAGTGAGCTTTCGACCCAACCATTTACACCAATCGAACAGCCTGGCTCGTATGAATTTTTGGCAACCAATATGAAATCCAGCAGCTGGATATTGAACGCCGTATTTTAAGCCGTTGGGTTGTACCAAGAAAGAAAGAAAACAACTTTCCAGCTGTCGACTTCGAAAGGAGAAGTGGGCGCAATCAATGAACGGGGCAATTAGAGCCGTGGGCGCACGTTAGACAAATCCCAGCAGAATAAAATTCAAAAGAAACAATTGAAACACACTTCCCCGCATTAAACTAAATTATTAAATCCCAACAAACACTGTTTAAGAATGACCGTTATGCCTGCACTCAGTCGCCACGACGCATTATTTTGCAAGGTACTTGAAAATAATTTGTTGGAATTTCCTAGTGCAATAATTCCTACAGTCTTTTATCCCCAAATCCTTCATCGAGCCACCACATTTCGGCAGCAGCGAAAGACCGACCCAGTCTATATATTCGCTGCTCGGCTTCGATCCTGTGACGATCATAGATATATATACACAAGTTCGCTGCTCGGCTTCGATCCTGTGACGATCATAGATATATATACACAAGTTCGTCTCGGTTAGTTTCTGCTTACATGGCTTCGGACGGCCTGATCACAGCCCTAACAATGGCGCTCTTACTCGGTGAGTACTCTGCGACTAAAACCCTCTGCGAAGAAAACACTGACGATGTTTGACGGATGAGTCTGAAATGTTTGTTTGTTTGTGTTGTGTTGTTGCAGGGTGCGGTGGAGTTAGCGGAACGGTGTTCACGTTGGTGAACCGGTGCTCGGAGATGATCTGGCCGGGCGTCTTAACGGGCAACGGCGGGGCGTCCCTCGCTGGCGGCGGCTTCGCCCTCCCGCCGGGCCAGTCCGCGCCGCTAAACGCGCCGGCGGGCTGGTCTGGCCGCTTCTGGGGCCGCACGGGCTGCAACTTCAACTCGTCGGGTTCCGGCTCCTGCGCCACGGGCGACTGCGGGCACGGCCTCTTGTGCGATAGCGCCGGTGGGGTGCCGCCCGTCTCCCTGGCGGAGTTCACAATCGGTGGCGAGAAGGACTTCTACGACGTCAGCCTTGTCGACGGTTACAACGTCCCGTTGAGCATCAGCGCGGCGAGTGGCACCGGGGACTGCCGGACGGCAGGGTGCGTTACCGATCTGCGGAGCAGCTGCCCGGCCGCGCTCAGCGTCGGAGGCAACGACGGGCAGGTGATTGCCTGCAAAAGCGCCTGCGCTGCCTTTGGGACTCCGGAGTTCTGCTGCACGGGCGACCACGGGAACTCTCAGACGTGCTCTGCCAACGAGTACTCGAAGATTTTCAAGGCCGCTTGCCCGACGGCGTACAGCTACGCTTACGACGATGCTACCAGCACTTTCACCTGCAGCCAGGCCGATTATACCATCACCTTCTGCCCGTCAGCTGACATCTTTTAGAGGATATCAGCGTGGCTTCTGCTAATTTCAAGAAATTGTTCACTGCTTCTATTAAAGCCATTTTTCTTGTTCTGAGTAAATCTATTATCCCTCTATTGTCCCTGCGCCTCTACATGTACAAACTTACAATCCCACTTTCACATGAGATTTTCTTTAATGAATGCATATAGAAATGCTTGTACAAGCTCAGCCAATAACCGCTTGAAAATTCAAATAAAATAGTATTGTACTTCGTCTTTGTGGTTGTAACGGGTGATTAGTGGAAATGGAGAAGTCGATAAAATTAATTTATTTTTGGTTGGTTTTTAAGTAAAATATGATATTAAAAAAAATTGTTTATATTTTTTTGAAATTTGAAAATTAATTAATTTTTGGTTGGTTTTTTTATTTTTTTGAAATTTGAAAAAAAATTAAAAAGATTTAAATTTAAAGTTTTATGGATAAAATGAGTATAAATTCATTAAAATATAACTTTTAATTAGATTTGAAATAAATTCATATTAAATTGAGTTTATGAAGGGGAGTCTAAAATGGAAAGGATCTCATATGTTTCAATCATTTTTAACGTTAGAAAAAATACCAGATCTATTGAATCAAAGATCATCATATACAATCGATCGAGAGATCATTCAACATGTAGAATCTCAAACAAAGAGTAGATCCTCTAAATATGGGCATATTCCTGTCCTCAAAACATGGCTGGCATAGCACAGGCCTGTTGTGTAATCAGGCTTTATCATCACTCCTGTGTGAACGGGTCAGATATTTATCATTTCCAGACAGGTTTCGAAACATCATTATAACATGAGCATAATAGATAGCTGATCATCTCTACATGGAATTGTTGAGCTCCTAATGCAAAACAAAATAGAGTGTGTGCTTAAAAGAAGAAACACAGCACTACTAGAATAACTGAAAATTACCATGATCAGTATTCGTTCAGGATTTCTTTGTAATTCCCAAATCCTGAATCAAGGAGGAGAGAAGATCTCTACTAGCTATTGGTTATGCTCACGGTATATGTGTTTCACGACCAGCTCTGGAAATTTTTGAAGAAGATCTCTACTATCATCACACCAATGGCTTAGATGTGGAAGGTTCAGAGTGCTCTTGTCGGTTGCCCATGAAATGATGACTAGGGAATCGCCATAAATGGAAAGAAGTGGGATTCCCATGATCTTTGATACCGTGAGGAGGGCCCATAAAGCCATCAACTCTGCTTTTGTATTTGTGCATCTGTTGCATCCCATGGAGAAATGGATGCTATGAGAGCTGCTGAGGAGTAATACAAACCTCGCCCCTCCTTTGTTCTTGGTGGCTGCACCATCGAAAAAACCACAAGGGTAATGAATCATTGGAGACATACCAATAATTCTCTGTTTATACTTCTTGACAGGCACCGAAAAGGAGTGTTAGAGCATTTCAGCTTGTTTCAGGATCCCATAAACCAATGGTGTGGACCCTTCAAATATACACTTATTTCGTTGCTTCCATATGGCCCAGAAAATAAATAAAGGCAGATATAGATGGGAGAAGTTTGAGGCATGCACACTAAACCACCGGTCGAGATACTGACGAACAGAGAAACCCACAGTGTTTTTATGTAGGGACCGAGAACCAAAATGATCGAAAACCACTGCAAAGGCATTTTTTGTATAGCAGTCCATGAAAAGATGCTGGGTCGACTCTTCATTTTCCTTACACAAATAGTAGAGACTGGGTCGTGAAATCCTCGTTTTTTTAGCTCCTCCCAGGTTATTATATTTATAACTTTTGTGGAGTTCCAATTTTTAATACACTAATGATTGGAGGCTATGTTCTTTAAAAGTTGCAAACTTTCTAAAGATACAAATATAGTGTCTCACATTACAATTATTTTTTATTTTTTACCGTTATAAATATGGGTTGTTAATTGTTATTATATTTATAACTTAATTTGCGGAGTTCCAAATTTTAATACACTGATGATTGGAGGCTATGTTCTTTAACAGTTGCAAACTTTCTAAAGACATTTTTATGTTAATTTCTTTTATTAATGGGGATTTTGAATATTTAAACATATTTTTAATATTTATAAAAGTTTTTAAGAATGTTAAATTGATCCAAGATTAGATAAATAACTTCTTATTTATTGGGATTGTTTTATTTTTTAAGTTTGAATTGTTTAACCTATGTAACCTTTCACTTTTGAATATTTGAAATGGTGTTATTAATGATAACAACGTTTATATGATGGGAACATGTATATGATGGGCTGGTTGATTTGTCATCATTACATATATTTTTATTATTAAATTTACGTATTTGTTATTTTCTTAAATTCATGTAGGTGTGATTATTATGTTTTTGATGGAGACATTTATATTTTGTGTAGTTGTATTATTTTTTGATGTTAAGGTTTTTTTATTTTTTTGGTATTTTTCTACACAAGTTATTGGTGGGGAAGGCCCGATGGCATGTTTCGGGAATCCTCTCCTAAATATTGGTGACGGGCTTATGTAAGCTGTCATTTATGACTTATGTACGTTGTCATTTTTTTTTTCTCGGTTTCCCGTGTCGAGCACCATTTAGCTTTGTTGTTATTTATTCTTGACTAATGCATTGGACTTGGGGTGCATCAAAACTGATTTATGGTTGTAGAAACTCAAAAACACATGACACATGCGAAGTGGCCTTTGCCTGTTGTTGACGTCTTTGCTCCTTAATGACATTGTGATTGATTGCAGCATCACATGCCACCTACATGAATTAGAGTAATCATCCAATTCATATAGACCAAGTGGCCTTGCCTAGTTCTTACGAACTGAACACACCACAATTAGTGTCTGTCTTATGCAGAGAAGCCTCGACGGTTGCATGGATAATAGATTTGTTTTATGTTTTATGGTAATTGACTAGTGATTTTGCCAAGGCGACTGATAGCATTCATCCTAGTTATAGCATCTTCAGTTTTGATTCTGAGTTATTGCACATATGTGAGAATATTTGGAAACACCAGACCTCTTGTTGTGAATGTTGGTTCTTTTTTTCATGTATTTCTACAATTGGGAGAGTGGGAGAGATGGCTATGGAGTTGGCAGTGAAAGATGTGAACAACAATCAGACAAAGCTAGTGCTTATGAAGGGCGACTCTAAATGCAATTATTTGCATGAACTGCAGAAGGTTAGAACTAAACTTTTCTTTTTATTTGACCTATATTATTTTCTATTTGTAAATAGTTTTGTTCGAAGCCCATATTCATATTGGGCTTACTCTAAAGTATGATTCAAGGGAGCTCTTTTAACTGCATGGGATGTACTAATTTAGAAATTTACATAGCAGAAATAGAAGTGTGAGTGACGATGAGTACCTCAAATACAGGTCTTCAATACGATAGGTGAGTGTAAATCAAGCCTGTTAGACCCAACCAACCCAAAATTGAAGTTCATCCAAGTAGCGATGCTTCCAAAAGAACTCGTAGTTTTTTTGTGGTGTATTATTAATAGGCATCGAGTCCTGGAACTATTTACATATTGCATCGGCTTTTTGCAAAATGCAAAGAGGATTCAGGGTACAAAAGGCGTGAAGCAAAGGGAAGAATGAGGTTTGTGAAATGGAGAACTAAACGAAGTTTTGGACTCTTGCCTCAGGTTTAAGTATTGCTTTAAATTGAATTTGTTTTTCTCTAAAGATTTCGATTCAAATAGTCCTGTCAATTTTGACATATTTCTTTCTGTGGATGGGCATGGGAAGGAAGAACTTCAAAGTTAGGGTCAAGTAGTACAAGGTCCTGTGTTTAAGCCTAGGCATAACCGCCACAAAAAAAATATCCAGACAGGCAACATAAAAGGTACCAAATATCTATTTTGGAACATATATTTAACCTCTCACATAGAAGGGGCTATCCGAACAACCTTTGTTTATGTGGCCATTTTCTCCCCCAGATATGCTAACTCAAGCTGATGTCTACATGAACTACTATTGATGTTGGAGTCAAAAGATGCTACCATAATTCCAGTTGCTTTAGAAAGTGAAGCCTAGTGAGCTTCGGTTGACGCACGGAGTTGGCATGTATGCTCAAGCTCTACTAAGACTAACCCTTAAAACAACTAAAGAAGGAACGATGTGATGTGACTCGAACACTATTAAAAGTTGGAAAAATGCACTTTCTCTTGTTGTAGATATCGTAGGTTTCGAACTGGAGGCGTCAAATGGGTGAGAACTCAACCTTTCCTCAAGGCATTGCATTGCTTACTTATGTTGGATTGATATGCATAGTCTGTAACACCCCGGTTTTGACCCCGTTAGAATAGATGTATATGATGTAAACATTGTAAATGATCACGGTGTGGAGCTAAAGGCCAAGGCCCCACCATTGATCGGTTATGCTATGTTTTGGATTTAAATTTGTCACCGATGGTATATCGGGGCATGCAGCATATATTATGTTTGTCATCATGTAAATATGCATCTATAATTAATTAAATGAACCCCACCAGCTACGATCGCGGCAACAAAAATGAGAAGGGGGCATGATTTTCACAAGGATAAGGATGTGGGGAAATTTGTCAACCTTAGCCAATGAGGGAAAATACCCATGTGTCTTCTTCCAACCACTCTCATTAAATAATTGCTGCTGGTGGTTGAGGCAGTTAATTGCTTTGGGAGTGGGGTGGCAGGACTGTTAGTCCTCATCCTCACGCACACTCCACCCCCTGTTGACTTCACTATGGAGGAAAAACCAAAAAACGCACTCCCCAATTGGCAGCCTCACGATTTTGTCTGTTTCTCCTCACGCACAGGCTCTGGGTGGTTTGGTCTCACGCAGACATTTTCTTGGCTCCACGAGTTGTTGAACCCCCACGCAGTACAATTTCGAGTCCTTCCTGTTGTTGTGCATCCACGGACAAAAACGGAGCTGTTCTTCCTCACGCAGGGCTTCTATTGTCTGTTCATTCCTCACGGGGTCTGATTGTTCCCCTCACGCACAGGAATTTCTGGGTTTTCCCACGTTGTTCTTTCCCTACGAAATCGTGGATGCTGGGGCTATCGAAATTTGGTATTTCTCTCTTCCTCTGCGTGGCCTTTATGTGTTTTCTCAGTGATTCTATTGCCCAAGACGGGATGCATTCCCCACGTTTGTTGTAAGCTGTGCTCCCTGATACATTTCGGGACTGTTATTTTCCCACGTTGTTGGTTGTGTTGCTGTGGTCTTCCTTACATCTTTGGGGCTGTGGTAATTTTCGTTTGAAGAGTCATTTTGGCCACGATAGGGCCAAGAATGACTCAGAATTCGTTTTCCCTGATTTAAGTTGTGATAGCTAAATTGATTGCCTGAGTGCAATGGTTGGTCTTCGGACTGTATTGGGAGCAGGGATGGGGGCTTAGTTTTGCTTGATAAACCTGGTGGCTGGAAACCACACAGACAGAGCTAGAGGGCTGGCCTTCTTCCCCATCACCCCTGAATACCACTGGAAGGGAATGCAGGGCCTGAGGGACTGTGTAGTAGAGAAGGGACTGATACCTTGTGTTGGGTGTGTTTGGGTGTCTTAGAGGTCAGGCTAGTTCTGGTGTAGGTGTTCTTGGCTCTGTAATGATCTCACCAACTTAGCAATTAGCCTTTCCCAACTCCTTGATGGCCTAATAAACCCAACTTTGTTGGCTTGGCTGTGTGTTTTTTATACCCCTGGCTATGTGTAAGCCTGCTTGTTCCCTTATTCCTTGGAGAATAATGCCCAACTCGGGGGTGGCAGCGGTGCTGAGAGATTAAGGAGCACGCTGGCCTATGGTTGGGTGGAACGTTGCAGCGACGTAGCTAGTTGCGGAGCAAAGTTTTCATAAGATAAGTAATCTTGCCCATTTTTACTTCTGCAACCATGTTTACTGTTAATGATATGAAATGAACATGTTAAAATGAATGCTTGTGTGAATGCATGTTGATTCCGCTGTGCAAGATAAATAATTATAGCTGTGTCTGATAAACAATTGCGTTTATGCATGTTATATTGCATTGCATTTTCTTTCAGCATTCTGTTTCTGCAAATTTTATGCCTGTACATGTTCATGGGGCTCTTAGCCCGTGTGTTTGAAGCTTGTAGTCGCGTCCTCTTCGTCGGTCGGAGGCTTGGGGACATGACATAGTCGTTTGCCTCTCACTAATTTTATTTATTTTCTTATGAGTAACCAGTGACGAAGAGGATTTGGTACAAAAGGTTGTTCAAGCAGTATTGAAAATAGTGTCATCCGGGGAAAGTGACACATTTGGGGTCAAATATCGAGCAGGTTTGGATGAAAACATGAAAGATTTTGAAAATGAAGTTTTTTTTAAACATCACCAAAGTGCAAAACCTCAAATCGTGGGGATTTTTGGGCTCGACAGAGTAGGGAAAACAACCTTGGCAAAAGAATTCTTCGATAGGAAGAGGTCACATAATATGAAATGTTGTTTTTTACCTAATGTCAGAGAAAATGCAGCTAAAGGCATTTTAACTTCTTTGCAAAGCCCACTTCTTGAAATTGGAAAGCCAACTTCTTGAAATTTTGAAGGGATCGAATGTGCATATAGACAATATTGATAAAGGTAAAGAGGTGCTTAAGAAACATCTCTCATGTGATAGTGTCTTCATATTTTTAGATTATGTAAATGATATAAAGCAGATTGATGCACTTGTGCCCGCTGGAGCTGATCTTCAGTATAATCTTCAATATTGTAATCCGGCCACGTTTTATGAGGTTTGACCTTGGGCTTCCGTTATTTCTTTCCATCGGGTGTCACGTTTTTATTTTCCTTTTATTTAGTTGTCGATCACTGGGTTCCTTTGTAGTGTTCTTATAATAGCATAAAGTCCATGCACCAAACACCCTTTCTTATTTCATTTATGTTCATTGTGCTTTATGGGGTTTGGATGTTGCGCCCCTTCAAACTCAGCACACGAGCATATGTTTCGGCTTCTGAGCATATGACACTTTGTTTTTCATGAGAAAAATAACTTTCCACCTTTTCCTCAAATTGTGATATTTGATTGAGTGCCACATCATGACCTTTTCCAAATAAACTCACTTGTCCATTATTTTGGGATTTTTATAACCACAAAGATGCATTAAAAACTTTTTCTTGCTAAACAACCATTTGAAGTACCTAAACCAATATTATAACAACTATGTTTAGTCCTTTTGCATGTACATGTAAATTGGTTTCTCAAATTATTAATGTAATATGATACAATTTGATTAAAATAGAAACTAAAAACTTGTTAAGAAATGTAAACAGAAATAAAACAATTCAGGAAAAGGTCAAAAAAGGAAACTAAAAACTTGTTAAGAAATGTAGACAAGAATAAAACAGTTTAGGAAAAGGTTTGCTCAAATTCTCTTGAGATAGATGTTGCAAAACAAAACCTTAGCTAAATACACGCTGCTCTCAAACAAACTGAAATGCATGTATTGTCTTACTAAAAAACAAATATAATTAAACAAACTGTAATTCAACAAATTTAGAAGCTAAAGAGTGCAACCTTGCAACCATCTATGTCAAAATGAAAATAAATGGCAAGAAGTCGTCCGTGACATTTTAATTCAAAATAGCACAACATGCAATCAGTCCTAGAACAAAGCAATAAGGGTTTATCTTAGCATCAAAGGAAGTTAAATCTGGGGGTGTTGTTGCTGATGACCATCAAAAAAGAAGAATTGGTATGCTTAAAGAATTTATAACTCAGAGCTTGGAGTGTGTTGAGAACTGTGTTGATTTATCCATGTGTTTCAAGTTACAAATCATTAAACATTTCCATGTAATAACATTTCCGATTGATTTTGTTAAATCAAATTTTAGTTATTTGTGCAACCAAAATTGTATTTTGAAAATTTTGGTTGCGCATTAAAAACATAAATTTCAACTTTGTACTTGCCTATACATTTTCTTTCAACCACTTTGAATCCCAACAACTTTGCTTGCCCTTAGGATCTTTGTATTGACCTCAGAATTTTTTAATCCATACTAATATGCTCTCTTAGAGGTGATTTCGCAAGTTTCAACACTTTTGTCGTGTATTCTTGGGGATTCTTGTATATCTACATTCACCCTCGAGCACTCATACATGTCATGCTTATAATGAATCATCGTTTAAATTTGATTTCTCGCTTGACTTGTCTATTTAGAAATATATTTTAAAATAAAATAAGTTATTTTTAAAGAAGATTATTTTTTATTTATATGGAGCTTAATTAAACATTAAGATAAAAAAAAATATTAATACTTTAAAATTTATATCATATAAAATTTTAATTTTAAAAGTTTAATAGTATGAAATCTATAAAATTTTAATTTTAAAAGTTTAATGGTATGAAAACATTTTAAGAGTTAAATTTTTTATATATATTCTATTTTTCCAGTTTTAAATTCTATAAAAAAATAAGTTATTATACCTTTATTAAGATATGTTGTGGGCATTTCATGCAAAAACAAACAAATAAATCATTCACCTACTAAGTGTTATATATTAATTTTGATGTTTATACAGGAGCATGTATGAAAGATTCGTTTTCATCAGCCAACATCATCTGCAATAAAGTTTATGTTGATGTTTATACGCCAGCAGGTACCAAAGCATTGGTTTTCACTAGCCAACATCATGTGAAACTCGTGAAGCTACTATTACTAGATTATTAATAATGCTTTGTTATTTTACGTCTTTAGATTAAGGTTTTTTTTTTAAATCATAATAATGACATTTTTGTTATTTTGTAGTTTTAAATTTAAATTTTGGATTTTTGTTATTGGAAGATCTCATCTATTGTATTTGTTCAAACCATTTCAATGTTTTTTTTTATTGATTCCATTAATTTATGCTTTTTAATCTTATGTTAAAAGTAATTAACAATGTTGGGGACATTGCGATCTCGTGGCCCTTGTTTTTCTCAAATGGATGGAGAGGGATTGTGTTTTTTTTTTAATGTTACAGTTACAGAGAAGGATTGTGGTTTTTGTGTATGTTACAAAGTTATGGGCAAAATTCATGGTTGTTTGAGTTGTTTTGAGATATAATATCTAAAAGTGATTGGGTTTATTGGTTTTCCTTGTTTTCTTGATCTTTCGACAAGTATGATAATTTAAATGGTCTCTATGTTTAAACAAACTTTGCAACTGAAAGTTGTATTTTCATAATTCAATTCTTAAATCCAATGAGAATCATCCCCCTCTAAAAGTGTGATTTTGATAGAAATTTACTCAAAGTTCTTCAAATCTTTCTTAAACTTGCAAAATCAGTACAAACACGTGAGAGATTTGATAGACTCTCTCACACCAGGATTGTTGTGATAGATAAGGCGAACATGATGAAAGTCTAGAACCATGGTTTGACGAATATGTCATCTCCCCCCATAACTATGGTCCCACTTGGAAGAAACAAATTGAACAAAAAATTACCAAATGTTTATGGTTCATGTGGATTTAATCCATTCATTGAGGACTGATGTTGATGGCCACAACCCACTAAATGTACAAATCAAACACATTAAGGCCATTTATTAATGCTTAATATTTGCATATGTAACATTTGGTTAACTTCTCCTTGGATGTAGGTGCCACGCGAGACCTCCACATGGGCCATCTAGTGCTCAAAACACGTAGCTATGGCGCGGGAAAAAGGGCTAATGGCAACGTAGTTGAATTAAATGCTGAGGGTGGTGAACTGCTTGCCAACCTCGCAACCAGTTGGAATGTCTTGTCCAGTCTAGGTCGTAACGCGGACGAATTAAGTCCTATGCATGCTAACGCAGAGCTCCATGAAGCCGACATTTCAAACCATGAGACCTGCTAACCTCCACTCTCTGAGCATTCTTAACTTCTTGCTTTTGCTCTATGTTCATTCCTCTGTTCACTTACCAGCAAAGTTGAAGGAGAAAATATCCAAGCAATGCGGAACTCCGCGTAGAGGTAGTACAAGTCGTGGAGGAGGTCGTCGTAAAGAAAACCTCAAAGATAATAATAGATATATAGCGCAGGTACCCATGCCTATTAGATGTATAATTGATGGGTGGGAATCCAAGGCGGTCTCTAAATATTTAGCCTCTAGAAGAAGAAGTGGTAGAATAAATCACTATTGGATGATTAAAAACATGATGGGGTTGTTGATGGAGGACATGACTGCTAAATGGAATGGTGCCATGGATTTGGCGCAGAGCATGTGCACTTGCCTCAACCAGACTAGTGCACTTCTCAGCACCCTGGAAGCAAATTTTTTAACTGGAGTAACTATTCGATGTTTCCTAGTGCATGCAACGAGGAAGGGGATGAAGGCAAGGATCAATGTGGGAAGGGAAGTGAGACCTCAATAGATGCGAGAAATTCCACTGGTTTGTTGCAGGAGCATAGGGAGATTACGGGAATCACTACGCCTGTAAAACATGGTCGCAAGGCTCCAACCGATGTCATTGTTACTCAGCTGATACAAGAGATGAAACCTACAGTCCAACGAAATCAAGTGGATGATTATGGACCCTGCTCGATCCTGGACGAGACGCCAGACTTTTTGGCGAGAGATGCAACACCCTAAATGCTCCATTATCATCCCTGGTTCCCTCTACGACTCACAGTTTTTCTAATTCTCCTTGTTTTTAAAATGTGTAATTTTCATGTTTGTCTACAGTCATTTTATAACTTGTAATATGTCAGTCAAAGTGTATAGCTATGGAAAGAGCAAACTTTTCTTTCTTTCAAAAAACTCCAACTCTAGTTTTTTTTACAGAATGGGCGGGTGGCCTCTTATATTAAGGCCCTCGTAGCTAGTTTTTGATGCTCTGTATACTTCTTTTCCATTATTATGAATATGAATCTCTATTGTTGCTTGCAAAAACAAAAACAAAAATTGGTTAAATTCTAATATCTCCACAATGAAGGATCCTATTGGAGGAATTTCGGGATCCATAGAGAAATATGATATATTCTAGACTACTTCTTTACAATAATGAGGGATGAAGGAAGATAATGATGCATGGAGAAATATGTTGCATCTTTTCTCTAAACCCCTTGAACTCCTTGAAGATGTGGCACAAAGAACATGGCGGATTCCTTCTATATCTTGTAGTCAACATGTATGCCCTAGTCCAACAACGTGCCAGCAACCAACTAGAATCCCTTATTTAGCTTGGAGTGTAACCTTATATTGGCACACAAAATCCAAACTCTCTACCTAGATAATGATAGTGACGTTGTGAAGGGTTTAAAGAGAGATTTGTATACCTTGTCCCTAATTAAAATTAAGTTTTTTTATTATCATTTTGTTAAACATTTGGGGAGACATCATCCATTGCTTAAAAACATTTTTTTACATGGTTGGAATAATACATCCTCTAGTAATTGGCTCTTAAATTTGTAAAGTTTCCATTACAGGTTCAATCTCAACATTATGTTGAGGGAGGGATGACCTATTAGGGAATAACCACTTTCCTTATTCCTCAAAGGTTTTTACAAACATCTAGTCTTCCCCACTTGGATTGAAACTGAGCTTTGTTGTCCACCATTTCATTAAATAGTTGAGGAGTATCCATCTAGCACATGTGAAAGTATTCATGAATTCAACCTTGTTACCACCTAATAAGCACCTCGTTTCATGTGGTAGAAATCTTGAACCCGCTGGGTGCAACCTTGGGGTAAAGTACTATCACTTGATCTTGACTCCTCTGTTTAGGCTAACTCTTAACGAAGCCAAGGGGGTGATCCCTAAAAAGTTACCAAGGTTTTTTTTAGTTTTTAGTTAGGAATGTGAAATTTATTTAGAAGTTTGAAATTATTTACTGAGATAATATATTGCAAAGTAAGATTTAATTGAACAACATAGAATGATAAATCATTCACGACATGTAATGATTTAAGAAAATAATATTGTAGAACAATGTCGAGAAGTTGTAATGGGAAATGGTTTCAATCGTTCTTTGTCAAATTTAAATTATTAAAGATGAGTTGATTAGAGGGAAAGGGAATTCCAAATATACCCAAAGGCACAAGGAATAAGTTACAGTTTACTAAGTGTGGTTCCACACGATAAAATGGACTAGAATAGAGTAGCAAGGGTGTGTCCAACACTGACACCAAACAAGGGTGTATCATGACATATCCCCACGGTCACTACCTAATTGGTTCCCAATTTCACTGCAGACTTTGCCCACAAGTGATAAAAGTTGAGATGTTGGATTTCCATCTTTCAGGGAATTTAAATTACAAAATCTGAAGCTATTAAACTAGACACTTAGCTCCCTTTCTTATTGTCCAGATGTTGAGGCAAATCCCACAGTGGACAAGGGCATATGGGGAAACTAAGTTGGGTTTATTACTTCCACAGCAAGAAATAAAATGTGAACTAATTAATCCTAAAGCTAAGAATCTCTTTTATGATTGAGAACACTTGCTAAGGAAAATCCATTTGGGTAGATCACAAGAGCATACTTCGGGAATACACAGCCTGGTTAATTTACCAACAAATACTGAAAGCAGAACAATGTGACTTAATTAGACCTAAACTACGAATATCTTTTCTAGCCTACTTGGGCAAGCCCTTTCGATGTACTTCGGGATAGCGTAGTGATGGGTTCATTTCTGAAAATGAAAATGAAACTACTTAAGTGCTTTTGTGTGAGAATTTTTATTTTATTTTTTAATGAAACTTGAATGTGTAAAAGGTATATTGCCTATAAATTGTGTGTGTTTGTGTTAAATAAACAAGGAAATTGTTAGAAAAATGCACACCACGAAAGAAAATTATGAATCCCCCCACGGGGAATGGGGTGTGGGTGTTTTGTATCCCACGTGCTTTCTTTTATTATGTATTGTTACAATGATTTAGAGAATTTCCTTTTGATGCTTATAAATTGGATGCAAGAGGCTTGCAATGCTAAAAAAAATGACTATAAGCAAAGAAGGGGGATCTTTGGAGCTTTGAATGGATCAATTTGTCAAAAATATGCCAAAATGCCCCTCTACCCATCTATCAAAAAACAAAAACCAGCGAACTAATTTAATAGATAAATGCCCAAAATCACTTTAAAAGTGATTTGGAAGAGGTTTAGAAAAATGACCAAAAAATTCTATGTTAAACTAGATCTAAAGAATGCAAATAACTAAGAGAAGTGGGCTTATGAAACCAACTCTCTTAGGGAAGCCAATAAGAAGCATTGAAATGCTTATATTTAAACTTTAAAACACAAGGAAACTAACTATTAATTCAAGCCTTAAGATATGCTAGAAATGACTTATAAAAATGAAAGCTTCCTATGCTAGATCTACTTGCGAAAGATAAAAAAATTGTGAAACTTTAAGATCTAAGCGTATAATACTTATAAATCAGATCTGAAGAGTTAAACTTCTAAACAAGGAGATCTAAAGCATAAGTATCAACTAACCTATAGCCAAAGAAAAAATAGCTTTATAAGATAGAAGGTGAAAGAGAAGTGCCCTTGGAACTTAGGCAATGGAGTTGTAATGGTTGCGTTGAGAGAGACTATGTCTTCCTTAACAAAATCTTTGGAGAATGAGAGAAACAAACAAAATCTCTCATCGATCCAAAGGAAACACATGTAAAATCCTTCACACTTGCCAAGAACCTCTTCAAATCTAGTAAAAACTTATGCTAAAGAGAAGAAGATCATACATATAAGCAAATGTGCATGAAAATTATAGATATTGAACATAAATTAATTAAGTGAATAAGAGAAGCAAATTTACTCACTCCTATCAATTAGACATAATCCTTCACAAGGATAACTTTGACAAGAGACAGAAAATGCAAAAAAAAAGAAACTCTACAGATTACCTTAGTATAAACATAAGACAATGATCATCCAACTTCAACCAAAGACACCATATGATACCTCCAAAGCCTTTTATTCATAACAATATTCAACAATGAGATTACAGACAAGAGAGGAGATTTCACACATTCCATGCCAAACGATGGAGAGGGACCCGACTTTTATAGCTAAAATGACCCAGGGGGTGCATTCCTCAAGTGGAGATTAGGGCGAGTTGTAGAGAGAATAAAGGGATTTGATTGGAATTTCACTTAAGTGAGTGGCACCACCTCTTCAAGAATAGATGCCCCCTCATCTTGGAGTATCCACCATCTAATGAGATCAATCCAAATCATAGAGTGTGCCCTCCTTTGATGTGATGTGCCTCCTTTAACAAGAGACAATTCGTCCTCAACTAGATTTGATTGGAATCACTAATTCAGAGCATGAATTATCTTAGGAATGGTTTCTATTTAACTTGCCACTACTCCGGACATGTCACCGACATGATCCCTTTGATTTAGGAAATGACTTTTTTGTCTTTTTTGGCCATTTTTGAAAGAAAATTATTTTTAAGTGATAAATAATCACCCAAATTTATTCTCAGTGGATTCAGGGGTATAGAGGGTGCTATGAGTTAGAAAACGAGCACCCCCGTGTAAAAATCCTCTTCTTAACCACTTTTTTGTTACATTTTCTTAATTTTTACAATTAAAACATTAAAAAATTGACCCATTTTACAGGAAATTTTTTATTTGTGGAAATTAAAAAAAACTACGGGGGACTTAGTACATGTTCATATGACTCTAAAATGTTGACTAGCATTGTAAAATACATCGGCACTTAGACTTTAACAAGGATAATTTTAGGGGCGAATTTTAGCCCAGTGGGCTATTTTTCCATGTTTTTCTCCCAAAAAATATTCGCCATTTTGTATTTTTTGAAGCCCTATTTCGCCCAATTTTGATGGGGTAAACTTTTTTCCCCCTAAAAATTGCCAAATTATTATATAAACGATATAACATCCTTGGAAATTAAATACTTTTTGAAAAATATCGCCAATCATTTTATAGTTGGTGTTTTAAGAATTGGTAATATTCGCCAACATTTATACACTTTTGAATAAGTATGGTTCCTTAAAATCATCCCTGGACTTTAATAACCTCATAAGGCCTAACCACCAAGACAATTACTCCAACTTTGGAGGTTTGAGTGAAAAACTCAGAAACTATATGTCATTGAAAATCACCATATAATTAACAAGGAAAAAACACTCTAGAGTAATGTACTGATGACTAATTCTAAGTTGGACAATCCTGTTACAAAAGATCATCATGCTACGCCAACTTATTATAATTTACCTGAGGGGTATGAACATGCAAAAATTTAAAAAGGGGTCAAAATTGGTCTAAAAGGACTTCTGAACTTTTGAATATGAGCAAGTACACTTGTTCAATCTTTGTCAACTCACTTCAAATCCAAGTAAGTACAACTTATTCGATAACAAACCCATGCTTCAAGGTGTTTTCAAATTGCATTAACCATGGCCCAATATTTATCAAGTTCTTCCTCACATCTTTTTTTCCTCTTGTAGTGATCAACTTTCCTTTCAGCCACAAGAGATTTGTTAAGACCTATGGATATGCCACCAATGACAACTTTAGCAAGGCCTATGGTGATAATGATGGAGCAATGGGTATCAATTCTATACATCAATTCACTAATTTAAATAAAAAATTGGGACCTAGAATCACTTCAAATTAGATCCAACAAACTATAATAAACTAAAAACCCTTTGGTTTGAGGGCTTAAAATGACATTTTTGGGGTCAAAACAAGTTTAAAACAACATAGTAATTTTCACACCCCGTAATACTCACTAAGAGCTTTGAAACTAAAAAAAACGTATTTCAAACAAATCTCATATGTGAAAGGATTTCCCTTGATAAGATGATCATTTGTTTTTCCCTACATATACATATGTCGAGCTAGTCACATATTAAGTTCCCTAGAGACTTCTAAAAACATCGAGAGAATAAAAAATTATAATTCTAATGACCAAGAAAGGGCGATAAAACAATATCCAAAAGAGTATGAAATTGGTACCGCATTGGTAATTGACTTCGTAGTGAGCACATATTTATTTGTGTTTATATTATAAATTCTAAAAAAATAAAAGAGCAAGGCATAATTTTTCATTTATGTTATAGTGTTTCCCCGGGAGTTTTTTTTCCAAAGAAAAAATTCGTAAATATATTATTCACATTCAGCAGATGGCCCTAAAGGTCCATTATACAAAAAAAACCCAACTATAAAGTTGACATTACATACAGATAATTGCCTCATGAAGAGCACAATGTACCATAACAATATCCAAAATCTGACCCAACTATAAAGTTGTCATTACATACAGAAAATTGCCTCAATGTACCATTACTTTTCAGCAAAAAAACAAATCATAGATCAAGCCTGTATTAACAACCATCCAGCAGAAAAATAAGTTTGATCATAGCAGACTTTTTTCATCATTCCTAATCAATCAGGTCAGATAAACTGTGAATCGAAGGTGATCACAAGCAAAACAAACCAGAGCAAAACTAGCTGGCTAAAGTAGTCTCAACATAAATGAAAATGCTGAGCAAAAATTCAGCAGCATATAAATTGGCCATATTCCATGCCATCCAGTGTTTCATCCAGAGTTTCGAAGAAAGTTACATATCCATTTCAGCACCTATTAAGAGGCCATCAGCCCGCATGTCATGCTCTTGGTATATTTGCTTGAAAATCACCAAAGGGGCAAGATGAAGCATATTATTTTCAGCCAATGCATCATATATCAAGGGTGGAGCCAAAAATCAGGAAAATCTGATCACATCAGTTTAAACCATAAATGCCCAAGAATAAAATCACCATAGTTTCAAACTAGCAAAGTATTCACAAGAACTATCAGAAAAAATCAAAATGCATGTAGCCTTCATGAAGAAAAACAGTCACACTTAAACTGCAAAGAAAAACAATCACACTTAAACTGCAAATCAGACAGCTCACGGTACCATATGAACCTGAGCTTCATAAACTAAAAAACCTGAAAGGTTTCCACAATATCTTCGCCTCTCTGTTCACAAATACTCCAAGATCCTTCGAGAATGCTACCACCTGCTTTAGCCAAAGCATCTACTTTATAGTTTCGTTCCCTATAAATGTGTTTATAAGACACATAATCAAGACTGTCAGCTAAACAATGAACATCTTGAAGAATCATGGATAATTCATTATTTAGTAAATGATACTTACCAGATGCCCAGTTTATAACTAACTGGGAATCCCCAAATACTTGAATTTTATCCAAATTATTCATCCGAATCAGCCTAAGAAGAAGCTTAAGAGCACATAATTCTGCAAAATTATTAGTACCCAAGCCTAAACCTGCTTTGAAAGAAATATAATGAATATCAGATATGAACAATATACCTCCAGCCCCACAAATCATTGGGTCCCCGGCAGCAGATCCATCAAAGTAACCCCATGCATAAGTTTTATCAATTTCTTCCACAAAAATTGATCTGATAGAGGCCACAGATATGGACTGTGGTAAATTCTTCATCATACCCAAGCTGTAGCTAGATACCTGTGTAGGGGTTGTGACAAGATCCTCAAAACAAGACCTGTTTCTTGCTTTCCATATAAACCAGAGTACAATGATAGGTAAAGGTTTGATAAATACCACATATGAAATAAAACACCAGTTTTTAAAACAAACAGACAAGGACTCTCCATTCCATAAATTATTAAGTTTCAAATGATCCTCAATAATTGACCAAACAGATTGAGTGAAAGGGCAATCCACACCAATATGAAAATTGGATTCACAGCTCTATTTGCATAAAAAGCACCTTCCAGGACCTTCTCTACCCCTCAAACAGAGAACATCCCAGGTCAATGCTTTACCAGAAAGAAGAAACCAACTAAAAATTTTTGTTTTTAGGGGACACTTCATCTTCCATATGACCTTCCACCACCAGATCAAGTCCACTTCTCTATTCATAAGCTTAGCATAACCCTCTTTAGGAGAATACTTGCCTATTTTAGATAAATTCCAGATAAGACAATCAGCTGCAACAGAGAGTCTAACATGGCTAGACTTGAGAATGGCAATATATCCATTCCAAGCATCAATCTCAAGAGGGTCAGTAAATCCAATGGTGTTTGCAGATAACCATTTTTGAGACATCAAACCAGATATACAATGAATTCCAATATCATAAATGAATTGAAAACCAACCAAATGTAATTTTTCTAACATAGGAAAAGGTAGAGCATGTCTCCATTTACATCCCGACCACAGATCTAAACCAATACGAACAGCATTGCCAGCACCAATCTTCCAGACCAGAAAATTTCCAATGAGATCAAATGCCCAAAGAACAGCTTTCCAACATATAGAAATGTTCTTTTTCTTTTTAACAGTAGATCTAATCCAATCCAGAATATTCATTGGATAAATATATTTCTGAATTGCAATCTTAACCCATAAACCCGAACCATGAATGATATTCCAGACATTTTTTGCTGCAAGTGCCTTGGCAAATAAAACAGGGACTTTAAGTCCCCATCCACCCATAGATTTAGGCATAGCAAGTAACTTCCATGAAATCCAGGGTAAACCAAAAGAGTTATGTTTACCGGCCAAAAGAGTTATGTTTACCGGCCAAAAGAGTTATGTTTACCGGCCCAAAGAAAATTAAAACAAAGCTTTCTGATTTTGTCTATGACTCCCATGGGTACCCAAAAATGCATCCAATAGACTGGAATGGCCTCTAAAACAGCTTTAATCAAGATCAGCTTTCCTCCTTTGGACAACCAACGGAAGCTCCAATTCTAAATCCTTTGTTCAACTTTAATAATCAGCCAATCCTAATCCCTAATAAGGTATCTGCATGGTTTAAGATGAAACCCAAGGTACTTCATACCATTTTCAATTCTGTCAACAGGAAAACTGAAGATATTTTGTAATGTAATAACTTCATAATCTTCCATACAGGAGAAATATAAAGATGATTTATTATCATTTATTTACATCCCAGATGCCTTACAGAAATGCAATAAAATCTCATAAAGAGTAGAGAGAGATTGTTCAGAACCATCATTAACCATGACAATGTCATCCACAAAGAGTACATGAGTTAAAACTGTATCATTACCAAAAGATAAACCATGATAAGTCTCACAAAGTTTAGCATAAAGAATATCCCTCCCAAGGCCTTCAACCACAATAAGAAACAGAAGTGGTGCCAAAGGACACCCCTATCTGAGTCCCCTACCAGATTTAAAAAAAATTGGTAGCAACACCATTGATGAGCAAAGAGAAAGAAACAGAAGATAGACTACTCATAACCCACGCAATAAAATTTCCTGCGAATCCCATTTTTGCTAGAATAACCCGAAGATAGATCCAGCTGACTCGATCATAAGCAGATCGATCTTAATCATGACAGATTTTAAGGATTTAACATGCATAGAATGCATACCTTCCCGAATGACACCTACAGCATTATGAATCTGCCTTCCCGACAAGAACCCAAACTGTTCACCAGAAATACATCTACCCAAAACCTTTCTGATTCTGATCGAGATAATCTTACCAATAATTTTGTATACAAAATTACACAGAGATATAGGCCTAAAGTCCTCAAATGATAAGGGACGATCAATCTTAGGAATTAGGGCAAGAAAGGTAGAATTAAAGACACCTGGGATTTTGCCACTTATCCGGGACAATTCAATGACTCTTAAAAGATCCTCACCCAAAACATCAAACAGACATCTATACACCTCAACAGGAATACCATCTGATCCAGGACTCTTATCATTTTTGCTGATGGATAAAATATGCTTGATATCTTTAAGAGTAATAGCCTACATTAGCTCAGCATTTTCATCCTCAGAGACAGATGATGGGAAATGACCAGCACTATGAACAATCTCTGGAAGATGGAGATCATCTTCTTCTTTAAACAGGCTTTCAAAATGTTGAGTCCCAGCCTCAGCTATAGCCTTAGATCCTTCCACAAGATTTCCAGAATCATCATAAAGTTTCCAAATAGAATTGCGACATTTCCTATGAGCAGCAAATTTGTGAAAGAAAGGACTATTGTCATCACCACAACTCAACCATAACGCCCTACTTTTCTGGCGGGCCTCCTTTTCCCGGAAAAGAAGAATAGAGCTCTTACGTGATTCAATCTCAATCAGTAAATCTTTATCAACCTTTGATATAAAACCAAAATTATTCCTGTCATAAAACCTTTTCAACTCAAGTTCAATATCAACCAAATCTTTAATATTTTGGGCAATTTTATTCAGAGACCACGTAATGGAAATCGCTTTAATTCGTTTAAGATTCTCACTAAATTGAGCAACAGGAGATAAAGCAGACCGAGCATCAAAGAGAACCCAAGAATCTTTTAATGCTTCAACCAAGTCAATATGATCCAACCAACCTGCATTAAACTTAAAAGGACAATGGGCCTTAGGAGACTAAGGAGAAATTTGCAAGAAGATAGGTTGATGATCAGATACACCTCCACACCCAATCCATTGTTTAAGAAGGAAATCACAATCTAGGAAATCAGCTGATACTAAGAGACGATCCAACCTTTTACATATACCCTCAGAACCAACTCTACGATTACTCCAGGTAGGAATAGACACCAAAGGATTGATGTCAACAATCCCCAAGCTCTCCAACAGATTATGAAAAAAATTAGTTAAAGGATCGGCTTGTGCTTTAATCCCCCAGATTTCAGAAAGTCCCAAGGAAAAATTAAGATCACCCCCAAAAACTAAAAAAGGAGATAAGAAATAGTCCATCTTAATCAAATTATTCCAGAGAGTTTCCCTATCCTGATAAGGCGCATAAAGATTAACAAAGGATATTTCCTTTTGTAAATCATAAGAAAATAAAACAGCACACAACCCTGCTTTCATGGCCCAGGCATTATGAAAAATAAAATTACAAGACTTCCAGCCCAAAATAAGTCCACCCGATCTGCCCATAGCATCCACCGAAATGAACTGCCAACCATGAATCATACGTTCCAATTCTTGAACCAGAACATACCCCTCAATCATTATTTCTTGTAAAAAAATAACATCAACTGCATGTTGATCGATAAGTCTTTTAACCGCTAATTTCTTGGATAGGCTAGCCAAACCCCTAACATTTAAAGTCAAAAGGATCATATGGAAACCTTGTTAAGGGCAGATGCTCTAAGCGCCCCAACACCATTCATCACAGAATGTAATACATTTTCATCCCCATTTAGGCCCTTAACTGCTTTAAGATTCCCAGATTTATCCTTGACAGGTCGAGAAACCTCCTAAACAGGTTTCGAACACGAGCGAAGATAATAACCCTTGCTAACAATGGGGGAGGCCTTACAAGGAGATACAAAACCCAGGTCCTTCAATGATAATTTCGGATCAGTAGAAGATAAGGCCATAGAGGATTGGCTAAGAAATGGAAAATTACCAAGTTCGTCCAGAGAATTGGAAATGCTTATAGATTTAAGTTTGGCTAATGGTTCAGGCTCAAAGGAAACAGAATGCAAATCCAAATTCTCATCCACAGACGTTCCAACCTTTGCATTAGACTGATTCCCACCTTTTTTTACTCTCCAAACTTTGGTAGAAGAATGTTTATTAAAGGGGAGAGAGCATTCATTTGCCAAGTGTCCAAACCCATGGCATCTATAACATCTAAAGGGAATTCCCATATAATCCAGTGGCTGATAGAAGTCACTACTACCCTTTTTAATGACCAGTTCAGCAGGTAATCCAAAACAAAAATCTAACAGAACAAGAACCCAGCCCATACAGCAAACCCCAAAATGCAAATAAGTAAAATCAGTTTCCAAATGGGATCCCAAGGTATTACCAACAAGTCTGAAAAAATCAGAAGACCAGAATTCAAAGGGTAAGTTTGGGAGTTTGACCCAAATAGGAACTTGATCGTACCTTTCCTTCCATGGATCAAATAAGGGCATCCATCGCTTGATGAGAAGGCCAGCTTTATCCTATCTCCAAACTCCAGCCAGAATCCTATCAGCGTCATCCACAGTAGAAAATTTAAAAGATATCCAGCCCCTTGGAAGCATATAAATCTCAGGACAAGTGCTAATAACATCAGTCCAAGCCTTCTCAGCCCACCCATGCAAAGATTCAGCATTAAAATTATGCCTTCCAAACCTCCCAACCAAGTTCAAAGCATTGGTGAGAACGATATCATTTAAAAGAACATCTTCCCCCAGAGTCATTAAAACCAGATTTATCTTCTTAATGGGTTTAGGCTGCCGCTTCATAGACTTAGAAATCCCCTTGCTAACAGAAGATAAAGGGGCATGCACATGTTCATTATCAAAATCCGTAGACCTGATAGAAACATGATTCCCATCTGAATTAGGAGTAAATCCCAAATATGCATTCATACCTTCATTAAACCCATGATCCATCCCAACTGCCTTGAGACTATCCGATAAGATTTTAATCTTGTCAACCTGATAACCAGAGCCTTTATGAATATGATCACTAGCACCCTTGAATTCGCAGTTCAAGATACCCAATGTATCCGAATGGAGACCAGTTCTCAATGAAGAAGGCACGTTCCCAACCAAAATACTTTTCCCAAGGCATGCAAAACATTGCCCTGTCTTAATAACCTCCCAATCCAAATGACGAGAAATGGATTCTGAATAAGTATTTGTTTCCACAACGAACAAAGGATCAGCACCAACATCATTAACCTCATCAATACCCTTCGAAAATAACCCCTCTGGTACTGATTTAACAACCAAAAGCACTGTCCCATAATCACAAGACCCATCTACCAAAGACGCCTCAGAATCGGTTACCAAAGGTTTCATCTCCACTGGATACACTTCAATCGACCGAGAGATTGGTTTAACATGCCCGCCTCTCTTGACTCCGCCTTCCAAACAAGAAGAGACCTGAAAACTCCCAAACTCCGAACAACCAGGATTAAAATCCTCGTGCTTAGGACCCAAACAAAGCAAATCCCTGTCTTCCATAACCTTCGCCGGAGAATATATCGCAGATACACTTTTATCCTCACCAAAACCCTTCCAGAAACATGACAAATGTCCCGACGGAACATAACCGACAGGACAAGTAGATATAGGACTCAACACAAGCGAACAAATATCATTCAAATCACAATTATATCGCCCACCCAGATTGCCATCCAGACGATCAAATACAGAAATAACCCCATCCAAATCAGAATCAAGTTTAACGACATCAAGTTCCGGACCGAGAACAGACACTCCCATGTCTCCCGGGCTAAACTGCAAAGGCATATAAGTCGTCGAAACCCGCTTCTCCGTACCTAAACCCTGCTTAATACATTTCAGGCAACTTGACGGAGTACGTGCCAGATTTTTCGTCGCCCGAAGCGACATAAATATCACAGCCAAGATAATCCCCAACCCATATCCAAAATCCTTCAAACTACAAAGAAAACTCAAGAATCCCCAAAATAGATCCTAATTGCTCACAATTATAACACACCGAAACTAAATAAACAACATACCGACCCCAATCCATATGTCCGGTAATCGCCAAAAACAAACTTCAAATGAAAACTGTAAAAACAGTCATAGCTTACCTCCAAGAAATCGCCATAGAAACCACAATGCTGCAAGAAATAAACACCGGCAATAGGGATTAAACCAGATGCGACAAAGAGAAGCGATCTCCTCTCAATCATTCAATAGTAACCAGCATAAAACCAGTCGAAACTACGGCCGCCAAGAAAGATCGATCTCCACTCTACCAGAGAGAAACCAGTCAAGACAGCGTCCTCCAAATGAGACCGCAAAAATACCAGAAAAGATATTGAAAACCCTAACACCAGCACCAAGGATAAAAATCCGCCAGGATACGAGTACAAAACTCATTAATGTCAGCCTTCCAGGTGTACGTTTTGTAGAAGATCATCAAGAGGGCCTTGATCCAAACGCCATCAAATTCATCCGCTCCAAGAAAATCATCCGCTCCAAGATTCATCCGCTCACTATCAACTTGGTTCACCTTACCCAAAAGTTGACTAGGGGTTTCCCCAGGAGTTTCTCCAAGATAGATCATGTGTTGTGATGTTCTACTACGTTTCTTTGCTCCTTAGTTCAATTCTTACTAACACAATGGTTTAGAGAGTATGAAAGGTCCAAGTGTGAAAATTATTTGAAAGTAATTCCATATAAGTAAAATATTTGCACAATGTAGTACGTTTTCATTATATTTATAACAAAAGAGTAAGTTTTGGTGTGATAAGTTTTATATCGAAGGATAAGATTTATTGTGGTGGATTCTATATCTAAAGTACAAATCACATTATCAATCCCTCACCATCTCCCTAAACATGAAATGCTTCTTAGTGTGCAAATTTTAAAGCCTAGTCTAACTAATACTATTGGTCACATAGTTCTCCTCTCTTCCTAACTATTTCCCCATATTCAATGCTTGCTACTACAACCAACTTTCCTTACTCTAGTCTTAGCCACTACCTTTGATTGTATTGGTCGAAACTCATATTTTTTTAAACTGATAATGTTAATATACGAAACTGATTTTCTATGATTTTGGGTACAAGAAAATGGTTCTTAGGACAATGTGAGAGAGTTCTTAAAAATAGGGTTATATATATGTGGGGGGTGATATTTTTTCTTTTTAGTTAAGAGCCTAAACTACAATTTGTGATAGTATCTAGCTTTAGGTATGGAGTTTAGGCTAGATGCTACTTAGAAATTTTTTTAAGGATCCATAATTTTCTCAAAGTGTAGAAACCTCTGCGAATTTTACTAATTCTTAAATTTACAACCATTAAATTTTAGTGATTTAAAAAAAATTCAAAATTCTAAGTATTTTATATAGTTTTTGGACAATTTTGGCGAATTTTAGAGTACAAAAACTATCCCATGGAATTAGGGTGAATCATCTTTGAAAAAAGGCAAATTGGTGGATTTTTTTTTTTTGGGGGGGGGAGGAGTCGAAAAATAGCACAATGGTATAAATTTTGCCACTAAAATTTTCCTTGATGCTACTTGTAAGCACATGGCCCCAAAGTAGGTAGCCTCAACGATGACCACAAGGGATAGTGTAAGTCCCTAGCCTTGACTGGCTTCAAGTGCCCTCACTACATGATCACCTTGGTGGTCACTTACTAGCATGGATGGGCATGATATAATATTGATGGATAGAATATTTATTTTCAAAGTGCCCTTGTAGTGGGCAAGGCACACCACAAATTTGCCAAACACCCTTGCTTAAGGACCAAGTGCAACATAGACCTTGGCAACTTGCATTAGTTATACATACCAAGAGAATCTTGGAAGGAAATTAGTCACTTGAGCCTCACTCCCCTCGCTATTGTGGAGACACATGTTGATTTGACGCTCACTTGGGACCATATTCATGAGCGTGTGCTTCATGGCGACAATAATTTCTAGAATTCTAGTGGCAATGTTCACGATGTTTGGTCTTATGCAACAAGGAATGCATAGTTCAATGATGTGTCCAACGCAACAATCGTGGTCTCTTTGGAAAATATCAATATGAGGGGCATTTTGACTGCTTATGATGGCTTAAAAGACGTGAACACACTAGTAGACTTGGACAGAGGAAAGAAATAATTTATTAGTCAAATTATGGTTGTGTACCTTCATATCCACACATCAATTTTGATCTTCCTCATGTGATTGAAACTCCACCCACTCTTCCCAATATTTCCATTTTACTATCTTATTCACTCTTCCTCTTTTTCCCATTTGAGCGAGGTTGATGGCTATGCAGAATATTTACATCTTAAAAAGTTAAATGGCTATGCAGAATATTTACATCTTAAAAGTTAAATGTCTATGCAGAAGAAACCTACAAATTAAAAGAGATGGAGTGTGTTTATAATGTTCTCCTTGGTTAATTGTTTGAGCTTTAAAACTTTTTGGCCTTAATTTTGAATCTTAAATTTAATTACTAGCACAACCATTTTTTTATCACGAAACATTTTCGCTTCCTGTCAACAAACAAGAAATTTAGACATCTTATTTCATACTTCACTGATTAATTATAAAATTTCAGATATATTGGCCATTTGTGTGTATATGGTTGCTATGTTTACTTAAAATGCAGGCGGTTGTTCTAATTATATGTAGAGGTGACTTGATTTGGTCTATGAGGCATAACAAATGGGTTTTTCTGCGAGCCTTGGGATTGATCAATTGTTTTCTTTTTAAATATTGGCAATTGGTATACAAAAAAAGTAAGCACGAGATGTGAGGATTATGAAGAAGCTTCTCCTGACATTCCTACTCCTGTGGTGCAATATGAAGGTACATTTTCTCTATAATCTTTGAGTTACCACAATAGTTGATTATTTTGATATTAGTTGGTATAAAGGCCATTATCAAGACCATGACTGAGCCAATTTCCAGTAATAAGATTACATCTTAATGAATAACACTTTTACAGATTTACCAGCAACAACCTCACCAACAAGGTGTTGTTGGAGACTTCTTTTTCATTTGTCTAGCAAAAAGGGAACAATTATTAGCCTCCAACAATACTACTATGTTATTGGGATGTGTGCTTAAAATATCAATATGTGATAAGAGGCATTAGTTTTGTACATTATTTACTTGTCGAACAACTTGTTCCACCAAAGGTTTAAGAAAATCAAAATGATTGGAAGCACTTGATGGTAAATGGTCAATACTCAAAAACATGCTCAAGGAACCTGTCACCATTTCCACGGTTTTCAAGCATAATTTTGCTTTCAATCTAGGTAATTTTAGTTATAACTTGTATCTATAATCCCACCCATTGTAAATTTGAATTTAAAGGAGTTTTGTATTTGAATTCAGTCAATACATTAAAATTGCAATATGGACAAAGATCGATGTATTTCAAATTGAATCAAATGATTTATTATGTGTTATTTTTTAACACATTGAGTCCATCTTTTCCAAGTATGACAAAAAGAGTAGAGAATGAGAAGCAATTAAAATTATTATTATCACATGTAAACTCTAAAAAGTTACATTCACTATAATAATAAGATGATAAGAAGGAAGAGATCCTTGCACAAAATCGATCAATGTTACTTGTAGATTTTGAGGTTGTTTGGTAGTTGGTGCCATCTTAGCTTGCAAAAATTGAATATTTGGTAGTTGTTGTTAACTTAGCATGTTTTCTGCTTAGTTTTTTAATTTCATTGAGCAATTCAAAAATGTATTTAAGGACTTTGACATATGAAGTGCTCAATTTCTTTTACAAATACAATTCAATTGAAAGATACCAATTTATATATAATATTAGTCTCTTAATAGTATTTATGGAGTACTGAGAAAAAAAGACGAAAAATATGTGCTCTACAATAAACCTAATCTCTGCCCTAGCTATCGTCGGGGATCATGGCCGCCGGGCCTCCACAGGGACGGCTCATCCGGTAGATGCTGAGAAGGATCGCCATCGACTCTGGCCAGGCAGTGGAGGCGGCCCACTAGCCCAGCAGAGTTGGGAACTTTGTTTGTCAGAAAAATCATTGTTTTTCTTCAGTATTGGAAGATCTGGGAGCGTCGAGTCTTGGAGAGGCGGCGGACATTTGTTCTCTTTCCATTCGATCAATGTTATGGACCAGCTGCAACGAGATAACATTATTACGGCTACCTGGTGTGCGGGTGCAGGGTTTTTTACCTTTTATCTTCGTGGTGGAGCGGCTATAGAACAGCTCTGCGCGAGTATACAGGCCGCGGGTTTTTCTTTTTCTTACTCTTTTTTGCATGAAAGAACTCTTATTGCTACATGTCTTTCTACTGTTGAAAAAATCGGAGAAACAAATTGGAGATCGGGCTGCATGCGACCTGTTAGGCCTCTATCGGTCCATCCATATGGTGACAAAAGGTATGAATCTCATGAACGGTTTTCAGTTCTTGGCTTTGGGACAGAGGTTGTCAAATACCAGATTTTTATAAAAACCCTTTCAGGAAAAACAATCTTGTTGTGGGTTTCTGCTTAAGATACAGGGGAGACCATAAAAACAATGATAGAACAGAGAGAGGGTTACTCTCGATTTTATTTCTACATTCTACACGGAGGTAAAGTACTGAATGAGGCTGATAGGCTGAGGGATTGTCAGATTTTTAAGAACACTACTCTGTATGTGATGAATCGCTTGCGGGGAGGAACCCTGCTTCCTGTTGATTATGGGGCCAGGGTAGGCTCTGATAGCTATCAAATCTTCATAAATCTGCCTACTGGAAATTCGATCTTGGTTTGGGTAAATGTTCTTGATTCAGTAGAGGCACTACGGGATAGTCTAGCAAGCCGTGTGGGTTATCCAGCATCTGTCTTCTATCTTGTGCATGTAGGAAAACTGATGCATGACTCTTTAAGATTATCAGATTACCAGATTTCCAAGAATTGCTCCATTTCTCTGTTGCTTCCGTTGAGGGGGGGAGCCGATGGCAAACAAAGAGGATCCTTCCCTTCAAACAAAGGAACTGGTCCTTCATCTTACAAATATGCAGCCCGTTCAAAGGGGCCACAGATAGAGGCGACCTCTACTGTTCAGCCCAGCCCATACATTGTGGAAAAATTGGAATCCACACCAGTTCTGGAGATAAAAAATGAACAGGTTAAAGGACTTTTTAGTTCTTTACAAGCTGAAGCAGTTATTTGTAGGTTTAATGGGTTTTGGCCCAAATCACATGATCTTCATGCCTGGATCTTCCAAAACTGGACAACTAATTGCCAGATTTTACTATGTTCAAAAGGTTTCTTTATAGTTCAGTTCGATTCTCCGGATGAGTATCAGAAGGTCTTATTGCAGGGACCTTGGTTTTGGGGGAGAGCTGGGCTCTTCATAACCCCTTGGTTCCCAGAATTTGATGCTAATACTATGGTGGTTACAAAGATGTCGGTATGGGTGCGATTACCAAATATGCCTCTACCTTTTTGGCATCATTTAGTACTGGAAGACATAGGCAATCTTCTAGGCAGATTCATCAAGAGTGACAATGAAAGGAACGACAAGGGCTTATTTACATATGCTGGAATTTGTGTGGAGATTGACCTCAGCAAAGGCCTCCCAGATAGATTACAGCTTGAACATGAATCCTACACTTGGTTACAGAGTCTGGACTATGAAAATACAACTTTCAAGTGCCAATTCTGCCATCTGACAGGTCATCTTCAAGATACATGCCCTCTTGTGAAAAAATTCCCAAAAAAGAAAAAGGGGCCGACAACAAACAGAAAGAACTGGCAGGCAGATTATGTCCCAGTTCCAGATGTGGAAGTAGGTAGTGAGGATGAAGAATAGCAAGATATGCAGAGAAATGAGGAAACATTGGTGCCTGATGATGCAGAAGCACAGACAACAGAAAAACAGACATCCGGTGAGGACACTCAGACAATCTCGGAGAATCTGATGGATACATCTGCTAGTGGTCAAAAGCGTGCTCACGAATCTGCCAGTTCAGAATCTGATAAGGACATAGCGGTGTTTCAACAACCAGAGGAGGCAGTCTGTAATTAGCTGATTGTGGCTGAACCAAAGAAAGGGGCTTGGATTGAAGTGAAATCTAGGAAGAATGGGGGGGAAAAGGGGAGAATAGAGGAGTACTATAATCCTTGATCTCTCTGTTAGTATAATATCTTTTGTTGTTTTTCTTTTGCATGACCGGTAACAATTTGTGACAATGTATGGGACTATTTTGTCTCAATACATCTGCAGATGTAATTTTGTTCTTTTGAAATAAAATTACGACTTTTTCCGAGGAAAAAAAAAAAGTATTTATGGAGTACTCTTGATAATATATATGTAGAGTATTAAAAAAATCTATAGATTGTGATATCAATTTTTTGGAATTATTTTAATTAATGATTTATAACAATTAAAGTATATACATATATAACCTTTTTTTTTATCTATGGGAATCAACAACTGGGATGGGGTTGGTACTCGTGCGACACAGAGTCCAGGGGACCAATCCCATCTACTACCATTATACCCTAGGTGCATCCATAGAGCCCACAAGCATGGCGCACAGTTTAAGCTGGGATGATTTGAACTCGTGACCTCCATTACAACACTTCCTTCATATCAATCGAATAGCTAGTTGAGCTACACACCTGCGGGCTAAAATGTTAGGAGGACATGGGGGTGGGCTTTGATCCACTTATGTGTCCACGGGTCACGAGATTATTTAATGCAATCTCTTTGGGTGGAGCCACACGTTCGACCACTACCTCAAGGTGCCTCCATGGCTCTAGGTAAGGCCCTCATTGGAATTGAACCTTGCCCAATGGTGAAAAACTCCTCACTCTTCACCAATGGATCTAACCCCTTTGAGCATATTTATATGGTCTTTTATTAAGAGTATTTAAATTTTTATAAAATAAAAAATTATGTTATTTTAAAAACATTATCCTTTCTAAATTTAAAAACAAATTAAGATCTTGTCAATTACTATTATTTTTTATTTTTCTATATTAATTTATAAATTTAAAAAAACTTATATATTGTTATTCAACTTATTTTAATACGTTTTGTATACAACTATATATAAAATGTATTTATAATAATATTTTATTTTAATACGTTTTATATACAACTATATATAAAATGTATTTATAATAATATTTTATAAAGATCTACAAACATTATTCTCGATATCTATTACAATATTTATGACTTTAAATATGAACTGTTGAAATTTAATGTTTATTGCCAAGTAGTGTTAAGAACTTTCTCTTCACATTACATTAATTAATATACCTGAACTTATTGAAATTTAATTTTTATTTTTATTTTTCTAACACTAGTCACGATGATATATCATTTCAATATAAATATACAAAAATATTACCTTATTCATTTAGTTATGTTTGGTTCCTTTACCTTATATTTCTCCTTTGAATGAAGTAATCAAATAATGGAATAAGTGATCATAAATTGAGAAATTAATATACAATATGAAGTGTGAACTTGTTGAAATTTAACATTTATTTTTGTTTTTCTAACACTAGTCACCGTGATACATCATTTCAATATAAATATACAAAAATATTATCTTATCCATTTAGTTCGGTTTGGTTCCTTTATCTATGTTCTTTCTTCTTTGAATTAAGTAATCAAAACATTATTGCTTAGAATAAGTGATCAAAACAAACATTTTTACAATTATACGCAATAAGTATTCATTAAATTATTATTAGTAGCTCTTTTAGTCCAAACATATTTATTCCTCTTCTATAATAAACAAATACATTTTAACACAAACTTTTCTACAAAATCAAACATCAAGAAACATTGTTACTAACTTAAATCAGTATAAATTCTTTAAAAACATTAATATTTAATGTCAAATTATTGTAAAATAATTGACTCTAATACTAAATTTTTCATAACAAAATATTTCCTTTTACAATTATAAAAACAGTTCTAGATTGGTTTGTAGTTTGCCAAGATATTGATTTTCAATAGAGAAGTATTCTAAGTTGTGCATGTATTATAAAATTAAATATTACTCTTCAATTCAATTTTTTTGAATCTATTCAATTTTCCCTTCAGCATATTATTGCACTTTATAAAACAATTACTAGTTGTTAGTTGTAATTTCTCATATGTGCTCCATTAAGACAACAATAACTAGCTTGTCATAGGCCATTTCATGCCTCGGCAAGAGGGCTCAAATGTAATGCCATGTTTATTAGGTGATTTTGGAGGTCTTCAAGATTCAAATGTAACTCTATGTTTATTGGGAAACCATGTTCTCAGTCCTTTGATTTGGGAGCTCTGCGTTGGTCGCTTACCAATTTTTGATCATCTGCGTACTATGGGGATAAGAGCGAAAATTATTTGATAGGATCTCACTTCATAATCAAATATAACTCCATACTTTTGGACACTCATTTTCTGAGTCTGATTTGAGAGGTGTGTATTTGCTGCTTATAAATTTTTGATCATCCATAATCAAATGTAACTCTATACTGGTTGGATACCCATTTTCTGAGTCTGATTTGGGAGGTGTGTGTATTTGCTGCTTATGGATTTTTGATCATCCTAGAGTGAAAACTGCTCACCATCTTCCTTCGGTCTTTCTTATATGCTTACTATAGGAATCAAAGTGAAACTGTTCATCATCTTCCTCGGGTCTTCCCTATCATTAATTTGGTGCTTCCTTTTTGAGACTATAATATAATAATAACATATATAGCTCTGCACACTATTTTTAATTTTTGAATGAATCTTACCTATTCAAATCAGACTAATTAGCCAAATGGATGAAAGGCCAATGAGGCCGAGTCTCTTAGGTGTGTTATAAAGCAAAGATGGGCGGGATGTTTTCAGTTAAAAAAGTCCTTTGAAGTCCTCCTTGAGCATGCACTTGGTGAGAGTTGTGCATAAATATTAAAGTGTTGTCTTGGAATGTGAGGAGAGCTTTGTGCAGGCTCTAATCATGAAAGTTGTTTGTAGCCTCAAGCATGATGCTTTTTTCTTGTGTTACCGGATCCACCACCCTAATGTGTAGGAACCGCGGATCCGCCTCGGATCCACTGCGGAAACAGATCCCCTGCAAAAGAAAATGTATCTTGGTCCCATGAAATGGATCTTGTGAAAAATACAAAAAAATCGTGAAATTTTCAAACAAGTCTCGTGAAAAATCAAACAATTCCTGAAATTTTTAAATGGATCCTGCAACTTCCAGTGCTTCTATGACCCATTGATCCCCCCCGCCCCCAAAAAAAAAATTAATGAAAAAATTAAAAAACCCTAAACATCTAATGGCTAAAAGCGTAAACCCCATTCCTGCTCAAGGTCTGATTTATCATTATGTTAAGATATGCTCTTGAGCTCTGATATATTAATATTAAGGTATGCTCTCAACGTTTTTATTTGATATGTCTTTATGGTGAAGGTCTATTGTCAAGGGCTGATCTATCTTTATGGCTAAAGGCGTAAACCCCATTCCTGCTCAAGGTCCAGTCTATCATTATGTTAAGATATGCTCTTGAGCCCTGATATATTAATATCAAGGTCTGCTCTCAATGTTTTTATTTGATATGTCTTTCTGGTGAAGGTCTATTGTCAAGGGTTGATCTATCTTTATGTACATTGTTGTTGCTCACTTCACATACACTATTCTGTAGTCTTGCCATAGCATTCAAGAAAACCACTTTATTCCCTGCTGATAGGGACATGTGGATGTGGCTCACAAAACCACTATTATGGCCTGCTTCAAGTTCATGCTGAAATTATCTTTAAAATTATCAATATCACAACTTAAAATTATGACCTGCTTCTACTCTTGTGTTTCCTAAATAGTTTTGTTTCTTCATTCTATTTTTCTATTTATCATAATATATATATATATATATATATATATATATATTGTACTCGTCTTTTCCTCTCGGTATCCGGATCCTAAGTTTTAAAAAATTTGGTGAATCTGTATCCGGATTCTAGATCTGAATCCAAATTAATTGTTGCACTTGTCACAAGGAAGTAAAGTGTAGGCCTCTTTGTGCAATGGCTTGGAGAGGACCCTGTAATAAGGTGTTACTAGTTCACAGTAGTGATGGATGGCATGGGCTCAGTCTTCTGCTTTATTTATGCACACAATGATCTAAATTTAGCTTTGAGATTGGATGGCAAACTTTCTCCTTCTCATAGAATGTATATTGGAAGGGGATTTAAATATGGTAGGATATGAGGGGAGTAGAGTCGAAGGGTGGTTGTCTATTTTGTGTCTCTCATAGAGGCAAGTGAGGACTCATTTGTTGGCATCTCTGTAACTCACATATATCAATTGGAGACAAAAGCAACATGTATGGGGGGACTGGTCCAATAGACAAAAGGGTCCAGATAGAATCTAGGCTAGAATGGTTAGGTTCATAGGTTTTACTAAATGGTTGCATTTGTCAATAGCTCTCCCTGGTCTGTAGAGGTAGAATATTTGATAACTAGGTTTGATCACCTAATTTTGTTTCTCATTACCTCCATGGTCCTTGGAGATAGTAGAGGCTTTGTGAAGAAATGGCCTAATATGCTCAATGTTTCCCAAGATCAGAAGAGTGTATATCAACTGTTACAAATGTTTGGAATCAAATGCAACTTGAATTGGATTTCATGGCGGGAGTGGATAGATTTTAGAATTGTAAAATATTTTGGGACGTGGGGAAAATGGTAGGGTTGGTTGTCAAGGGAGGAGGAAATCCTTAGAAGTTAGATTTTGTAAGGTTTGTCGTTACACCAATGTCAAGGAGAAAGCTATCCATTTTCGCATACCAAGCTCTAGGAGCTTTCTTAAGCCCATATAAGGATTTCTTAAGGAGACAGACAAGGCTAGAGTTATCCTGAACATATCCAGGAGGTTGTTTCATGTAAATTTCCTCCTATAATTCATCATGTAAAAAGGCATACTTGACATCTATTTGATGGACTTCCCAGTTATGTAAGGCTACAAGGGAAAGAATAAGGTAGATGGAATTCATTTTTGCGACAGGAGGAAAGGTTTCATTGTAGTCAATCCCTTCAACTTGGGAAAATCCTTTGGCAACTAACCTTGCCTTAAGTCTTTCAACACTTCCATCTGATGCATACTTAGTTTTGTAGACCCATTTACATCTGACAAGTTTTCTTCCTTTTGGAAGAGGAACAAGATCCCAAGTATCTTTCGCCATTAAGGAGCGATATTCTTCATCCATAGCTGCATCCCAATCTGGATTTCCTGAAGCTTCTACAAAACTTTCTGGATCATGAATCTCAGAAACTTGAGCCAAAAGAGAAGAGGCTCACTAAAACTGAGAATGTGTTCGACGTTGATCTCTAGGATCACCAGCAAGATCACCAACTGCTTCACATGTTGAACAGACCCATCGATGAAGCATTGGTGCTGGTGCAACTAGAAAAACATGAGCAGGCGGAGGTGGATTTTCATCCTCACTATCATCATCAAAAAGTGGAGTTGAAAACCTGTCAAGGAAGTTGGAAGAAGAAGAAGAAGAAGGCACACTCGCCGAATCATGCACACTCGCCGAATCATGCTCCCAGGCCAAAGATGGCACACCTTCCAAGTTAGGCTCGCAGGCCAAGAGATTTTCATCAAATTTAACATCTCTTCTAATGATTATATCATGAAAATGTGGCTGAAGAAGTCTATAACCTTTTACATCTTTTGAATATCCAACAAATATACACTTTTCACTTTTAGGCTGCAACACTTTTCGTTTTTCATTCGGAATGTGAGCCCATGCTTCACAACCAAACACACGGAAGTGACTTACATCTGGTTTAATTCTACTCCATGCTTCTTCCAGTGTTATACCTTGTAAAACTTTAGTGGGTGTGCAATTAACTATGTAATTTGCATAATTTATGGCCTTAGCCCAATATTGAAGACTTAGTCCCTTAGATTGGATCATACAATTAGCCATTTCTTTTAAAGTGTGGTTCTTCCGTTAAGCTACACCATTTTGTTGTGGTGTATATGGAACAATGTGTTGTTGTTGGATTCCTTGTTCAGTGCAGAAAGTAGTGAAATTTTTGTTAACATATTCTCCTCCATTGTCAGATCTTAACTTAATAATTTGATGACCAGATTGTTTTTCAACAAGGGCCTTGTAGGCCAAGAACATGTTAAATAATTTGCTTTTAAGTTTTAGGAAGTAAAACCAAGTGCGTATGGAGTAGTAATTAATGAAAGTTACAAAATATTTGAAACCAGAAAAGGAAGCAAATGGAAGAGGGCCACACAAGTCACTATGCACAAGCTCCAAGGGAATCGAGGCGTGCCAAGAGGCACGTTTGTCAAAACTGTCCCGATGATGTTTTCCGAGTACACAACCGGAACAAACACCATCCTTGCAAGATACCATCGAAATACCAGTCACCATATTGTCTTTACATAGTTATTGCAATGAGCAATAATTTAAGTGACCAAATCACTCATGCCAAAGTTTGCTCAAGTTATCACGATGAGCAACAAAAACTGAAGGAAAAGGTGACGACCCAAAGTTGTTAAATTTGTACAACCTGGTAATATCATCAATAGTTCTAGTAGCAAGGACATTTTGAGGCCCTTTTTAAAATCCTTGATTACAACTTGGTGAGGTGTAAACATCACAGTTTTACCTTCACCCGAATGAGTAATTTGATAAACTGATAACAAATTGCAGGAAATTTTTGGAACACATAGTACATCACTGAAATGACCATTTTCTATTGGAACTGTTCCAGATCCTACAACACTTAGAGATCTATCATCACCAACAACTATTTGTTTGGTGTTACATGCATGCATAGTAGAAGATATGGCTTGATCCTTAGCCATATGATAAGATGCTCCAGAATCAATGAGCCATTCATTTGAAGTAGAAGAAGAAGATGCAGTATAAGAGTAACTAGAAGCACAAAGTGCATGTCCAGGAGAGGTAGATTTTGAAGACGAATCTAGGCTGATGCGGTCTTCTTGAAACACTTAGATTCATCATGATTATCTTTCCCACAAAATTGCAATGATGCTCAGTCTTCTTTCCTTTTGGCTTGGATCCTTTGTCATTTTTTAGAGAAGGAGCTGACTGAGAGGGTTTGGGACCCTTGTTGTTTGGCTTATTATTGTGAAAGTTTTGTTTCTTGGGAGGCTTGGACTTTTCTTTTTGTTGGGACAATAAGGCTTTCCCAGATGTATCTGCATTGTTAATTATTCCAAGACGAATGAGCTTATCTTGCTCTTTAATTAAGGAATCACAAACGGATTCAAGATTAGGCTCTTGATAGCTAGATGTAGTCAAGGATTCTTTCATGGAGTAGAATGTAGATACAAAAACAGAATATGCAGGTCCAATTTTGGAAAGAATATGATAAATACATTGTTTGTCTTCTTTCTTAATCTTGCATTCTTCACATAAGAGTTTAAGAGTTTTATACTTAGATAAATAATTTTGAATGCATGAAAAATCACTTTGATTCAAAGAAATCAACTCATTCTCAAGTTGATGACCTCATATTTCATTATGTTTACCAAACACAGATTCCAACTTTTCCCAAGCTTTATTAGGTTCATCAATTCCAGATATGTGAAATCGCAGATCGGTAGAGATTGACATCCCAATCAATCCACGAGCTTCATCACATCTATTTTCCCATTTAATTTTCTTATCATCATCAGTGGGTTATGTTTCTTTCCCTGAGGTAATTTTGAAAAGTCTCCTACTTCGAAGAACATCCTCCGTACGAGATTTCCATGAGAAATAGTTAGAACTTGTAAGTATAATGTCACAAAGGGCGGCCATATTGTAAAATAATGTCTGAAAGAACAAAAACTAACTGTCTGGATGCAAAGAGCTCGAAACATTAGAATGTTTAAAAAAAACGGCTTTGAAAATTGATTCTATATTATGAAGTTATGCTTGATCAAAGAAAATGTTGAAGATGTCCCCAATGGTGACATGGCAGATATTAACTAGACCAACTAAAAAAAGAACCCCCTTCTTCCCAAGATGAACCTTTGACAATCACTTACAACAAAGTTGATTTTTAAGTGAATTATTTTTGTAAAATAAGTGATGTTCACTTTTACAATAATGTTACTTTTAAATAGTGCGGCAAAAATTAATGAAAATAGAAATTGCATGCACTAAAAAGTAACTAGATAAGACTTGAACTCAAGGCTTATCAAGGAATAAAGCAACTTTGAACCAAGTGAGCTAAGTTTAAAAGGTACATAAAAGAATTCAAAGAGGAAGGGACTTTTTTTTTTACTCTTCTCTCTCGGTCTTCGTGCTTGCCTTTTTTTTCTGCAAATCACAAAAAAAACGAAAAACAAAAAAAAAAAAAATCCACACAATGGGGTTAGATCTTGATTATCTTACCCGGGAAGTCTACGTTTTCAATTTTTCTCGTTGTTTCTGATTTTTCACGGTCGCACAAGGTGCACGGCAAAGAGCATACGTAGCTAAGAATACAGGAAACATAAAAAATAAATAAATAAATAAATAAATAAATTTTCCCTTGTTGTTTCTGATTCGCTGCGATCGCGCAAGGTGCACGACAAAGAGCATACACAGCCAGGGAAGCCAACAGTCCGAGACTAAAACATTAAAGATCTAATAATAAAACTAATAAAATATGAGAGATTTAAAAAACAAAAAAACAAATCCGTCATTGTAACATTATACCTTCAGATTTGCCGAAATGGGTGTTTCTGGATCAAATGGAAATGGTTTTCGATGAAACGAAAACTATCTCCCAATGGAAACAACGCTCTGGACGCAATGGAATAGCTCCCACATCCCAAAAATGCATAGAAAATCTACAACTAGAAACCCTTTTAAAGTTTCGACAACACTGGTTCCAGATCTTGATCAAAACCGAAAGCGACTCTTCATAAACGCTCTAATACCATGTAAGGTTTGTCATTACACCAAAACCTGCAGATGTTGGTTAACATTTGAAACCAATCACAGGGCCCCATCACCAAGAGTGGCAGTTAGTCCAGCATATGTCGGGGGAATTGAACCTGAGACCTATGCCCTGATACCATGAGTCAGGAACACAGGGTACTCCCAAAAGACCGAACACCTAGAACAACCACTTCACACAAATGAATCACAGATCAATATACCGATGTTTATCACGTGATTAAAACCCTCGAGAGGGAAATAGTCCATGACCCAGCCAAATAGCTACGTGGAGCAATTTATTATGCAAAAGAAAGAAAGTTACATGAGCTTCTCATAATCGATCAACTAGCCAAGGACCCTCCATGCTCTTTAAATAGAGATCATGGACCAATCAGGTGTTAAGCCACGGATCAATGGTATGTATGATCTAAGAGAAGTTGAACCATCGGATCACTTTATGTCTAGAACATATTGTGACCGTTGGATTAGAATATCTACAAATGCATACTAATGCATACTAAAGAAACACACTTTACCTAACATATATATTACACAAGTTGATCTTAACTAACTCCTAAGTGTCTAAATATACTAACATATTTAAATAGAATTAAGTAGTGCACTTGAACCTGTGTTTTTCAATGTAGAAAAGCAAAAGCAAGTTGTGGGCTTGAGCTTGGGCTCCAGTCCTCCCTCCATAAGCATAAGAAATTACTCCAAAGCTTTCAAAAAAGTCAAATGACAATTTCTTTACAAAAGAATACAGATCTAACTGAAAGAAAGGTTAATCTCCTTAATCGCTTCTCCAATCACATTAAATTTTTCATAGGTGTAGGAAAATATAACTTGTCTTCTTTTCAAATATGTGAAAATGGATCCCTAAATGTGTATTCAAAATTGTTTCTGGCCAAAACTAGTCTTGAAGATCCACATGTATTGTCGTACAACTCCCACTTATAATATCAACCAAATTATATCATGTTGTCAACCACTTGCCATAAGGCAATCTGAAACGTGTTTGACTTGCATTGACCATCCTTTGACTTTTTAATACTGCTTCTGGGCTTAGTACTTATTTTGCTTGTCATCCTTCTACAATGTATATCATTCACCAATAATGATTTAGAGAAGTTTTTTGGTATAAAAATCCTATATTTTTATTAATATATTACAAAACGCACAAATTCTTTTTCACAAGAAGAGTGGCTTGCCTAAGCATTCACCACTAGCATAAGTATCATAGACATTAAATAGTGCAATATGTTGAAATTTCCTAGAATGCCTTTCAATGCAAATTCAGAAATTTCACTTCACACCAAAGTTTTCCCAGAGCAAATCCCGGTGAAATTTCAGCCTTAGGGTTGAGTTTAAATATTAATTTACAACAGAAAATAGTGGACAATATTTCACTTCACTTCAACCCAACACACGAGGCAACTCAAGGGGAAACGTAATGAACAAATGCCTACAAGTTTAATCCCTTAGGGCACACTTTTCCAATCATATATTAGATGTCAAAATCGCTTTATTACAATAAATTTTACAGCATAAAATATGCTCTCTTATCTTCAAGTTATATGTTAAATCACTTAATAGTTTCAGTCCTAACTCCTATGTTATGTCAAATCAACATGAACAACAAGTGTTGAAAATTATCCAATCAAGAAAACAAGGCAAGCTGAAAATCAAATCTCCAATTACACAATTTTGGACAGTTGGAAACTTCACACACACACACACATATATAAGAAATAGAGTACATGTACATACTCGAGCTTTATCACAAAGTTCGTACAATATCTAGCTTTCCAAACCCTAGATAGGGGAAACCATGAAAACTCTAGCCACCACCAAAGATCCACAATGAACTAGCATCAACATTGGCAAGTCCTCCTTGGCTTCAACACTTGAATTTTTGAAATGTTGTTATTAACGATAACAACGTCTATATGATGGGAACATGTATATGATGGGTTGGATGGTTTGTCATCATTACATATATTTTTGTTATTAAATTTATGTTTTCGATGGAGACATTTATATTTTGTGCATTTGTATTATTTTTTGCGAATTTTTGTGATTGTAATGTTAAGGTTTTTTTATTTTTGGTTTTTTTTGTCCACAAGTTAGTGGTGGGGAAGGCCCGATGCCATGCCTCTGGAATCCTCTCTCGAACGTTGGCGGCGGATACGTTGTCATTTTTTTTCTCTGTTTCCTATGTCGAGCACCACTTAGCTTTGTTGTTATTTATTCTTGACTAATGCGTTGGACTTGGGGTGCATTTAAACCGATTTATTGTTGTAGAAACTCAAAAACACATGACACATGTGAAGTGGCCTTTACCTGTTGTTGACGTCTTTGCTCCTTAATGAATTAATGGGTACCATTGTGACTGATTGACTCATTGCAGCAGCACATGCCACCTACATTAATTAGAGTAATCATCCCATTCACATAGGCCAAGTGGCCTTACCTAGTTCTTACGAACCGAACACGCCACAATTAGTGCCTGTCTTATGGAGAGAAGCCTCGATGGTTGCATGGATACTAGATTTGTTTTATATTTTATGGTAATTGACTAGTGATTTTGCCGAGACGACTGATAGCAGTCGTCCTAGTTATAGCATCTTCAGTTTTGATTCCGAGTTATTGCACAAGTGTGAGAATATTTGGAAACACCAGACGTCCTGTTGTGAATGTTGGTGTTTTTTTCATGTATTTCTACAATTGGGAGAGTGGGAGAGATGGCTATGGAGTTGGCAGTGAAAGATGTGAACAACAATCAGACAAAGCTAGTGCTTATGAAGGGCGACTCTAAATTCAATTCTTTGCATGAACTGCAGAAGGTTAGAACTAAACTTTTCTTTTTATTTAACCTATATTATTTTTTATTTGTAAATAGTTTTGTTGGAAGCCCATATTCGTATTGTGCTTACTCTAAAGTATGATTCAAGGGAGCTCTTTTAACTGCATGGGATGTACTAATTTAGAAATTTACGTAGCATAAATGGGAGTGCGAGTGACGATGAGTACCTCAAATATAGGTATTCAATACGATAGGTAAGCGTAAATCAAGCCTGTTAGACCCAACAAACCCAAAATTGAAGTTCATCGAAGTAGCAATGCTTCCAAAAGAACTCGTAGTTTTTTTGTGGTGTATTATTAATAGGCATCGAGTCCTAGAACTATTTACATATTGCATCGGCTTTTCGCAATATGCAAAGAGGATTCAGGGTACAAAAGGCGTGAAGCAAAGGGAAGAATGAGGTTTGCGAAATGGAGAACTAAACGAAGTTTTGGACTCTTGCCTCAGGTTTGAGTACTGCTTTAAATTGAATTTGTTTTTCTATGGAGATTTCGATTCAAATAGTCATGTCTATTTTGACATATTTCTTTCTGTGGATGGGCATGGGAAGGAAGAACTTCAAGGTTAGGGTCAAGTAGTACAAGGTCCTGTGTTTAAGCCTAGGGATAACTGCCACAAAAAAAATATCCAGACATGCAACATAAAAGGTACAAAATATCTATTTTGGAACAGATATTTAACCTCTCACATAGAAGGGGCTATCCGAACAACCTCTGTTTATGTGGCCATTTTCTCCCCCAAATATGCTGACTCAAGCTGATGTCTACATGAACTACTATTGATGTTGGAGTCAAAAGATGCTACCATAATTCCAGTGCTTTAGAAAGTGAATCCTGGTGAGCTTCGGTTGACACATGGAGTTGGCATGTATGCTCAAGCTCTACTAAGACTAGCCCTTAAAACAACTAAAGAAGGAACGATGTGATGTGACTCCAACACTATTAAAAGTTGGAAAAATGCACTTTCTCTTATTGCAGATATCGTTGGTTTCAAGCTGGAAGCGTCAAATGGGTGAGAACTCAACCTTTCCTCGGGGCATTGCATTGCTTACTTATGTTGGATTGATATGCATAGTCGTTTGCCTCTCACTAATTTTATTTATTTTCTTATGAGTAACCAGTGACGAAGAGGATTTGGTACAGAAGGTTGTTCAAGTAGTATTGAAAATAGTGTCATCCGGGGAAAACGACACATTTGGGGTCAAATATCGAGCAAGTTTAGATGAAGACATGAAAGATTTTGAAAATGATTTTTTTTTTTAAACATCACCAAAGTGCAAAACCTCAATTGCGGGGATTGTTGGGCTCGATGGAGTAGGGAAAACAACCTTGGCAAAAGAATTCTTCTATAGGAAGAGGTCACATAACATGAAATGTTGTTTTTACCTAATGTCATAGAAAATGCATATAAAGGCATTTGCTCATCTTTGCAAAGCCCACTTCTTGAAATTGCAAAGCCAACTACTTGAAATTTTGAAGGGATCGAATGTGCATATAGACAATATTGATAAAGGTAAAAAGGTGATTAAGAAACATCTCTCATGTGATAGTGTCTTCGTATTTTTAGATGATGTAAATGATATAAAGCAGATTGATGCACTTGTGCCCGCTGGAGCTGATCTTCAGTATAATCTTCAATATTGTAATCCGACCACGTTTTATGAGGTTTGACCTTGGGCTTCCATTATTTCTTCCCATCGGGTGTCACGTTTTTATTTTCCTTTTATTTAGTTGTCGATCGATGGGTTCCTTTTTAGTGTTCTTATAATAGCATAAAGTCCATGTACCAAACACCCTTTCTTATTTCATTTATGTCCATTGTGCTTTACAGGATTTGGACGTTGCACCCCTTCAAACTCAGCACATGAGCATATGTTTGGGCTTCTGAGCATATGACACTTTGTTTTTCATGAGAAAAATAAATTTCCACCTTTTTCTTAAATTGTGATATTTGATTGAGTGCCACATCACGACCTTTTCCAAATAAACTCACTTGTCCATTATTTTGGGATTTTTTTAACCACAAAGATGCATCAAAAATATTTTCTTGTTAAACAACCATTTGAAGTACATAAACCAATATTATAACAACTATGTTCAGTCCTTTTGCATGTACATGTAAATTGGTTTCTTAATTTCTTAATGTAATATGATACAATTTGATTAAAAAATAAACTAAAAACTTGTTAAGAAATGTAAACAGGAATAAAACAGTTCAGGAAAAGGTCAAAAAAAGAAACTAAAAACTTGTTAAGAAATGTAGAGAGGAATAAAACATTTCGGGAAAAGGTTTGCTCAAATCCTCTTGAGATAGATGCAGCAAACCAAAACCTTAGCTAAATACATGTTGCTCTCAAACAAACTGAAATGCATGTATTTTCTTGCTAAACAACAAATATAAGTAAACAAACTGTAATTCAACAACTTTAGAAGTTAAAGAGTGCATTCTTGCAACCATCTATGTCAAAATGAAAATAAATGGCAAGAAGTTGTCCCTGACATTTGAATTTAAAATAGCACAACATGCAATCAGTCCTAGAACAAAGCAATAAGGGTTTATCTTAGCACTAAAGGAAGTTAAATCTGGGCGCGTTGTTGATGATGACCATCAAAAAAGAAGAATTGGCATGCTTAAAGAATTTATAACTCAGAGCTTGGAGTGTGTTGAGAACTGTGTTGATTTATCCAAGTGTTTCAAGTTACAAATCATTAAACGTTGCCATGTAATAACATTTCCGATTGATTTTGTTAAATCAAATTTTAGTTATTTGTGCAACCAAAATTGTATTTTGAAAAGTTTTGGTTGCACATTAAAAGCATAAATTTCAACTTTGCACTTGCCTATACATTTTCTTTCAACCACTTTAAATCCCAATAACTTTGCTTGCCCTTAGGATCTTTGTATTGACCTGAGAATTTTTTAATCCATACTGATATGCTTGCTTAGAGGTGATTTCACAAGTTTCAACACTTTTGTTGCATGTTATTGGGGATTCTTGTATATCTACATTCAACCTCGAGCACTCATACATGTCATGCTTATAATGAATCATCGTTTAAATTTGATTTCTTGCTTGACTTGTCTATTTAGAAATGTATTTTAAAATAAAATAAGTTATTTTTAAAGAATATTATTTTTTTATTTGTATGAAACTTAATTAAACATTAAGATAAAAGAAAATTTTAAAATTTTAAAATTTATATCATGTAAAAAGAATATATAAAATTTTATTTTTAAAAGTTTAAGGGTATGAAATATATAAAATTTTATTTTTAAAAGTTTAATGGTATGAAAACATTTTAAGAGTTAAAATTTATATATATATATTATATTTTTCCAGTTTTAAATTTTATAAGAAATAAGTTATTATACCTTCATTAAGATATGCTGGCATTTATTTTACATGTACTTAGATATGTTGTGGGCATTTTATGCAAAAACAAACAAACAAATCATTCACCTACTAAGTGTTATAATATTAATTTTGATGTTTATACAGGAGCATGTATAAAAGCCTCGTTTTCATCCGCCAACATCATCTGCAATAATGTTTATACGCTAGTAGATATCAAAGCCTCGGTCTTCACTAGCCAACATCATGTGAAACTAGTGAAGCTACTATTACTAGATTAATAATAATGCTTTGTTATTTTATATCTTTAGATTAAGATTTTTCTTTTAAAAATCATAATAATGACATTTCTGTTATTTTGTATGTTTAAATTTAAATTTTGGATTTTTGTTTTGCAAGATCTCATCTATTGTATATGTTCAAACCATTTCAATGATTTCTTATGAATTTTATTAATTTATGCTTTTCAATCTTATATTAAGAGTAATTGACAATGTCGGGGACATTGCCACCTCGTGGCTCTTGTTTTTTTCAAATGAATGAAGAGGGTTTGAGGTTTTTTTTTTAATGTTACAAAGTTATAGAGAGGGATTATGGTTTTTGTGTATGTTACAAAGTTATGAGAAAAATTCATAGTTGTTTGAGTTATTTTGAGATATAATATCTAAAAGTGATTGGGTTAATTGGTTTTCCTTGTTTTCTTGATCTTTCGACAAGCATGATAATTTAAATGGTCTCTATGTTTTAACAAACTTTGCAACTGAAAGTTGTATTTTCATAATTCAATTCTTATATCCAATGAGAATCGTCTCCCTCTAAAAGTGTGATTTTGATAGAAATTTACTCAAACTTCTTCAAATCTTTCTTAAACTTGCAAAATCAGTACAAACACGTGAGAGATTTGATAGACTCTCTCACACCAGGATTGTTGTGATAGATAAGGCAAACATGATGAAAGTCTAGAACCATGGTTTGGCGCATATGTCATTTCCCCCCATAACTGTGGTCCCTCTTGGAAGAAAACAAATTGAACAAAAAATTACCAAATGTTTTATGGTCCATGTGGATTTAATCCATTAATTGAGGACTGATGTTGATGGCCACAACCCATTAAATGTACAAATCAAACAAATTAGGGCAACTTATTAATGCTTAATATTTGCATATGTAACATTTGGTTAACTTCTCCCTGGATGCGGGTGCCACGCGAGACCTCCACATGGGCCATCTAGTGCTCAGAACATGTGGCTATGGTGCGGGAAACAGGGTTAATGGCGACGTGGTTGAATTAAATGTCGAGGATGGTGAACAGCTTGCCAACCTCACGAGCAGTTGGAATGTCTTGTCCAGTCTACGTCGTAACGCGAACGAATTAAGTCTTGTGCGTGCTAACGCAGAGCTCCATGAAGCTAACATTTCAAACCATGAGGCCTGCTAACCTCCACTCTCTGGGCATTCTTGACTTTCTGCTTCTGCTCCGTGTTCATTCCTTTGTTCGCTTACCAGCACAGTTGAAGGAGAAAATATCCAACCAACATGGAACTCCACGTAGAGGCAGTACAAGTCGTGGAGGAGGTCATCATAAGGAAAACCTCATAGATACAGATAGATATATAGCGCAGGTATCCATGCCTATTAGATGTATGATTGATGAGTGGAAATCCAAGGCAGTCTCTAAACATTTAGCCTCTGGAAGAAGTAGTGGTATAATAAATCACTATTGGATGATTAAAAGCATGTTGGGATTGTTAATGGAGGACATTATTGCCAAATGGAATGGTGCCAGGGATTTGGTGTAGAGCATGCGCACCTGCCTCAATGAAAGGAACAAAGTTCCTTAGTAATAGAATAACCAGTATAAGTAACGTATAAATGCCATAAAGGGCAAGTCATGTCAAATAAGATGTATGATAGATTACAATTTGTAGCCACCCTTATATATTGTGTGGACAGCCATGAAAGAAGGTCCATGTCCCTTAACCTAGTATTACATATCACTAGTTAATATTTAATGTATTTATTATTATTGTTACATTGCCTTCCCCTTAAGGGAAGCTTTGTCCTCAAAGCTGTATTGATAGCAATGTCTGATTTCCTTTGAATGATCGTTTTGGGATCCTTTCCTTTTTGTATTTAAAACATTTGAGGAAATGAGTCGATACGAGTTACAGATTCCCCAGGCGAATTATCGCATCGTATCTGTTGTAGTCCATCCCAGATCTATTTTTATCGGAGCTCTGGGATCATTTTGTGGGACGATTCGTCTCAATTGTTGCTTAGTATGTCGATATTTTCACAAGTCCACATAAGTCTTCTGTGAATATTCATTTTGACCCTGTCGTTGGTCAAAATGGTGATTATAATTAGGATGTCTGTAAGGTGTAGGTGTTGTTTGTTCTTCTTTCTTTTGGACTGCGGCGAGGACTGTCTTCACTTCCTCGATTTGATTTTTAGGTGCATTTTCCTGGATTTGTGCTTCTTGGTTCTCCAATAGTTTGTTATGATTCTGAATCTTTTCAATTCTTTCATCTTGCGACATTTTTTCAATTTCTAACTCCTTGATTTGATTCTGTAGTTCCTGATTACGATTATTTAAAAACTGGTTTTCTTCTTGCTTTTCCAGTATTTTTCCTTCGAGGTCTTCACCGGAGTGTTCCCTCTTGCTACTGTTTTTCAATTTTTTTTTATCTTTATAATCAGTGTTTTGTTATGATTTCGTAGTCGAAAAATCTCTTCGGTATTGCTTGATAATACCTTGTTGACTTTTGTTAATTCCAACTTATGTGTCTTCTTACTGTCGTCATGTTGCTATTGGAGTCTTTCTTTTTGTTGTTGATGATGTAATTCTATTTCCAGATTTCCTAACTTTTCATGTACTTGCGCCAATTCATCTTCTTTGTCGATGATGGCTTTGTTAAGATGACAAATTTCTTCTTCCAATTCGATTTCCGATATGGATTTCTTCGACTTTTTTTGACTTTATTATCTGGTCGTCAAGTTTTTGAATGACGCCTTCCAGACGTGATATTTTCTTATCTTTATCTGCTAGGCTTTCTATGAGTTTTATTTTACTATCTTCCAAAAATCCAATATTCATTTCCGAGGTAGTAATCCTTAGTTTCTATTTGTCGATTTCGAATAGTAGACTATTATTGGCGATTTCACACTCTTTTAGCTCATTCGAAACTGCCCGTAACTGTGATTGTAATTTTGGTATCATAGTCACCATGACTTCTTGAATCCCAATTTTTTGAATTGGTCTTCTTGTTTGATAACGTATTTCGGTTGATTGTCTAGCCTTATTTTCTTTCGCTTTTTCAATGATAGAAGATCTTCTTTGATTAGGTTAAATAACCCCCCTTTTTTTTCTTTTTTTCCAAAAATAATATTCAATAATATTATTTATTTGTATTTTTATTTTTTTTTCTTCCATTTTTCGTTTATAATAATAATTATTAATTAATTAATTAATAATTATATTAATGTTTTTATAAACTATATATATATATATATATATTTTAAATAATAATTAATTATTGTATTAATTATTATATAATGAAAATCTTTATTTTATTATTTTATATAATAAAACAAAAATTTGAACTATTATAAATATATTATAATAATTCAAATCAAAGCAAAACCTGGGTTGAAGCGTAAAGCAAAACCATGTGTTTCTTTTACTTTAAAAGCAAAACCATGTGTTTGTTTTACTTTATCTTTTTTGTTTTTTTCATTTCCTTTTCTTTTCTTTTACCTCCATTTTTTGGGGGGTTACTTTTACCTTTTATTTTTATTTTTCCTTTTACTTTTATCTCTCTTTTTTTTAACTTTTTTTTTCTTTAATTTTTTTCTTTCTTTCTTTTTACGTTTTTCTTTTTCTTTTGGACAATGTCCAATATTTTAGGGAAACCCTAAAATAAGGCTACAAGCAAAAAATCAGACAAGGTCTGAGAATTAAGGCCAAAGGCCCAGATCAGCCAAACGAGGCTCTTATACCACTTGAAAGGAATCAAGTTCCTCAATAATAGAATAACTAGTATAAGTAATGTATAAATGCCATAAATGGCAAGTCATGTAAAATAAGATGTATGATAGATTACAATTTGTAGCCACCCTTATATATTGTGTGGACAACCATGAAAGAAGGTCCACATCCCTTTACCTAGTATTACATATCACTAGTTAATATTCAATGTATTTATTATTATTGTTACACTCAACCAAACTGGTGCGCTGCTCAGCACCCTGGAAGCAAAATTTTTAACTAGAGGCACTATTCGGTGTTTCCTAGCGCATGCAATGAGGAAGGGGATGAAGACAAGGATCAGCGTGGGAAGGGAAGTGAGACCTCGACAGATGCGAGAAATTCCACTGGTTTATTGCAGGAGCATAGGGAGAATATGGGAATCACTACACCTATAAAACGTGGTCGGAAGGCTCCAACCGATGTCATTATTGCTCAGTCGATACAGGAGATGCAACCTACAATCCAATGAAATCAAGTGGATGACTATGGACCCTACCCAATCTTGGAGGAGACACCAGACTTTTTTGCGAGAGATGCAACACCCTAGACGCTCCATTATCATCTCTGGTTCCCTCTGTGACTCACAGTTTTTCTGGTTCTCCTTGTTTTTTAAAATGTGTAATTTTCATGTTTGTCTACAGTCATTTTATAATTTGTAATATGTCAGTCAAAGTGTATAGCTCTGCAAAGAGCAGACTTTCCTTTCTTTCAGAAAACTCCAACTCTAGTTTTTTTTACAGAATGGGTGGGTGGCCTCTTAGATTAAGGCCCTCGTAGCTAGTTTTTGATGCTTTATATACTTATTTTCTGTTATTATGAATATGAATCTCTATTGTTGCTTACAAAAACAAAAAAAACATTTGGTTAACATCTAATATCTCCATAATGAAGGATCCTATTGGAGGAATTTTGGGATCCATAGAGAAATATGATATATTATAGACTACTTCTTTACAATAATGAGGGATGAAGGAAGATAATGAGGCATGGAGAAAGATGTTGCATATTTGCTCTAAACCCCTTGAACTCCTCGAAGATGTAGCACTAAGAACATGGTGGATTCCTTCTATATGTTGTAGTCAACATGTATGCCCTAGTCCAACAACGTGTCAGCAACCAACTAGAATCCCTTATTTAGCTTGGAGTGTAGCCTTATATTGGCACACAAAATCCAAACTCTCTACCTAGATAATGATAGTGATGTTGTAAAGGGTTTAAAGAGAGATTTGTATACCTTGTCCCTAATTAAAATTAAGTTTTTTATTATCATTTTGTTAAACATTTGGGGAGACATCATCCATTGCTTAAAAACATTTTTTTACATAGTTGGAATAATACATCCTCTAGTAATTGGCTCTTAAATTTGTAATGTTTCCATTATAGGTTCAATCTCAACATTATGTTGAGGGAGGGATGACCTATTAGGGAATAACCACTCTCCTTGCTACTCAAAGGTTTTTACAAACATCTAGTCTTCCCCACTTGGATTGAAACCGAGCTTTGTTGTCCATCATTCCATTAAATAGTTGAGGAGTAGCCATCTACCACATGTGAAAGTATTCATGAATTCAACCTTGTTGCCACTTGATAATCACCTCGTGTCACGTGGCAAAATCTTGAACCCGCTGGGTGAGACCTTGGGGTCAAGTACTATCACTTGATCTTGACTCCTCTATTTAGGCTAACTCTTAATGAAGCCAACGGGGTGGTCCCTAAAAAGTTACTAAGGTTTTTTTTAGTTTTGAGTTAGGAATGTGAAAGTTATTTAGAAGTTTGAAATTATTTACTGAGATAATATATTGCAAAGTAATATTTAATTGAACAACATAGAATGATAAAGCATTCACGACATGTAATGATTTAAGCAAATAATATTGTAGAACAATGTCGAGAAGTTGTAATGGGAAATGTTTTCAATCGTTCTTTGTCAAATTTAAATTATTAAAGATGAGTTGATTAGAGGGAAGAGAATTCCAAATATACCCAAAGGTACGAGGAATAAGTTAGAATTTACTAAGTATGGTTCCACGCAATAAAATGCGCTAGAATAGAGTAGCAGTGGTGTGTCCAACACTGACACCAAACAGGGGTGTATCATGACAGATCCCCACGGTCACTACCTAATTGGTTCCCAATTTCACTGCAAACTTTGCCCATAAGTGACAAAAGTCGAGATGTTGGATTTCCATCTTTCAGGGAATGCAAATTGCAAAATGTGAAGCTAATTAAACTGGACACTTAGCTCCCTTTCTTATTGTCCAGATGGTCAGGAAAAGCCCGTAGTGGATAAGGGCATATGGGGAAACTAAGTCGGGTTGATTACTTCCAAAGCAAGAAATAAAATGTGAACTAATTAATCCTAAAGTTGAGAATCTCTTTTATGATGGAGAACACTTACTAAGGAAAATCCCTTTGGGTAGATCACAAGAGCATACTTCAGGAATACACAGACGGGTTAATTTACCAACAAATACTGAAAGTAGAACAATGTGACTTAATTAGTCCTAAACTACGAATATCTTTTCTAGCCTACTTGGGAAAGCCCTTTCGACCTACTTCGGGATAGTGTAGTGATGGGTTTGTTATTGAAACTGAAAAATGAAACTACTTAAGTTTTTTTTTTGTGAGAAAATGTTTTTTTTTTTTTAATTTAATGAAACTTGAATGTGAAAAAGGTATATTTCCTATAAATTGTGTGTGTTTGTGTTAAATAAACAAGGAAATTGTTAGAAAAATGCACACCATGAAAGAAAACTATGAATCCCCCCATGGGGAATGGGGTGTGGGTGTTGTGTAGCCCACTTTCTTTCTTTTATTATGGATTGTTGCAATGGTTTAGAGAATTTCCTTTTGATGCTTACAAATTGGATGCAAGAGGCTTGCAATGCTAGAAAAAATGACTATAAGCAAAGAAGGGGGATCTTTGGAGCTTTGGATGGATCAATTTGTCAAAAATATGCCAAAATGCCTCTCTACCCATCTATCAAAAAACAAAAACCAGCGAACTAATTTAATAGATAAATGCCCAAAATCACTTTAAAGGTGATTTGGACAAGGTTTAGAAAAATGACTAAAACAATCTATGTTAAACTAGATCTAAAGAATGCGAATAACTAAGAGAAGTGGGCTTATGCAACCAACTCTCTTAGGGAAGCCAATAAGAAGCATTGAAATGCTTATATTTAAACTTTAAAACACAAGGAAACTAACTATTAATTCAAGCCTTAAGATATGCTAGAAATGACTTGTAAAAATGAAAGCTTCCTATGCTAGATCTACTTGCGAAAAAATAAAACTTTTGTGAAACTTTAAGATCTAAGCATATAAGACTTATAAATTGAATCTGAAAAAAGATTTAAACTTCTAAATAAGTAGATCTAAAGCATAAGTATCAACTAACTAATTGCCAAAGAAAAAAATATATTTATAAGATAGAAGGTGAAAGAGAAGTGCCCTTGGAACTTGGGCAATGGAGTTGTAATGGTGGCGTTGAGAGAGACTATGTCTTCTTTAACAAAATCTTTGGAGAATGAGAGAAACAAACAAAATCTCTCATCGATCCAAAGGAAACACATGTGATATCCTTCACACTTGCCAAGAAGCTCGCCAACTCTAGTAAAAACTTATGCTAAAGAGAAGAAGATCATACATATAAGCAAATGTGCATGAAAATTATAGATATTGAACATAAATTAATTAAGTGAATATAGAAACAAATTTACTCACTCCTATCGATTAGACACAATCCTTCACAAGGATAACATTGATAAGAGATAGAAAATGCAAAAAAAGGAACTCTACAGATTACCTCAGTATAAACATAAGACAATGATCATCCAACTTGAGCCAAAGACACCATATGATACCTCCAAAGCCTTTTATTTATTACAATATTCAACAATGAGATTACATACAAGAGAGGAGATTCCACACATTCCATGTCGAACGATGGAGAGGGACCCAACTTTTATAGCTAAAATGATCCAGGGGGTGCATTCCTCAAGTGGAGATGAGGGCGAGTTGTAGAGAGAATAAAAGGATTTGATTGGAATTTTACTTAAGTGAGTGGCACCACCTCTTCAAGAATAGATGCGTCCTCATCGTGGATTATCCACCATCTAATGAGATCAATCCAAATCATAGAGTGTGCCCTCCTTTGATGTGATGTGCCTCCTTTAACAAGAGACAACTCGTCCTCAACTAGATTTGATTGGAATCACTAATTTGGACCATGAGTTATCTTAGGAATGGTTTCTAGTTAACTTGCCACCACTCCGGACATGTCACCGACACGATCCCTTTGATTTAGGAAATGGCTTTTTTGTCTTTTTTGGCCATTTTCGAAAGAAAATTAATTTTAAGTGATAAATAATCACTCAATTTTATTCTCAGTGGATTTAGGGGTATAGTGGGTGATATGAGTTAGAAAACGAGCACCCCCATGGAAAAATCCTCTTCTTAACCACATTTTTGTTACATTTTCTGAATTTTTACAATTAAAACATTAAAAAATTGACCCATTTTACAATAAATTTTTTATTTGGGGAAATTAAAAAAAACCATGGGGGACTTAGTACATGTTCTTATGACTCTAAAATGTTGACTAGCATTGTAAAATACATAGACATTTCGACTTTAATAACATCCTAAGGCCTAACCACCAAGACAATTACTCCAACTTTGGAGGTTTGAGTGAAAAACTCAGAAATTATATGTCATTGAAGATCACCATATAATTAACAAGGAAAACACACTCTAGAGTAATGCATTGATGACTAAGTCTAAGTTGGACAAGCCTGTTACAAAATATCATCATGCTACGCCAACTTATTATAATTTACCTGAGGGGTATGAACATGCAAAAATTTAAAAAGGGGCCAAAATTGGTCTAAAAGGACTTCTGAACTTTTGAATATGAGCAAGTGCACTTGTTCAATCTTTGTCGACTCACTTGAAATCCAACTAAGTACAAGTTATTCAATAACAAACCCATGCTTCAAGGTGTTTTAGAATTGCATTAAACATGGCCCAATATTCATCAAGTTCTTCCTCACATCTTTGTTTCCTCTTGTAGTGATCAACTTTCCTTTCAGCCACAAGAGATTTGTTAAGACCTATGGATATGACAACTTTAGCAAGGCCTATGGTGAGAATGATGGAGGAATGGGTATCAAGTCTATACATCAATTCACTAATGTAAATGAAATGAATTGGTCATATGACATCCCCATTAGGATCCAAAATGGATCAATATAATTACATTGTTGCTTTGTTGATGTTGTAGAATGGGGAAATAAAAAATTGGGACCTATAATCACTTTAAATTAGATCCAACAAACTATAATAAACTGAAAACCCTTTGGTTTGAGGGCTTAAAATGAATTTTTTGGGGTCAAGACAAGTTTAAAACAACATAGTAATTTTCACACCCCGTAATACTCACTAAGAGCTTTGAAACAAAAAAAGAGTACCTCAAACAAATCTCATATGTGAAAGGCTTTCCCTTGATAAGATGATCATTTGTTTTTCACTAGATATACATATGTGGAGCTAGTCACATATTAAGTTCCCTAGAGACTTCTAGAAGCATCGAGAGAATAAAAAATTCTAATTCTAACGACCAAGAAAGGGCCATAAAATAGTATCCATAAGAGTATGAAATTGGTTGGCACATTGGTAATTGAATCCGCAGTGAGCACATATTTATTTGTGTTGATATTATAAGTTCTAAAAAAATAAAAGATCAAGGCATAATTTTGAAAGAAAATAGTTCTTAGGACAATGTGAGAGAGTTCTTAAAAATATGGTTATAAATATATGTGTGGGGGGTGATATTTTTTCTTTTTAGGGAAGAGGCTAAACTACAATTTGTGATAGTATCTAGCTTTAGGTATGGAGTTTAGGCTAGATGTTACTTAGAAAAAAATTTAAGGATCTATAATTTTCTCAAAGTGTAGAAACCTTGGCGAATTTTACTAATTCTTAAACTTACAACCAGAAAATTTTAGTGATTTAAAAAAAATTCAAAATTTTAAGTATTTTATATAGTTTTTGGACAATTTTGGAGATTTTTAGAGTACAAAAACTATCCCATGGAATTAGGGTGAATCATCTTTGAAAAAAGGCAAATTGGTGGATCTTTTTTTTTTGGGGGTGGGGAAGTCGAAAAATAGCACAATGGGATAAATTTCGCCACTAAAATTTTCCTTGATGCTACTTGTAAGCACATGTCCCCAAAGTAGGTAGCCTCAACGATGACCACAAGGGATAGTGTAAGTCCCTAGCCTTGAATGGCTTCAAGTGCCCTCACTGCATGATCACCTTGGTGGTCACTTACTAGCATGGACAGAAAGTGATAGAATATTGATGGCTAGAAGATTTATTTTCAGAGTGCCCTTGTAGTGGGCAAGGCACACCACAAAATTTCCAAACACCCTCGCTTAAGGACTAATTGCGACATAGACCTTGGAAACTTGCATTAGTTAGACATACCAAGAGAATCTTGGAAGGACATTAGTCACTTGAGCCTCACTCCCCTCACTATTGTGGAGACACATGTTGCTTTGACACTCACTTGGGACCATCTCCATGAGCTTGTGCTTCATTGCGGCAATAATTTCTAGAATTCTAGTGGCAATGTTCACGATTTTTGGTCTTATGCAACAAGGAATGCAAAGTTCAATGATGTGTTCAACGTAGACATCGTGGTCTCTTTGGAAAATATTGATATGAGGGGCATTTTGACTACTTATGACGGCTTAAAAGACATGAACACACTAGTACACTTATGCAGAGTGAAGAAATAATTTAATAGTCAAATTATGGTTGTGTACCTTCATATCCACACATCAATTTTGATCTTCCTCGTGTGATTGAAACTACACCCACTCTTCCCAATATTTCCATTTTACTATCTTATTCACTCTTCCTCTTTTTCCCATTTGAGCGAGGTTGATGGCTATGCAGAATATTTACATCTTCTTAAAAAATTAAATGGCTATGCAGAAGAAACCTACAAATTAAAACGGATGGAGTATGTTTATAATGTTCTCCTTGGTTAATTGATTAAGATTTAAAACTTTTTGGCCTTAAATTTAAATCTCAAAGTTTATTACTAGCACAACCATTTTTTTATACTCATGAAACATTTTGGCTTCGTGTCAACAAACAAGAAATTTAGACATCTTATTTCATACTTCACTGGTTAATTATAAAATTTCAGAAATATTGGCTGGCCATTTGTGCGTAAACGGTTGCTATGTTTACTTAAAGAGCAATTGGTTGTTCTAATTATATGCAGAGGTGACTTGATTTTGTCTATGAGTCATAACAAATGGGTTTTTCTACGGGCCTTGGGATTGATCAATTGTTTTCCTTTTGAATATTGGCCGTTGGTATCAAATAAAAGTAAGCACGAGATGGGAGGATTATGAAGAAGCCTCTCCTGGCATTCCTACTCCTGTGGTGCAATATGAAGGTACATTTTCTCTATAATCTTTGAGTTACCACAATAGTTGATTATTTTGAGATTAGTTGGTATAAAGGCCATTATCAAGACCATGACTTAGCCAATTTCCAGTAATAAGATTACATCTTAATGAATAAGGCTTTTACGGATTTACCAACAACAACCTTACCAACAAGGTGTTGTTGGAGACTTATTTTTCATTTGTTTAGCCGAAAGGGAACAATTATTAGCCTCCAACAATACTGTTATGTTATTGGGATGTATGCTTGACATATTTATATGTGATAAGAGGCCTTAGTTCTGTACATTATTCACTTGCCGGACAACTTGTTCCACCAAAGGTTTAAGAAAATCAAAATGATTGAAAGCACTTGATGGTAAATGGTCAATACTCAAAAACATGCTCAAGGAACCTGTCACCATTTCCACGGTTTTCAAGCATAATTTTGCTTTCAATCTAGGTAATTTCAGTTATAACTTGTATCTATAATCCCACCCATTGTAAATTTGAATTTAAAGGGGTTTTGTCTTTGAATTCACTCAATACATGAAAATTGCAATATGGACAAAGATCGATGTATTTCAAATTGAATCAAATGATTTATTATGTGTTATTTTTTAGCACATTGAGTCCATCTTTTCCAAGTATGACAAAAAGAGTGGAGAATGAGAAGCAATTGAAATGGTTATTATCACATGTAAACTCCAAAAAGTTGCATTCACTATAACAATAAGATGATAAGAAGGAAGAGATCCGTGCACAAAATCGATCAATGTTACTTGTAGATTTTGAGGTTATTTGGTAGTTGGTGCCATCATAGCTTGTAAAAATTGAATATTTGGTAGTTGTTGCCAACTTAGCATGTTTTCTGTTTAGTTTTTTAATTTCGTTGAGTAATTCAAAAATGTATTTAAGGACTTTGACCTATGGAGTGCTCAATTTCCTTTACAAATACAATTCAATTAAAAGATACCAATTTATATATAATATTAGCAATTGTACCTAGGGGTGCAATAAAAGAACGCCATAGCAAGCTAAGCAAGGAGATGTGGACATATACAACAAGACATTATATTCTTTACATAATTGGCCATTACATTATTGGTTTTTCAAAAGTAATCATGAAAAGTATTCTTCTCTCATCCAAATGAGAATGGATTGTTAGTTTTTGTAGTTCTTATGTTACAATCAAGTAACATTGCATAAATTTATGGATCTATGGTTTTGATCAACATTCTGGCAACCTAAGCTCAAGGTTTGGATCCTTGCAAGGCGGTGCCTCCCTAGGACTGGGGTTGTAAACCTGCTCTGTAATTTCCTTTTCCCTTTGAGCAAATCATAACCACCCACCTTCATTGCAACTCTTGATTAAAACACTTTTGTATACAATACAAAACATGTTGTGAACCTACCTCTATAATTTCCTTTTCCCTTTAAAACATATAAGTGGTATGCATGCCCAAAGTGTACTTGCTTCATCCTTTTGCATTTCCATTTCCATTTCCATTTAAAGAGTCAACACTACAAATAAATTAACAAATACTTCCAACAAAATAAAAAGAATTTGTTGGAAAAACAATCGTTGAATTATGCAAATGACAAAGTTAAAGGCGTCATACTCATGAAATAGAATTTTGCCCAACCGAAACAGAAAATGAGGTTTCACATGGTGAGGCTTTGACAAACAAAAGTCAAATTTCCCTGTGTGAGCTGCTTCTATTCTTTGTAATTCACAGTCCCCAATATATGTCGAATTAGTTCACATCAACCCATGGCATTTCTAACATGGGTTTGCATCCTTGACCTGACCCTGAGACTTCTATGCTGTTATCAAATTCTAGATTTTACAATATGAAATGGAATTGCGCTCTCATAGATCCGGCAAAAGTCAATTGACAAATTCAACTATTTGGTAATCAACGCTGCTAACATCATATCCAGAACCTAATTAACAACAAATCTAATTATTGGATACTCATTGCTGCCAACTTGCTACCCATCTGTGCCATGGGTTTGTATCTGTGAACTATATAATAACCAAATAACAATCCAATCTAATGAGCCCTGAGTACTGCTAATTCAACATGAATCTCTGTTATGTGCTGCTCTAGGAGATCAACCCTAAAGCAAACCCCCATCAATAAATCCACCAACTGGGGCACTCAGTGTTGTTTCTTTTCCATCAATCTATCGGAATTCTTTTACATAAACTTGCAGCCCTGGCCTAATCCTAAAACTTTTGTCCTTGAAAATTATAATCAAAACGCAAGAAATTCAAAAGTTTTTTTTAAAAGATGTATGCCAAGCACTGATCTTCACCGGTACCTTGTATTTTTGCATGAAATCTGAAAGCCCGAGCATTGATCTTCACCAGAGATTCCAACTGGGTCTATTGCCACTGCTCAACACTGCAGATAAGCCACATGGGCAATCCACAATAGACCTATAAGAGCACAATCTGCATCAGAATTACAGTGACCCCGTCGTGGAACATCAGATCCCATTGATTTCTGAGAAGTGGCCAGGTCGAGATGAACCCAAAAGAAATATTTTTTTAATCACCCAAGTGACGAGGAGTCAAGAGAACCGTACCCAGATTTTTGAAAAAAGTTTCTCTTACAAACCATCGATTTTATGGGAAACAGCCATGATCTAATCAAATCGAATAAATTAATTGGTCCAAACACGAACAGGCCAATTTAACAATTATGACCCATCCGGATTCATCCGCTGAAGAAATCAAAGAGGTTCGTGGCTGTGACTCTCTCCAGCACCCTGCCAAGCTTCACCACGTCACGCTCGGGCACGGTAAGCGAAATGTTCGCACTGTATTAAACCTTAAGTGATCTTGCATGCATGCCCATCTTGCATGCCGCCCAGATGGCATGAAAATACCCACCGTCGACCATGAATACGCTTACCCGCCTTCAGAGGTATTGAAGCCATGAAATTGTTGTGGGACAAGTTAACAATCTCAAAATTCCCCTCTGGAGACCTGCTCTTCATGGAGAACACGGCAGTTATAGGCCCCTTTAGGTAATTTGAATGGAGGTCCAGATTGCCTAGGATTTGCAGGTTGCGAAATGCGTTGTTTGACAAGTTGAGAGAATATAATCCCATCATGTTGCCCAACCATGGTGGTATGGTTCCCGTGAGGCTGTTGCTCGACAAGTCAAGCGTATTAAGACCAGACCGGTGGGCATTGTCGACAACCACTCGGAAATTCCTCCCTTGATGCCGCAATCAGCGAGAGAAAGCTGAAGCAATCCAGTGAGGTTCGATATCACTGTGGGCACACTAACAAAGTTGAAACTATTGAATGAAAGATCCAAGTTTTGCAGATAAGAAAGCTTTGATAATTCCTTCGGAAGACTCCCAGAAGCAAATGCATGTTTAACAGGCAAATGCCAGTAAGTTGCGCCATCTCTTCAGGTTCGCGCACGATGGAGCACGTTTCTTGTAATGGGCCATTCCCCAAGAGCGGCCTGCACGCAGAATCTTAAAAAAATCCAATGCTTCTTCAAGAGACTTCCCAAGTCTGGATCAATAGATCCATAGACCTGCAGTTGCTATATAAATTGTGATCTGTTATACAAATTTCTTCACAATCAAAGGCTGAAATCATGTCTGCGTCTGTGAATAATGGAGTCAGAAGGTATCAATATAAATAACAAAAGGCTGAGTATATTCATCTTGTAGTCTTTCTCTTAAAATCTGAATAGCATTCCATAGAAATTTCAAGAGCTTTACCTTCATCTTACATCCATGTAACAATGTTTTTTTTAGAAGCTTTGCTTACAATCAAAACTCTAACTGTTTATATCACGAATTCAATACAGCAGATGTTTCTTTCTCTTGAATATTAGAAAATATAGCTAACTTTTGCTAAGAAGCTCAATTTTAATATTAGCAGTTTAGGTGATTAGTATGCAAGTATGTCTAGAGTTTTAGTATATAAGTATCTTGATATGAAATATGAAATTTTATAGGATTTTGATGTTTTTTTGGTGGACACTTTACCTACTTTTAGAAAATCAAAATCACAATGAAGATGCATGGAGTGTTCACTATAAACATCGATTTTCACATTTCAAAAATAGTAATAAGTGTTGTATAGATTTTCTTTGTTTTTCAATTTAACTTAATCTGCGTTTTTGCCTTCATCTTTCAAAGAGGTTTCTCTTTTTTTTGAAATGTTTTTTTTTTTTGGGACACTCGACTTATTTTCAGGAAATCACAATGAAGATAGATGGAGTGTTCACCATGAACATGAATTTCCACATTTCAAAAATAGTTATAAGTGTCGTATAGATCTGATGGAGTGAGTGTTCACCATGAACATGAATTTCCACATTTCAAAAATAGTTATAAGTGTCGTATAGATCTGATGGAGTGAGTGTTCACCATGAACATGAATTTCCCAATTTCAAAAATAGTAATAAGTGTTGTATAGATTTTTTTTTGTTTTTCAATTTGATTTAATCTGTGTTTAATATCTCTGCCTCCATCTTTCAAAAATGACATTTTCTTGGTACACTTCAACTATTTTTATAAAATCACAAAGAAGATGAATGGAGTGTTCACCATGAACATGGATTTCCACATTTCGAAAATAGTAATAAATGTTGTATAGATCTTCTTTGTTTTTCAATTTGACTTAATCTTTGTGTTTAATATCTCTGCGTCCATCCTTCAAGAAGGTCTTTCTCTCTTTCTGTGTTGACAGGTTGGAGGGGAAAGCGGCAATAATCACAGGCGGAGCTGGAGGAATAGGAGAAGCCATCGCTCGAACCTTCATACATGAGGGAGCCAAAGTCATAATCGCAGACATTGCAGACAAGAGAGGCCTAGAGCTCTGTCAAGATCTGGGATCTCAGGCAACCTACTTGCACTGCAATGTGAGCAAAGAGGAGGACATGGAATCAACAGTGGATGAAGCCATCAAGCTGCACGGCCAGCTCGACATTATGTTCAACAATGCACGAGTTTTTGAAAACCCTAATTCTATGGGGGTTGTGATCTCAGACTACAATATGGATGAATTCGATAGAATCATGAATGTGAATGAGAAGGGGGCGATGTTGGGTATCAAACACGCAGCCCGGGTGATGATTCCGAGGAAGGGAGGCTGCATAATATGCACAGCGAGCATAGCGGGCATAATGAGAGGGCTCTCTCCTTATGCTTATACTGCATCGAAGCATGCAATTTTAGGGCTTGTGAAGAACGCAGTGGCCGAGCTGGGGAAGTATGGGATCAGAGTGAACTCCGTTTCTCCTTATGGAGTTGATACCTCCATGTCTGTTGGCGTCTCCAAAGAAATGGATGGTAAGGCCTCGGCCTCGGCCATTACTGAAGAAGACAGGTTGAGGGTGGAGGAAGGGTGTAAGAGCATATCCAATTTGAAGGGCCCGGCTCTGAAAGCAGGGGATGTAGCAGAAGTCGGGTTGTATCTGGCCAGTGATGAAGCCAAGTATGTTAGTGGTCACAATCTTGTAGTAGATGGAGGATTTACAGTCGTCAACCATTCTTGGCATCTTTATCAATAATAAGGATCTGAATGAAGTCCTGTAGAATTCATAAGTTTTTGGTTTGTTTAAAGCTATGGAACATTTCACAGAGAGATGCAATTTAGATAAGTTGCTCATATGAAAGGAGTTTGTATTCATGCTGTTATATTCTGAATTGTTTGGCTTGTTTAAAGCTATGGTGTAGTTTATAGGGAGATTCATTTTCTGTAAGTTGCTTAGATTTGCAGGAATGAGTAGATAAAGAAACTGAAGCCTAGCAAGATTTCCTACAAACTTGGTAATCGAACCCGATAGCCTGTTATTATTTAGATAGAGATCTGTGAGGTTTAATAAGTTACCCCACGAAGCAGGAATGCAGGGGCCGCCTACCATGTTATTCTCCATGGAAACACGCTGCAGATTGATCAGAGCTCCCATAGAAGATGGAAGACCGCTCAATTCATTTTCGTCAAGAGGAAGAAACCCAAGAGATGTGATATTCCCCATTGAGGGTGGGATGTTGCCGCCGAGTTTGTTTGTATTGAGGTACAGGATGGACAGATTCGATAACATATCGATAGAATTCGGTATGCTTCCTGTGACCCTATTGTCAGACAAATCGAGAGACTACAGAGAACGCAATGCCCCGAGAGACGAAGGAATGGAGCCACTGAGAAGGTTGCCATGGAGATCGAGAGTAGTGAGGTTGCGGAGACCGGTTATAGAGTTGGGAACCAGACCCGTTAACCTGTTGTCGAAGAGATCCAAAATGTGCAGATGCTCAAGAGACTTCCAAAAATGTTCGGAATGCTTCCGCTGAGCCTGTTATCAAACAGATACAATGCTTGGAGATTGTGGAGATTTCCCAGAGACGACGGAGGGATCGAACCGATGAGATTATTACTGTCCAGAATGAGCTGCTTCAAACGCTGGAGCTCTTCGAGGGAATGCATTGATGGTGATGGGCACTGTGCACCTAACTTGATCGCTGGAGCTTCCGGAATGACGAGGGAATGGATTGATGGTGATGGGCACTGTGCACCTAACCTGATCGTTGATCAACAATGGAGACTACTCCAATCGTCAGATGAAATCATCCTACGGATGAAAATGAAAAAAACATTAATTGGGGGGAGTTGACTCCCATTTGTTAAACGCCTTACGGCGTAATTAGTCTCTTGATAGTATTTATGGAGTACTCTTGATAACATAAATGTAAAGTAGTAAAAAAATCTATACATTGTGATATCATTTTTTTTGAATTATTTTAATTAATGATTTATAACAATTAAAGTATATACATATATAACCTTTTTTTTTATCTATGGGAATCAACAACTGGGATGGGGTTGGTACTCGTGCGACACAGAGTCCAGGGGACCAATCCCATCTACTACCATTATACCCTAGGTGCATCCATAGAGCCCACAAGCATGGCGCACAGTTTAAGCTGGGATGATTTGAACTCGTGACCTCCATTACAACATTTCCTTCATATAAATCGAATAGCCGGTTGAGCTACACCCCTGCGGACTAAAATGTTAAGAGGACCTGGGGGTGGGCTTTAATCCACTTATGTGTCCACAGGTCACGAGATGATTTAATGCAATTTTTTTGGGTGGAGCCACACTTTCGACCACTACCTTAAGGTGCCTCCGTGGCTCTATGTAAGGCCCTCATTGGAATTGAACCTTGCCCAATGGTGAAAAACTCCTTGCTCTTCACGAATGGATCTAACCTCTTTGAGCATATTTATGTGGTCTTTTATTAAGAGTATTTAAATTTTAATAAAATAAAAGATTATGTTATTTTAAAAACATTATCCTTTCTAAATTTAAAAACAAATTAAGATCTTGTCAATTACTATTATTTTTTATTTTTCTAAATTAATTTATAAATTAAAAAAAACTTAAATATTGTTATTCAACTTACTTTAATGCGTTTTATATACAACTATATATAAAATGTATTTATAACAATATTTTATAAAGATCTACAAACATTATTCTAGATATCTATTACAATATTTATGACTATAAATATGAAATGTTGAAATTTAATGTTTATTGCCAAGTAGTGTTGGGAACTTTTTTTTTTAACTAAATCGGTTATGAGTTTTTTTATAAAAGAATGGGGCTGGGATTACTCCGAATCAACCATTATTACAAACTATTTTCAGTCCCTTTGTGGACTTCATAACGAGCCCTACCAATTTAACCTGACTATGGTATGGAAGCCCAACAGGCATCTTCTTCATTTACACTCGGGACTTCTTGATTCAGTAAACATCCCTCATTTGCCTTTTCATCAGCTTCCTTATTTAGCCCACGCAAAATATGATAAAAGGAATGCGAAGAGAAGTAGTACATCACCAATCTTAGTGTTTGGAGGACTTTGTTAAGTAGCAGATCATTGAACCGACCATTTGAGGAGAGGGTCTTAATCAGAATTTTTGAGTCTCCAAAGACTTGAATGTCTTTGTTCCCTTTCTCCCATGCAATCTGGCAAGCTTTTAAAAGGGCTAGGATTTCTGCATGGTTGTTGGTTTTGTGTCCAAGGCCCCAACTGAATCTGTCAACCCTTTTACCTTCGCTTGAGTAAATTACCCCGCCAGCTCCAACCCTCCTTGGATTGCCTTTGGAGGCACCGTCGAAGAAGATCGAGACTTTCCCCTGAGACCTCCACCATGACTGAAAGTCAGACTCTGAATCTCTTATTCTCCATTTTGGGATTATGCTTGGCTTGACTGGGGCCTTATTTCGATCTCTAAAGGTGTAAGTTCCCATCCATTTTTTTTCCTCCAGAAGGAACGAATGCCCTTTCTCAAAAGTATTAGCACCAACCGTTTCGATGAGAAAAGCTTTGGCTTTTGTAGCCACCTTCACCGGTTGTTGTTGAACATTGTTAAAAATATTATCAATTATGGCTAGCCAGATGCTCCAACACATGTATTTGGGAATAGCTTCCCAGATTCCACTCTCACCGGTTGCTGTTGAACATTGTTAAAAATATTATCAATTCTGGCTAGCCAGATGCTCCAACACACGTATTTGGGAATAGCTTCCCAGATTCCGCTCCACACGGACTTTCTCAAAAGTATTAGCACCAACCGTTTCGATGAGAAAAGCTTTGGCTTTTGTAGCCACCTTCACCGGTTTCTGTTGAACATTGTTAAAAATATTATCAATTCTGGCGAGCCAGATGCTCCAACACACGTATTTGGGAATAGCTTCCCAGATTCCGCTCCACACGGACTTACTGTGTATTGGATGAGGATATCTTGTCTTCCAAGTTGAATATAATGCTGGCATTGATGCATTCGCCGAGACTGAAACATTTAGACCAAGAAGAGCGAGTGACCAAACCTCCTGCGCAAAATTGCAATTCACGAAAAAGTGATCGCTGGTTTCTGATTCTCTGCAGCACAAATTGCATCTATGGGGACCTATGATGCCACGTTTTACCAGGTTCTCTCCAGTTAAAACCTTTCTGTTCATAACAATCTAGAAAAAGAAATTAACTTTTGGCAGGCTGTTGTTATCCCAAACACGTTTCCACAAGTCTCCAGGGAGGCCCGATTCATGTGTTTTTTGCTGGGAGTAATATCCTTGGGTTGCGGTATGATTTCCTCTTTTCCCCCATCCCCAATGATCTTCCTCTTGCAGATGAATAGGGGCCAGATCGGTGAGAGCAATCAAAAATTGAGGTTTTGTTTTTCAGCTTCTTCAGGCATATGAGGGAGAGACCAATCAAGCCAACCACCGTTTGCATCCTAGATTGATATGTCTGCCGGCGTGAAGGCCCCACGCAACTTCAATCAATCTCCGAGATAGTTAATTCCTTCCACGATGTCAAGAGGGGGCTTCCCCATGATGTTGTCATTCCACAAGAGCATCTTATTTCCTCTGCCTGGATTTCTGTATAGTCTGGATTTGAAGAAATCGTGGCTTTTCCTACATAAATTCCAAGTGACAGACCCGTTTTGAACATTGATTTCCTAAAGACTACACAGGGACTCTCCTCTCATATATTTTAATCTCAAAATTTTGTTGACTGGATTATTGCTGTCTGACTGGAGTTTCCACAAAATTTTACCTCCAAGTGCCAAGTTTGTTAGTCTTGGATCTCGAATTTGAAGGCTGCCATCAGTTAGTGGAAGCTTGACTTTGTCCCGCTTAACCATGTGAAATTTCCTATGATTTCCTTTGCCTCCTTGCCATAAGAAATCTCGTATTAATTTTGAGAATTGATCCATGATGGAATTCGGTGCAAGAAGGAAAGAAGCTTGAAAGATCGATAGAGAGGAGATGACTACTTTTATTAACGTTAACTTGCCTACTCTATTGAGCCATTGACCTCCCCAAGCCTTGATTTTTGATCTTAACTTATTCATCGCATCATTCCACAAATAAGTTCTGTTTGAGCCCAGGGTGAGAGGAAGCCCTAGGTACTTAATTTTGTCCTAGCTGGCATAGCCCGAGAAGCCCAAACTGTTTGCAACCGATTTATGACATTCTGATTTGTGTTCCAGCCATATACCGCACTCTTTTTTCTATTGATGAGTGCTTCGATGATGCTGCAGAAGTCTAGAAGAATTATGCTGAAGGCTTTGGATATTATTGTGGAAGCTCCCCCCAAGAGCAGAGAATCATCAGCAAACAGAGAGTGATTTATAGGCTCTATGCCTTTTACTATCCTTATGCCTGGGACAACCCCTACCTTCTTCTCAATGTCCAACTTTTTGCTCAATGCATTTGCCATTAAAATGTACAAAAAAAGGGAGAGAGGGCAGCCTTGCTTGATTCCTCTCGTGGCCTAGAAATAGTTGGTTGGTATGCCGCTGACCAGGGGAGCTATCCACGGATTGGAAATGCAAGCTTTGATCAAATTGACAAATTTAGTGCTGAAACCGAAAGAGAGGAGAGCTTTGAAGAGGAATGAGTGTTTTACCTGGTCAAAAGCATTCGCCATGTCTAGCTTAATTATCATTCCTTGCTCCTTCCAGTGGATGCTCGAATGAATGGCTTCTTGAACCTGGATCACATTGTCTATGATATGTCTTCCTTTGATGAAGCCTCCCTGGCTGGTGGAGATGAGCTTCCCTAGGAGAGGTTTGATTCTATTTGCTAATAATTTCGCTAGAATCTTGTAGGATGAGTTACAAAGGGAGATTGGTCTGAATCTTTCAAAGGTACTCAGATTCACTTCTTTGGGGATCAACGCAAGAAAGGTAGAGTCAGTGCTTCCACCTATCTTGGCTTTCTGCTGAAAGGATTTTTCCATTCTCAGGAAATCCACTTTAATGGTGTCCCAACACTTACGATAAAAATGGATTGAGAAGCCGTCCGGCCCGGGGGCCTTGTCAGGTTCCATTGCCCAAATTATATTGCAAATTTCTTCTTCTGTAAATTGCTTTGAGAGGGATGAATTATCTTCCTTGTTGACAAGAGAAGGAATATGGGAAAGAAAATTAGTTGAGGCATCCTCATTTCCTTCTTTGTCTTCTTTAAACAATAGTTGATAATGAGATTCAACTGCAAGCTTAATTTGATCTTGACCTTTGAGAAGGATCCCATCTGAAGTGGCGATTTCAAATATATGGTTCTTGGACAACTTGATTATGCATTGTCTATGGAAGTATGATGTGTTTCGATCTCCTGCTTTAAGCCACAAGCAACAAGATTTCAGCCTCAAGAACTCTTCTTCTTGGTGGAAAGAGAGAATTTTTTTTGCTTGGGCTGCTTGCTCTTCTTCCAGATCTATTCTGTTGATGTCTTTATTTTCGAATTCCATTTAAAGATTTTCCAGGATCTGGGTGGACTCCTTTCTTTGGGTAGTTGGGGTCTTGACGGGCTTCTTAATCCAATCCTTCAAATCTACCTTCGTGGCTTTTAATTTTTGCTCCCATACAAAGGAGGGGGGCCCTCTCACTGAGGTAAACCAAGCTGAGTTTACTGTTTCCTTGAACCCTTCCTTATCAATCCAAAGGGGGTTGTACCTGAAGGGGATGGGTCCCATGTTCTCTTCTTCCTCTAGCTGAAGCAGGATGGGATTGTGGTCTGAAGTCAGCTTTAGTAGATTTTTGGAGGAGATCACCTTCTGATCAAGCAGTGTACTTTGAACCAGAAAGCGGTCCAATCGAGCAACTATATGATCTGGCCTAGCTCTATTATTTGTCCATGTGAACAGACCTTGATTTGACTTGATATTGATTAAATCCCACTGATGCATGAGGTCCTCAACTAAGGGAAGCATTTGGTCCTTGCTGTTATTCCCTCCCCTCTTTTCTTTAGAGTCAAATATCAGGTTTAGATCACCCACAACTATTATGTTCAGAGGGGTGTAGATTTCTATGAAATCTGCTAGAGTTGGCCAACATTCTTTCTTTTCTGCCTGTAAGACAGGGACATACAAATTGAAAAGAGAGAGAATGATCTTACTTGATTTATGGTGGAGCTCGGTGTAGATCCAGTGCTGAGTATCAAAGAAGCTTTCAAGTGTGAACTCCTCTTCTGCCCACAACGTTGCTAGTCCCCCGGAGGAGCCTCTGGCATTGATGGCCTTCCCTGCATTTTTATTCCACTTATTGCTACTGATCTAGAGAAGGGTATCCCCTTCTATCTTAGTCTCTTGGAGCATAAGGATCTCTAGGGTTTCTATGTTTAGAAGGTCTTTTACTGCTTCGGCTTTCTCAGGGTTCCCCAGCCCTCTGCAATTCCAGGAGATTAGCCTCATTATTTACTGAGATTGGGGTGAGCCGATCCTCCCTTGGGAGGCCTTGTTCGGGTTTTTCTCCCCATTGACATTTTGATTGTTGCTTGGCTGCCCTGCATTTTTTTCCTCTCGGCTTCTTCCTCTTTGGATTCCTTGCTGGATTTCCTCCCTGCTGTTTTTTTATGGCTTTTCAAATGTCTCTTCATCCGATGACCCTGAGGGTTCTGGAGGTTTTTTCCTTGCAACCTCAGCGTAGGAAGGCGAGGATAAAGTCTCAGCTGGGGATCCTGGTTGGGGTGCTTCTGACATTTCCTTCTCGGTTGCGCGAGGGGGGGGGGGGAGTTGTCT
>LPNX010266894.1:121828-193686 GCA_001517045.1 Pseudotsuga menziesii
ACCGGGCTGTAGAATGTGCCTCTCGGCGCAATAAATTAATATATAGTGAAAAGTGTGAACTTATTGAAATTTAATATTTATTTATGTTTTTCTAACACTAGTCATGGTGATATATCATTTCAATATAAATATACAAAAATATTACCTTATTCATTTAGTTAGGTTTGGTTCCTTTATCTATGTTCTTTCTCCTTTGAATGAAGTAATCAAAACATTATTGCTTAGAATAAGTGACCATAAATTGATAAATTAATATACAATATGAAGTGTGAACTTGTTGAAATTTAACATTTATTTTTATTTTTCTAACACTAGTCACGGTGATACAACATTTCAATATAAATATACAAAAATATTATCTTATCCATTTAGTTAGATTTGGTTCCTTTATCTATGTTCTTTCTCCTTTGAATTAAGTAATCAAAACATTATTGCTTAGAATAAGTGATCAAAACAAACATTTTTACAATTAAAGGCAATAACTTTTCATTAAATTATTATTATTATTAGTAGCTCTTTTGGTCCAAACATATTCATTCCTCCTCTACAATTAAAAAAATACATTTTAACACAAACTTTCTACAAAATCAAACATCAAGAAACATGGCTACTAACTTAAATCAACATAAATTCTTTAAAAACATTAATATTTAATGTCAAATTATTGTAAAATAATTTACTCTAATACTAAATTTTTCATAACAAAATATTTCCTCTTACAATTATAAAAACACTTCTAGATTTTTTTTTTTTTTTTTCACAGGGAAATTCTGGGCTTTTGAACTTATTTTTATGTCAAGGCCCAGCAGGAATTGAACATAAGTCTCCTCCATTACAAAGATTTCATAAATCCGGACTAACCGATACACTGTCCCCATTGGGACTAAAAAAAAAAAAAAAACACTTCTAGATTGGTTTGTAGTTTACCAAGATATTGATTTTAAATAGAGAAGTATTCTAAGTTGGGCATGTATCATAAAATTAAATATTACTCTTCAATTCAATTTTCCCTTCAACATATTATTGCACTTTATAAAACAATTACTAGTTGTTAGTTGTAATTTCTCGTATGTGCTCCATTAAAACTAACAATAACTAGCATGCCATAGGCCATTTAATGAGGCTGCAAGAGGCATGTCCTCACTTGGATCTCAAGCAGCTTAAGATCCAATGAGGACATGCCTGCTGCAGCCGCATTAAATAGCTTGCAGCAAGCTGGTTATTGTTGGTGCAGCTTAAGATCCAACGAGGACATGGCTATTACTGCTGCATTAAATTGCGTGCAGCAGACTGATTATTGCTCCTCCTCTAAAAGGAAAAAGTAATACTAAATGGATCACATGCATCATAGATGGAACACTATAAAAAAGGTATAATTTTTTAATGACAACATAAGAGATTCCCATGGCAATCGAATTTCAATTTCAAGTATGACCGAGACTCATCCAAAACGTTGTAAGATAAGATAAACTTGATCTAAAATGCACCATCACAGGTTTCCGGTTGAAGTTTGGTCGTAGATTACTGTTTCACCTTGAAAGCGTAATATGTTCACGTTTCCCGTTTTCTCGGGAGTCGGGAGTGTTTGGTCGAATGTGTGGAGGAGACAAATTTATTTCGCTTAATTCGAACAAAGATGGCCATAAATAGTCCGTTTTAGAAACACAGATTCTAATCAGAACAGATTTAATAACGGTACTTTCATAATGGCTAATAAATCTCGAGCGGAAGGGGCAATTCCACTGTCTCGCAACCATCAAAGGGCTCGTTGGAAACCCTTTCATACGCTAAAATTCTGGTACGACTCTTCCATCATGGATTCCCTCGAATTCATATTCATCATGGCAGTTGTAATGAGCTTCATCGCGACGGTATCGGGTAGAAACGATACCTCGTGGCCTAAACAGCAGTGCGATCAAAATCGAGGGAGCAGAGAGTTCGACTATTTCGTATTAGCTCTCGAGTGGCCCGGTACCGTTTGTAGAAATACAAAGCACTGTTGCGCTACAAACGCTTGCTGCCACGGGTAAGCTTCTTAATTAATAATTTCTCGATGGTCGATCAACCCTTATAATGTTTTGGTCTAGTTTCCAATTTGGGGTTAGCCAAGTTCAGGCTCAAATGTAATGAATGCCATGTTTATTGGGTGATTTTGGAGGTCTTCAAGATTCAAATGTAACTCAATGTTTATTGGGCAACCATGTTCTCAGTCCTCTGACTTGGGAGCTCTGCGTTGGCCGCCTACCAATTTTTGATCATCTGCGTACTATGGGGATAAGAGTGAAAATTGCTCGATAGGATCTCACTTCATAATCAAATATAACTCCATACTTATTGGACACTCATTTTCTGAGTCTGATTTGAGAGTTGTGTATTTGCTTCTTATAAATTTTTGATCATCCATAATCAATTGTAACTCTATACTTGTTGGATACCCATTTTCTGAGTCTGACTTGGGAGGTGTGTGTATTTTCTGCTTATGGATTTTTGATCATCCTAGAGTGAAAACTGCTCAGCATCTTCTTTCGGTCTTTCTTATATGCTTACTATGGGAATCAAAGTGAAAACTGTTCACCATCTTCCTCAGGTCTTCCCTATCATTAATTCGGTGCTTCCTTTTTGACACTATAATATACCATATATAGCTCTGATTGTGGAAGTAGGAAGACTCAATGAAAGAATGAAAATTGGTTAATGGTGCTAAGATATAACCAGCAGGTCTGCACACTATTTTTAATTTTGGAATGAATCTTACCTATTCAGGTCAAACTAATTAGCGAAATGGATGGAAGGCCAATGAGGCCGAGTCTCTTAGGTGTGTTATAAAGCAAAGATGGGCGGGATGTTTTCAGTTAATAAAGTCCTTTGCAGTCCTCCTTGAGCATGCACTTGGTGAGAGTTGTGCATAAAGATTAAAGTGTTGTCTTGGAATGTGAGGAGAGCTTTGCGCAGGCTCTAATTGTGAGAGTTGTTTGTAGCCTCAAGCATGATGCTTTTTTCTTACAGGAAATAAGAGTTGCATATTCCAGGCTATATTAAGTGATGGATGGAATCTAGTAGGGGGTTTATTGTTGCACTTGTCACGAAGAAGTAAAGTGTAGGCCTCTTTGTGCAATGGCTTCATGGACAGTTCTTCTGATTATTGATAAAGGAGAGGACCCTGTAGCAAGGTGTTACTAGTTCACAGTTGTGATGGATGGCATGGGCTCAGTCTTCTGCTTTATTTATGCACCCAATGATCTAAATTTAGCTTTGAGATTGGATGGCAAAATTTCTCCTTCTCGTAGAATGTATATTGGGAGGGGATTTAAATATGGTAGTATAGGAGGGGGATAGAATTGAAGGGTGGTTGTCTATTTTGTGTCTCTCATAGAGGCAAGTGAGGACTCATTTGTTGGCATCTCTGTAAATCACATATATTAATTGGAGACAGAAGCAGCATGTAGCGGGGGGTCTGGTCCAGTAGACAAAAGGGCCTCGAGAGAATCTAGGCTAGAATGGTTAGGTTCATAGGAATGTCCAAATGGTTGCATTTGTCAGTAGCTCTCCCTGGTCTGTAGAGGTGGAAGATTTGATAACTGGGTTTGATCACCTAATTCTGTTTCTCATTACCTCCATGGTCCTTGGAGATAGCAGAGGCTTTCTAAAGAAATGGCCTAATACGCTCAATGCTTCCCAAGATCAGAAGAGTGTATATCAACTGTTACAAACGTTTGGAATCAAACGCAACTTGAATTGGATTTCATGGCGGGAGTGAACAGGTTTTAGAATAGTAAAATATTCTGGGACGTGGGGAAAATGGTAGGGTTGGTTGTCAAGGGAGGAGGGAATCCTTAGAAGTTAGCTTTAAGTAGAATTAAGTAGTGCACTTGAGCCTGTGTTTTTCAATGTAGAGAAACAAAACCAAGTTGTGGGCTTGAGCTTGGGCTCCAGTCCTCCCTCCATAAGCACAAGAAACTGCTCCAAAGCTTTCAAAAAAGTCAAAACGACAATTTCTTTACAAAAGAATACAGATCTAACTGAAAGAAAGGTCAATCTCCTTAATCGCTTCTCTAATCACATTAAATTTTTCATAGGTGTAGGAAAATATAACTCGTCTTCTTTGTAAATATGTGAAAATGGCTCCCTAAATGTGTATTCAAAATTGTCTCTGGCCAAAACTGGTCTTGTAGATCTACATGTATTGTTGTACAACTCCCACTTATAATGTCAACCAAATTATATCATTTTGTCAGCCACTTGCCATAGGGCAATCTGAAACGCGTTTGACCTGCATTGACCATCCTTTGACTTTTTAATACTGCTTCTGGGCTTAGTACTTATTTTGCTTGTCATTCTTCTACAATGGATATCATTCACCAATAATGATTTAGAGAAGTATTTTGGTATAAAAAGCCTATATTTTTTATTAATATATTACAAAATGTACAAAGTCTTTTTTATAAGAAGAGTGGCTTGCCTAAGCATTCACCACTAGCATGAGTATCACAGACATTAACTACTGCAATATGTTGAAATTTCCTAGAATTCCTTTCAATGCAAATTCAGAAATTTCACTTCACACCACAGTTTTTTCAGAGCAAATCCCGGTGAACTTTCAGCTTTAGGGTTGAGCTGAAATATTAATTTACAGCAGCAAACAGTGGACAATATTTCACTTCACTTCAACCCAACACACGAGGCAGCTCAAGGGGAAACATAATGAACAAATGCCTACAAGTTTAATCCCTTAGGGCACACTTTTCCAATCATATAGCAGATGTCAAAATTGCTTTATTACAACAGATTTTACAGCAGAAAATCTGCTCTCTTATCTTCAAGTTACATGTTAAATCACTTAATAGTTTCAGTCCTGACTCCTATTTTATGTCAAATCAACATGAACAACAAGTGCTGGAAATTATCCAATCAAGAAAACAAGGCAAGCTGAAAATCAAATCTGCAATTACACGATTTTGGACAGTTGGAAACTTCATATGTATATATATATATATATAAGAGAAATGGAGTATACATGTACATACTCGAGCTTTATCACAAAGCTGGTACAATCTCTAGCTCTCCAAACCTTAGTTAGGGGAAACCATGAAAACTCTAGCCACCACCAAAGATCCACAATGAGCTAGGATCAACATTGGCAAGTCCTCCTTGGCTTCAACACTTGTCTCCTACAAGTTCTAGGACGTCTCTTTCTCTTCTCCTCCTCAATCAAGAATGACAAGTAGCACTAGGGCTTCCAAACCCCTAATCTTCTTCTCTCCCAAAACCTACAAGAACAATGCTTCTTTATCCTATAGGGTTTATCACAAACCCTAACTTCTTTGCCTCCTTTAGGGTGAAACACTAACTATAGAAAAGCCTTGAACTTCTTCAAGAACCCCAACACTCCAAGACAAATTGAGATGATACAATGAAGAGTACAAAGAGAGAGAGAAGTTTGCTCCAATCCTCACATCTCTAATACAAATGTGTGAATGAATGAATGCATGAATGGAATGATTTTCTCCTTCCTCTATTTACATGAAAGGCAAGGGAGGCCAACAATATAAAGCAGGCCTAAACCTCTACAAGCAAACTCTACACTAGTGTTGATGTATTTGTAACTTCGGAATGTATTCACTTGTATATTTCATATTGTATTTTATTGTACCCTGACGGAGATGTTTGTTCCTCTGATCGAGAGAGTCATTAATATAATTAAGTCATGTAAAGTCATTGAGGTTAACCCTACATTGTAAGTCAGGGCATTAGACCCCACAGTAGAGTTATATTAGGGTTATTAGACTCTCCTAGAGAAGTCGGCCCTGTAGGGTAAATGTCAAGTGGAAATTAAGTATAAATAGAGAGTGAGCCTCTCTATTTGAAGCATACACTCACTCAACAATAGCGCATGAGTGAGAGAGGAGTAGCTCGCACAAGTGAGAGAGAGAACAACTGTTGGAGATCATCTTTGTACTTTTGGGTTTTACTTTTGCTATTGGTGCTCATTCTATCTGTGAGGAAGTTGCGGGGTTTTCTCCTTTATGGTTTCCCCGAGGAAAAATCTTTGTGTCTCTTGTCTCTTGTGATTATTGCTGTGCATGTTATTCTCTCAGATAAGATCCTAGATCATATTGATTAAACGATAAAAATCTAACATGGTATTAGAGCTAACATGAGAAGAAGACACTGTGCAGCTGCAGAAGCTAGGGATTCTTAATTTTTGGGTTTTTCTCCACAGATCATCAGCAAAAGGAGGCTAGGCTAACTCTCCTTTGAAGGGCGCATCTTCTTGTCGAAGTAGAATTTGATTCTGGGCATTTTCAATTTTTGAGCTATCACTGTTGTGGGAAATTAGGGCTTTTTACAGAAGTGGAAGTTTTGAGTGAGCCCAGCATAGGATTGCTCTCCTCCTCAAAATCGAAATTTAGAGACCAAGATCGAAACTTTTGGTTTGGTAAAACTTCGGAAAAGTCAAACCCTAATTTGACCCCGGACCAAAAAATTAGCACTGCAAAAGATCAGCTCCAGATCCAGTTCAGGCATCTCAAATTGGTAAGATCTAAATCTTTTGTATTTCCATTTGAGGTTCTCATTAAAGATGTCTCATCACACCAAGCTTGATGAAAAGCTTGAAGGAGCTGATAACTTCTGAGCATGGAAGTATAGGATTTCACTTGTTCTTGAAGAAAATGAATTGGACACCTACATTAGTGGAGAGGTTCCAATTCCAGAGGGAGATGAGGCTAAAGCCTTAGACAAGAAAAACTTGGTCAAGGCCAAGAGGATTATTGTTGATTCTATCAAGGATCACCTTATACCACATGTGTCTTCCTTAAAGACACCTAAAGAGATGTTTGATTCCTTGACCAAGCTATTTGAAGGGAAGAATATAAATTGGAAGATGACTTTACTAAATCAGTTGAAGAATGTAAAGATCCAGAATGCAAAGACCATATAGTCATACTTTACAAGGGTTTCTCAAATCAAAGAACAACTTGAAGCTGTGGAAGAAGTAGAGAATGGAGAAATTGTGATGACCACCTTGAATGGTCTCCCTAGGTCATGGGACTCCTTCATTTAAGGGATTTGTCCTAGAAGAAATTTAATCACTTTCAGTAGGCTGTGGGAGGAATGCTCACAAGAAGAAGCTCGAATAGTAGCTCAAGAAGAAAAGATGGGAAATAAAGATCAAGCTCTCACAACACACACCAAGAAAATCAAAAGGGAGCACTATCATCTCAAGAAAGGTAAGCATCCACACCAGAATCAAAAAGATAACCCTAGAAGATCTAGCATAGACTATCTAATGTCAGATGCTATACATGTGATGAGAAAGGACACATGAAGGTGGCTCCCACAAGAAGAAGAACAACAAAAGAAGACATCATGCTCACACTGCAGAGGATGATGAACCTCCCAGGAAGAGAGTCAAAGAAAAAAGTGAATATTCTTCAAGCGATGAAGAGTATGTTTTGATTTCTGCCCTCACAGGAACTGTTACACATGGAAGTAATGATTGGCTCATAGATAGTGGGGCTTCCAAGCACATGACCGGATTTAAAGAATCCTTTGTTAATCTATCCGGACATGAGTCACCCCACAAAGTGAAACTTGAGGATGACTATCAGTATCCTATAAAAGGAAGTGGAGAAGCTTCCTATAAGCTAGACTCTGGAAAATCTATGAAGATGAAGGATGTCTTGTTTGTACTAGGACTAAAGAAGAACCTTCTCTCCATATCTGCATTGGATGCAAAAAGAATGAGGGTTGCATTTGTAGATGGCCAAGTCCTTATGTGGCCAAAGGGAAAGACTATAGATGCTGCAATAGTGATTGGAGAGCAAGAGGGAGGCTTGTACAAATTAAAGGGCCAACCAGAACAAGCCTTGGTCCATGATTCAGTAGAGCCAAGTGAACTTTGGCATAAAAGGCTTGCACATGTGCACTACCACTTGCAAGCAAAGCTGTTGAAGGTCTTCTAGAAATACAGGAAAAGCATGAAGGCGTTTGCAAAGGATGTGCGAAGGGAAAGAACACAAAGAAGATATTTCCAAGTAGTGAGAGCAAGGCAAAATGAATTTTGGAAATTATCCACTCCGATGTATGTGGTCTGATGTCATCCAATTCATTAAGTGGGTATGTATATTATGTTTATTTCATTGATGATTTTTCTAGGAAGACATGGATATATTTCTTGAAAAGCAAGGATGAAGTATTCAGTAAGTTCAAGGAATTCAAAGCCTTGATCGAGAACCACACAGGGAAGAAAATCAAGACCCTTCGATTAGACAATGGCGGTGAATTCACATCAGATGAATTCAAAGAATTATGCAGAGAGTCAAGGATTAAGAGGGAGTTGACCACTCCATATAATCCACAACAGAATGGAGTTGCAGAAAGGAAGAATAAAATGATTATGGAAACAACAAAGGCAATGCTTCATGATCAGGATCTTCCTATGCATCTATGGGCATAAGCTGAACAACTGTGTATGTACAGAATCGTACTCCGCATAGAGTACTTGAGAACAAGACACCAGAAGAAGTCTTCTCTGGAAAGAAACTAGAAGTCAACCATCTCAGAATATTTGGCTGCCCGGTGTACATACACATTCTGAAAGAAAAGAGGACAAAGTTAGATCCTTTAGGAAAGAAGGGTATATTTGTGGGATGTAGTGAAAGCTCGAAGGCTTACATAATATATTTCCCAGGATTCAAGAAGATTGACATCAACATGGACGTGACATTTGACGAAGACTAAGCTTACAACAAATCCAAAAAGAGACCTGTTGAAGACCTTGAAGAAACAAAAGTACCCAGGATCCAAGATACAACAATGAATGAAGCAACTCCAAAAGAAGATTGAGAAATGGAAGAACCTCAGGAACCAGTAGATCCACCCTGTGAGAAGAATTCTTACAAGAGGAAACCAGCATGGGTACGAGAGGCTATCCTAGGTGCATAAAGATATGGCATTCTAGAATGAATACACAGAGAAAGGAAGAGACCTAGGCCATACTCCAGTTATGTAGCCCTGCTGTGTGACATCATCGATAAAGAACCTTCCAACTATGAAGAAGCGACAGAAAAGAAAGAATGGAAGGATGCTATGATCGAGGAGTACCAGTCGATCATGAAGAATGATGTCTGGGATGTGGTCCCGAGACCAGAAGGGAAGTCTGTTGTGACTTCCAAATGGATCTACAAGATCAAGCATGCTGCATATGGCAGCATAGAGAAATATAAAGTGAGATTTGTGGCATGTGGCTTCTCCTAGAAGGAAGGGATAAATTATGAAGAAACTTTTGCACCTGTAGCTTGTTACACTTCCATCAGATTAGTACTTGCTCTGGCTGTAGTGATGAAATGGAAGATACACCAGATGGATGTGAAGACCGCGTTCTTGAATGGTGTAGTGGAAGAGGAAGTGTATGTGGAGCAGCCACTCGGATTTGAGACACATGATAGGGAGACTCATGTGTGCCAATTGAAGAAGGCCTTGTACGGTTTGAAACAGGCACCTAGGATGTGGTACGGTAGGATTGACAGCTTCCTGACTAGTTTGGGCTTTACCAAGAGTAAAGTGGATTCCAACCTTTACTACAAGGTTGAGGAAGGGAACCCAGTGATACTCCTACTATATGTAGATGACCTGTTTGTGACAGGTGAGGATAGGTTGATTGATGACAAGAAGAGGAAGCTTGCTGTCGAGTTTGAGATGAAGGACTTGGGGATGATGCACTACTTTCTACGCATGGAGGTGTAGTAGAGTGCGGATGGAATCTCCCTTGGACAAGGGAAGTATGCAGTGGAGATCCTGAAGAGGTTCGGGATGATGGACTGCAAGGCCATGGCCACAATTATGGCATCGAACATGAAGCTATTGAGTGATGCTTCATCAAAGTCGGTTGATGCCACGATGTATCGTCAAATGATTGGATCCTTGATGTACCTGACGAATACGAGACTAGATATTTGCTTTGCGGTGAACACATTGAGCCAGTTCCTGACGGATTCGAGACATGTTCACTTGATTGCTGCAAAGCATATTCTGAGGTACCTGAAGGGTACCGTTGATTATGGGCTCAAGTATGAGGCGAATCAAAAGATTAACTTGGAGGGTTATGTGGATTTAGATTGGGCAGGTAGTGCCATTGATAGGAAGAGCACTTCGAGGTGTTGCTTCAGTATGGGATCAGGTGTGATCTCTTGGTTTAGCAGGAAGCAATCCTGCGTGGCACTAAGTACAGCCAAAGCAAAGTAGGTCGCAACTTGATCGGTTAGTTGTGAGGCAGTGTGGCCGAGGAAGCTACTGTCTGATTTGTTTGATCTCCAGTTGGATGCTACTTGTATATATTACGACAACTAGAGTTGTGTGAAGTTGTCGGAGAACCCGTCATTCCATGACAAGTCGAAGTGTATTGAGATCAAATATCACTATATCAGGGATATGGTGCAGAGAGGAGCAGTTAAGCTCTAGTATGTTGCGACGGACGAGCATATAGCTGATGTATTGACCAAGCTGTTATCCAGAGTGAAGTTTGAGTACTTCAGAGAGAAGCTTGGTGTTCTTCAGATCGAGGTTCCCTCCAAGGGGAAGTGATGAGTCCGGAAGACGCAGATACACATGAGCCTTTCCGACATGGTGGCAGGTTGGGCCTCCCATGTGCGTTAATGTAAGTGCTGAGAGCCTTTCCGACATGGTGGCAGGATGGGCCTCCCATGGTCGTTGATGTAAGTGCTGAGCCTTTTCGACATGGTGGCAGGATGGGCCTCCCATGTGCGTTGATGTAAGTGCTGAGAGCCTTTCCGGTGACGAAGACTTGTGCTTATGAACTGTGTCAAGAGAATACCTTCTTAGTTAAAAGGGAGTGTTGATGTATTTGTAACTTCAGAATGTATTCACTTGTATATTTCATATTGTATTTTATTGTACCCCGACGGAGATGTTTGTTCCTTCGATCGGGAGAGTCATTAATATAATTAAGTCATGTAAAGTCATTGAGGTTAACCCTCCATTGTAAGTCGGGGCATTAGACCCCACAATTGAGTTATATTAGGGTTATTAGATTCTCTTAGAGAAGTCGGCCCTGTAGGGTAAATGTCAAGTGGAAATTAAGTCTAAATAGAGAGTGAGCCTCTCTATTTGAAACATACACCCACTCAATAATAGCGCATGAGTGAGAGAGGAGTAGCTCGCACAAGTGAGAGAGAGAACAACTGTTGGAGATCATCTTTGTACTTTTGGGTTTTACTTTTGCTATTGGTGCTCATTCTATCTGTGAGGAAGTTGCGGGGTTTTCTCCTTTATGCAGTGTTACACGTGGACGCGTCCCGGAGGGTCGGGGACGCGTTTTGGCGTTTCGGGCATCCCGGGGACTCCGAAACTCCACCCGAAACGTTTCGGGACGTCCTCGTTTTGGCGAGACTTGGCAAGACGCAGGCCGAAACGTTTCGGTGGGTGGCGAAACTCGACGAAACTTGGGGGGACTTCCTGGCGTCCCGCCCCGAAACTCCGAAACTTGTGGGTGTCCCGCCCTGAAACTCCAAAACTCCGAAACTTCGCCGAGACTTCCTAAGGATATTTTCGATTTTTTTTAAATTTTTTTTCTTAATTTAAAAAAAGTTAAAAAAATTTAAATAATTCATTAAAATTATAAATTTTATAAACTTATATAATATAACTGATATTATTTATATAACTAATAATATAACTGATATTATTATTTATAACTGATAATATAACTTATTATGGATGTATTTCAATGTCTTTGACCTTTAGTGTTATTGTTTATTGTTCAGTGTTTACTAGTTTAGTCATTTTAAATTTATTGCAATTTGCAATGTCTGTTTAAAATTAAAAATTAAAACTTTAATTATTTTGTTGATGTGCAGTATCATACTATCTAGATTCTAGTATCATTGATTCATTTTCAATCACTTAAAACTTTAAAACTTAAAAGTCAAATCTGAAGATTATCAAATATGATGTGCATGTTAATCATAGATTCATATTGATACATAATGGATTTATAAATTATTATTAATATAATGATAATCTTGATGAATCCTGTAATGTGTTTGAACTTTGAATTTTGCATTTACATTGCATGGTTGCAGATTCCAGAATGATGAATGTTTGTTATTGTTGGGATTTATATTTTTCATATTTTTAATATTTTTAAAATTTGTATGACTATCGCATCTCGCCGTCCCCGCTGAATTTCTCTAAAATTTGGGGGTGGTCTCCACACGTCCCGAATGCGTGTCTCCCCGAACCCGCGTCCCGCCGTCCCGGAACCTTGGGGGAACATTGCCTTTATGGTTTCCCCGAGGAAAAATCTTTGTGTCTCGTCTCTTGTGATTATTGCTATGCATGTTATTCTCTCAGATAAGATCCTAGATCATATTGATTAAACAATAAAAATCTAACAACTAGTAGGCTCACAAATGGAGTGTTTTTTTCTCCAAGTGATACATTTCGAGCTCTAAGAAGAAGACGTCCACAAGCAAGGCTCCAAGGCAATGAGTGCTCCATGAGATGTGTCCAATGCTCCTCCTCCACAAGCCTCCAAAGTTCCAACGCTCCTCCAAAGTGATGTGCTCCTTCAAGTCCACCACACCTACATGACCACTCCGTTAACCCAAGCATCCTCAAGTCAAGTACAAGCTTCCGTGCAAGCAACCAATTCTGGCCATGCCATCTAGGGCTCAACACTCTCCTCTAAGATACCTAGTGCTCCTCCTCCAAAGCAAGGCATCCTCCAAGAAAGCAGCCAAACTCCATGTGCCGGCTACATGAAGAAGTCACCAAGGTCTGGGAAAAATTGCATTATGAGCAAACATACAAGGTCTAGCAATCAATGAGCAAGTCAACTCCATTGTTTCTGTTCATCATGAAACAAGGGTCACCCATACACCACGCAGCCCATATCACATGAAGCGCCCCCAAGCACGCTTTAAACACTTTTGGACTAACCCCGAAAGCCAACACAATATCTAACTACCAATCTACCATAAACATAAAAAATTCATAGCATCACTTGGCCCAAATAATAAATTCCCTGAGTCCAAAAATTAAAACTGCCATTCTGGCAGGTACATAGATTAAGACTGTAAGCATCAAAATCATAAAATTAAAAAGAGGAGTGTCGTGTGGCCACAGGGATCAGTCCAGTAGTAGGCAGATCATCCTTGTCATTATCATTATCCTGCTGCCCTCCACATCCCTGAATTGGCAGCTCGGGCTCAGGCACATTTACTTCCCATCAATCATTTCCCTGCTCGCGAGGTTTGTCTGCTTTTGATATCGCCAATGCCAGTCTGGGAGACTTCATGATTCATTTTAATTATTTTTAAACTCTTTATTTGGGCTTTAATTTATTGATTTTCTGGCAATTCTGACCTAGTTGATCCAGTATACATCTCTGTTCTCTCAAAGAAGAAAAAGTTATTTTCTACTTTCTTAACTTGCTTTATAAGGAATCAAATGACTATCTCTGTAGTTGATCATCAAATATCCAGTGCGCCGACAATATTCTTGCATTTATAAATTTCAAAATGTTATTACAAATTTGAATTTATATATTAAGCAAGTTGTGATTTTGTATCTCATTTCAAATTGATTTTATATCTGCTATTTGCGTTTAAACCCCTTTCCAGTCTCTCTGACATGTTAAGGAGGGCAATTTCTTATATATGCGTGGAAATCGAAAATCCTCTTAGGTTGAAGGCTGGGGGGACTATGGACAGAACTGCATTCAGACAGTACCAAAGGAAGAATAAAAGTGACTTATATCAGTCGCATATAACATACAGCTTTGTCAGCTTTTGTGACTATAACCATAGAAATAATCATCAAGGAGAGCTTACCGTACTTCTTTTGTGTTACTTGAATATAACTATCACTTACTACTATCCCTCTTTTCAATTTCTTGTCCTATGTGCTTCCCAAGTGTTAATATTTTTAGTTGATGGAAGAAAAGTATAACATGAGACTAAGGATGTTGCATCTCCTTTTGTGCAGAATTTCAAGCTCATTACATTTCACTATTCGTAAGTACCCTTTGCTTGCCCACCCTATATGTTGGTAAGAGTTTTTGTACTTGAAAAAATGCTATGAATTTTGATCATTGGTTTGATAAAATTCTTGGCTATAATTATTTATTCATTCCTCAAGGGAGTTACAATTGTATGTTTTTGTTTTCTGAAGTATGCTTCCTTTCTTTACTTTCTTTCAATATCTATAAGAAAATTTTGAAGAACCTGATTTCCCTTATCACTAAATCGATCACCCAAGATATAAACCACTCATAGTCAGAACCAACAGTTAGGAAATAAATGATTCCAAGAGCTCCTCTCACTCCTAGACTCTACGGTTTCTCTAAAGTTCACAAGAAAAGCATCCTGCTAATACAGATTCTCAGGACTATAAATTCTCCAACCCAAGCTTTAGCAGGTTTTCTTGCTAAACAACTTCAATAGTTAGTGTCTCACACTTAATCTTTTATCTGTGATTCAACTGATTTTGTAAGAAAAATAAAAAACCTTCACATTTCAGAAGGCAACCTGCTGGTTAGCCTTGTTGTGGTTTCCCTTTTCACAAGGATACTGGTCAAAGTAGCATTTGAACTTGGGAGTAAGAAAGTCCCAGATATATTGCCAACCTTGTTAGGATTTTTCTTCAGTACATACTTTTCAACTTCAGAAGAAAGTCCTATGAACAAATGGAGTCAACACAAGAGAACATACATAATTACTTTAAAATGCTATGTCTATATTTATGAAGCGAGTTAGAAGAATACAGATGAGAAAACACACACCTCAATAATGAAGTTTATTGTTTAAAAAAAGTGATAGCAAATTATCAACAAAATGACCAAGGTTCATAAATTCAAGATCTCAAGAGGAAAATCAACAAGATCTTACTTGGAAAGGATGAAGAAATTTCTTGCCTAAAACAATGTACTTGTATATATTCTATGGTATTAATTACATAATCTTAATAATTCTCACAATGTACCATAGCTGGCCCTTATGCCACCATATGACAAATGCCTAAAGATAGGATATATCATATAACATTTTTGTAGTACATGCACCTGCAATTTTACCAAGTGAAAAAATCATGCACAGATATAGCAAACTAAATTATAAGATGAAACATAATTTGCAACTTCTGGAGCCACCTAGTATCCCAAGCCCTAGTTTTAGCTTCTATTGCAAGAGCTAAATAGGAAGAACAAATCTGAAAAGGATATTCATATGAATAATGAAACTAACATTAAAAGTATTTAAAACAGTTAATTGAAGGAGAAAACGTGAGAAGAAATTCTCTTATTTTGTTGGAACTTTCAAGACACCTTTTTAGGAACATGCTGGCCAAATGAGAAAGGAATCCCCCGACTGACAAAATTTAAATTCAAAGTAAATTGAGCTAGGATCCATGCATGGAGAGAAAGAACATCCCCAGTGGGAGAAGAGAATGCCTTAATGAAGATAAGGTGAGGGATTTCCTTGATTAGCAAGTTTTTGGACCTTTCATTTACTAGTTTGCGTGACATTTTATGTTTATGATTTTCTAATGTGTTTAACATTGTCATTGCTTCGGCCAAGGGATTTCTGAGGGAGTCTAATATTTGTTTCCTTAGTCCTCACTTATCTCCCTTGATGAGCATTCTGGCCTGTTTTGCTGAGCTTGTCAAGAGTACAAGGTGGGACTATTGGATTCTAAGCTTGTATACCGCTGTGGGATTTCCAACGCTAACAATGCAAGAAAGTTAGAAACACACCTTTAGAATTCTACGATGCCCTATCAATCATACTCCAGAATCTTTTTTAAAGTAATGAAGGCTTATCTGCGTGTTAATGTTCTGAACTCCTAATCAGTACTTGTGGAAGAGATTCTATCAGACTAGGGCCTTAGCTGTTCATCTCTTTAAATTGGCTTTTTGGCTTTTTGTTATTTATATGCACTGCATTTGCATTATACTGAGATGTCTATATGTGAGAATGCATTTGCACTTTAGCTTGTGCCTTATGCTAGAACTTGTAATTTGTATGGATGACTTTCCCATTGTACAGATGGTTTATGGCCTGATTACAACGATGGAAGTTGGCCTCAGTGTTGCAGCGGACCAAGTTTTGACGAAAATAAGGTTTTGAGTTATGACCTTAAAACTTGTATATACTGTATTTCTTTTGATAACCATATTAACTTTATTGCTGAAAAATTTGTTAGATTGTCAGTCTGCTTGGAGAACTTGAAAGGGACTGGCCATCCTTAAGCTGCAGCTCCCCAACTAATTGCCATGGAAAAAGAGGATCTTTCTGGGAGCACGAGGTGAACTCTACCTTCCTAGTAAAAGGAGAGCCTCGTAAATGCATTCCTTATATAATATTAACACACTAATGATGATGTCATATATTCATGAAATTTATTGATTTTCATGAAGTTTTGAATCTGTTATATTTCTTTATAAATTTCTGATGCCATTTCTGTACCTGTTGGTGTCAATGCGACATGACTGTCTTACTTTTACGGTGCAGTGGGGTAAGTCCTTCCCATGAATGCAATTCTTCTTAAAGTAAATATACACAGAAGGTGCTTGCAGTTTGTAATCTATTTTCACAATAACATAACCATAACCAATTTCTAAAAATTCCATGGGCATATTCATGAAACATTTTTGGTATATAATGAGAATTTCCTTTTCCCCTTTTTTGCGCTTATTGATGTTTGCTGCCACTGATAATTTGTTGGTTGCAGAGAAGCATGGAACCTGTGCATACCCTGTGATTCGAGATGAATATAGTTATTTTTCAACAACGCTTCAACTTTATTCAAAGTACAATATCTTGGTTAGTATTTCAGATAATAAAGAATCATGTCTTTTATTAGATACCTAAGCTCAACCTTTCTTCAGTTTTTAATTGCATAGTGAGTTCCATGTAAGTAGATGTTAGTAGTTTACCAGCATGTGAATGAGGTTTTCTGATACATTTAAGGGACTAGAGATTTCTCATTCGGTAGCAATACAAACATTTTTGAGCTTCCTATTCTAGGGAGAAGCATGGGTTTATTTCAAAGTAAACATTTATACATTTCTGTCTTCAAAGTCATTTAATGATTGTATATGTGAAAGTCCGTGGCCTGCAGGTACATTAGAATTGCCCAGAGATTAAAAAATAAGAAGGAAAAATAACCCAACACGGACTCTATAACTTTCAGAAAATTATACAGTATATCCACAATGCTTGTTTATCATATGCATCAAGAGAAATAAAGACGGCATGTTGGCATCCTCAAGTTTTATGAGGAGGCTATATTATCTTGTCGTTACCAGAATCTCAGAAACAGGAGAAGGCTCGCATGGAAGAGCAAGGGTGTGTGGCTAGGTTTCCCTAGCCACAGATCTGGGAAAACTAGTCGATCTGACTGCTCCAGGATCAAACCTTCAGGGTTGTTTCCTCCTTTTCGATCTCAGACTTTAGAAGAGTTTTCGTGTTGTGGTGTTTCATCCTTTGTTGAGGAGGGTTTCTTGGTTGGACTGCACTTCAGAAAAAACCAGCCATGTGCCATCTCCTTTTTTGATTTAGCCTTGCAAAAATTTTGAGGATTGAGTTTGTTAATGATAGGTTCAGGCCTATAGATTTGCAAAATGGGAGAGAAGGATGTTGCAGAAATAGAAGTGTTTAAAACCCTTGTTAGCTCCCTCAATCCGTCCACAAGAGCACAGACTTCTCATCAGAAATTTGTTAAAAATTTGGAAGAAATTCCACAGCTAGAGCTTTCTTCTTAGGAGCCAAGAAGAAAAGCTCTTTTTTGTATGAAAGAGTTCTGATCGGAAAGTTCTCAGGCCTCTGGGAGTCTGGCTATCCCCAGAGCTGTTGAAGCATGGATTGCAGAATACTGGTTCTAAAATTCATAGTCAGGTATCTTTTTTGCTCCAGGTCGTGGGTATTTTTATTTTTTTATTCCCAAATAAGGAAGCTCAAGATTTGATTTTTCGTTTCGGTCCATATTTCATGGGTTCAAAGGGTTTGTATCTAGCTCCATGGTCTCTAGATTTTAATCCAGGGTAGGAGATTGCTTCAGTTCCTGTATGGGTAAGATTGCCTCATTTGCCCTTAATATTTTGGGATGACGACAATCTCAGAGATATTGGTAATAAGTGAGGAAGATATATTGACAGAGCTGAACTAAAATGAAACTTTTTTCATGTGCACAAATATGTGTGGAAGTCGAATTGGAGATGTGTCTACCGGAAGTGTTTGCAGTTTTGCAGAGAGGGGTGGTGTTACAAGAAACCCCTTGAGAAAATTGGAAATTACTGTTGGTTTTACAAACAAGCATCGAGCCCTATCTACTGTAAAAAATACCTTGGATATTTAATCTTTATGATGTAATCAGAATCAGACTTTATTTGTCAAATGTTTTTCATTTGAAGAGAATTTATATTTTAAACCTCGAAAAGTTGTCTTCTGTGGCAGGACATACTCAGTGCAGCTGGATATAGTCCAGACAATGGTGAAGAATATCCAACTCGTGATTTAGTTGCTGCAATTAGCAAAGCTGTAGGGGCAACACCTTTACTTGTTTGTTCCCAGGACGAAGTGATGGAACTCCGAATTTGCTTTTACAAAGATTTCAAGGTTTGGTTTGGTTCTCACATTTTCATGATCAAGCAGTTATCTGGTTCTATATAGTTCCCCTTTCTGAATTTTGCTGTTCACGTTTGCATCAGCCTTTGGCTTGTTCTTAATTTTGGTTTTGTTTCTGTATCAGCCACGGGATTGTGTCTCGGGGGATATGGAGCAGATTAAACTGTACAAGAGTTATTGCCCCGAGCATGTTTTGTTACCTCAGTACCTCTCATCTGGTATTACATATGTTTATTTTCAATACGGGTCATAAAAAAAACAATGCATATCTAGAGTTCGTTAAATTCACAATTAGTAAACAGTTCCTCTAAGCTTCAGATACATGGTAACATTATGTACAAGATTCTTAATTTCAAACTTTTCAGTCTTGTCATAACTGTAATTTGGATGTCTGGTATTTTGTGGAACTTTCTAGTAATCCTTTTGCTGTGCATTGATTTGGCAGGGGGAAGACAACAAATGCTGCTGAATCTGCTCCATCCATTGTTTGTTCTGTATGATAAGATTCAGGGTCATTAAGCTGTAAGTTGCTAGGTACATTGCACATTTATGGAGAATGCTATAAAACAGTTGCTTGTTCGGAACTAAATATCTTTGTTTCATCCTTTTGAGTGGTACTGCTGATATAATGTCCTCTGTGTCAAGCTATTTACTTGAGCTAAAACATGTTTTCTCGATACATTGACTATATATAGAAATCTATAAAAATAGTTATCTGTTTAGGAAATAATTGCATGCTTATTTCTTTATGGTATTGTGTATTAAGGTACTCTTGTCTTTAAATATCTGTTACAGCATTTTATCACGAGTTGTGCATTTTAGACCCAATAGTTATCTATCAAAGGTCTAGAACTTCCAATTAGATCTCTTCCATATTGTATAGAAGGATTATAACAATGTCTAAGCAGAGCCAGTACATTACAACTTAGTTTGCAGAGTTGGAGATAGCTTAACTTGGGTGCCTAGCGTTTTATATTTTTTTATAAGAACTAGTCTGCTCTACTTTTGTGCTGATGGTTTTCTAGTATTAATGGAAAGAACTTTAAGTGGAAAAATGAAAACAATAGAGCACCTACTAATCTATGAATGGAACTTATCACTAGCTTTTGTCGCGTTAAGGAAATAATAAGATTTGTAAAGCCAACTCAAAGCAAAATACATCTCAGTTAAATATACTAAAATACGTTTTAACCTTCTAGCTCAAGGCAATGCAAAAGATATATTGAAAGATACCAAACAACATATCCAAAATGAAGACTAGACATTTTTTAAAATGTCTATGAGCTACATGTATAAGGTAACCTCAAGATAATAACTCAATTGCAATTCTGATCATGCCTACGTACACAGCTAGGGACCGCTTGAATCCTTCAAATTATATGCAGTTACGATATGCCTATGTTAATAAAATTCAATTTATATGCAGTTTGAAACTTTGATATGCCTAATGTTAATAAAACTCTAATAGTAACTTGAACAGAGATTGACATGTACATAGAAAACCTAGTTGGTTTAGACAAAAGGTTAGGTAGGCACTATAATAGGTCATAAAATTTTCCAAAACTTGATTTCCCTCAAAATCCTGGAAGGAAGAGGCGGTACCAAAATTGAGTTTTATCTTTTTATAAACTTGATTTGACTGTCCCTATAAGTAATTATGGATAGAATTAATGAATGAATTGGTCCTGGAATAAGATCTAAAATTTGCTTTTGATTGGATAAGAGCTTGTTTAAAGAAGAGGAGGTACCAAACCTTGATTTCCCTCAAAATCCTAGAAAGAAGAGGAGGTACCAGAATTTGAGTTTTATCTTTTTACAAAAGATTTGACTGTCCCAATAAGTAATTATGGATGATAATTAATGAATGAATTTGTCCTGGAATAAGATCTAAAACTGCTTTTGAATGGCTAAGAGCTTGTCTTTGTCGGATTTAAGGAAACAAGTTCAGGGCCCAAGACCGAAAGGCATCTGGCATGAGTGGAAATCTGCCCTTTATGGATCACCATTGAGTTATTTCAATTAGTATAATTTTCCTTGAATAATGGTGATGAGTCAACTTTATTTGTGGATAGCAGCCAATAATGGCTGTCCTCAATGCCAGTTTTACAAGGTTTTACCATCTTCGAAAAAAATAAAAATTAGAACATCTAAATCTGGCGGAGTATCAAACAACATTTCAATCACTCTGATATAACACTAACACTAGAGAAGATTGGATAGAAAAGGCTTATGAAACCTGTAAGAAATGGAAAACGGTGTTAGTAACGCTGTTTCCAGCACACTTTTCAGGTTTCTTACTGAGTACCCTGTTTTGAGAAAAAAGGCATGCGTTTCTCGGCCTTTTCTGGAACAAAATTCTACGTTTTTCCACAAATGCAGGTCATCATTGCGCCCCCCCTTCCCCCAAAAAACGCTCATACAACATCATGCGCGGCGCATCCTTTAACTAATTATAATTAAATGTTACAAACGCTCATGACTGGGCAGTAACTTGCTTCCTTCTGAATTATATTTCCTTTTTAACATTTGAATCTACCTCCACGAACTCTAGCAGAGTTAGGCGTCTTGCAAGAATATTGCCGCCATCTGTCATCCTATTAGAATACGTCCATCCGGCCTCATTGACATTCAGTGCCTTCAATCTATTGGTGCCAGGACTGGAAATTCAATTTTCTTGTGCCTGCCAATATGCCAATATTTTTAATGACTGGTTTTAAGTTTTTCGTGCCTATCATTTGACGGTTTAACCAATTTGGCTGAATGTTGATTTATTTTTAACATTATATATAAATGTGAATAATTTTAATTTTAATTTTTTATATTATATATAAACATCACTCACCATATATTTTGATGTGTACCGAGTGAGTCCTAGAAGTGAGCCCTATCACTGCTGTATCCTCGTCCATCTGTGCGCTTCTATCTACCCTTTAGGAGCGACCCCGCCTGACTTACCCTCCTAGCTTCATTTATAAGGGCCCCCTCTCTAATATGGCTGCTCTATCCCCTTACCTGGTGAACGGTTCGTATAAACACCGGTCTGTTGCGTCTGATACTCATCAAAATGTATATATATAAGTATGAAAAAAGTTGTGGTATATCCGTAATAGCTGACTGAGTCGTAGCACATCTTTGTTCACTGCATACACACACGTTGTAGCACCTCAATGTAGCACACATATTCGCAGTATCTAATCGTTCACTGCGCGTAGTCCTTTCCTGGGGTATGGGGGACCTAACTCACTCTCTCCCAGGTATCCTTTTATGAGTAACTTCCTTGAGTAAAATATTTATATAGAAATTTACTATTTAAGTAAATTATAAAATTTTAGAGATTCTCTTGAAAAAATTTGAAGGCTCAATACAATTGGAAATACAAAATATAAATAAATACAATACACATGCACAGAAATAGAGAAGTCTAGCATTTATGTGTTCCTAGATTAAAATTAAGAGTGGCCCAGGAGCTGACCCAGCACAATGGTCAATGATTGTTAGCTAAGTTTTAGTAGTTAAATATAGGTATTAAAATTTTTGACCGGTGATCTAAATTCATAAATGATGTTTCAAATATATTTTTACCTGTCAATGTTGACGTGTTTATAAAAAACTTACATATCAAATTCCAGACCTGATCGATGCCCATCTTGCAAAAATATTGCCATCTGTCATCCTATTAGAATGCGTCCATCCAGCCTCATTGACATTCAGTGCCTTCAATCTATCAGTGCCCAACACCATTCAGTTTATTCAAAACTCGCTTTGGGCATTGGTCAATGAAACACTCCACCCTCTTTGACAATTTAAATAAGAATTAAGAGGGGATCGTTTCGTACAATTCAATGATTAGGAACATTTCCTTGAATTTTGAAAGGCCAAACTTGAAAGTTTGTCTAATTAGAAATTAGTTTCAGTTTGCCCTGGTCAGTCGTGGATGATGTACAACGTGTGCATTATTATGGTTTAATTGGATATATATTATACAATCAAGGAGGAAACAATGGCCCCAATTTTATCAAATGTTTTTATAGGAATATCCAAATATTTGTCTAGGGATATAACTAGGATGTTTTCTGAAATTAAATGACCTCAATTTTATTAAATATTCTTTTTTATAAATATAATTATGATTTTTTTTTGAAATTAAATGATTTGATTTTTTTTTTAAATTTAAAATTTAACCTTTTTAATCTATATTATTATTCTATCAATATCAATATACTAACTCTAGCAAAGCAGATTTATCAATGTGAATATAATAAATAATAATTCTGGGTACCCTTCACAATTAACATTTCATGGGATCTACCCAAATCAAATTTAAACACTTATGTTTTGGAAGAAGTAAAACACAAACTTAAGAATCATACATATACGAATTTTTTATATTATTTTAAATAGATTGAATTTACTAGAACTTATAATTTAACGTTAATAATAACTATCAAATAATCATATTTATAAAAGTTATGAAAGTTACATAGTTTTGATTCAGTTTTGGGATTGAACATTTGACCTTGATCTAATGAGGGTTTGGCCAGAGAATCTCCAACCAATTGAGCTACCTCACGAGGCTATGCAATCTTGATTCTTATATAGTCTTTTAATATTTTAAAATATTTAGAGTATTCAAAAACACCCATTTGTTAATGATTTAAAAGCTAATTCAATAATATGTTTATATTTTATTATTCCTAATATCAGTTTACTCTCAAATAATCATATTTATAAAATTTATAGTCCTAATTGTTGGAATTATGATAGGTATTGCAATCATATGGAAACAGATCAGATTGCGATATGGTTGTTATTGATGCATAGAATATGATCTAGACAAGCAGAGGACTCAGACGAATAAGCAAAATACATAGAAGAATCGATGGTTTGCACAGATATCCGACGGTCAGGAGTAAACCCGCAAAGTTTGAAAGAAAATTTAATGAACAACCTTCACCTGTTCATATGCTATGAAATGACCAACTCCTAGGTACTTTGACAATGTATGAAATGAGGATTGGTAAAGATAAATCCACCACTAGAGAAGCATCATTTAAAGCAGACAAGAACACTGATTCTGAAATGGATGCGACCGAGACAAAATTTGTAAGGAGGCTAAAGAAAGGATCACGTAAATACAAAGGCAAGTTGCCCTTTAAATGTTTTAACTGTGGTAAAATAGGCCATTTTGCATCTAAATGTCCGCACAAGAAAAAGAGGTAGACTTTTGATGATGAAGAAAACTATCCACTCAATAAATACAATAAAGAGGCTAAATATAAAAAGAAAAGCTTGTGTGTAAATGATGTTGATTCTTCAGAAGAAACAGACAGCGATTCATCTTGTGAAGATGAATTGAATAACTTTATGCTTATGGCCATAGAAGATTTTGGAAATGAATATACAGGAAGTGACTTGAATGATGAAGAAGCTATGGTTGATATGGAAGGTGAACTAGTCAGTGCTTTGGAGGAGATTGATAGACTTAGACTAACGAAGAGGAAACAAAAACAATTATTGATGCAGTATGAAAAGAATGGTAAAGAACCAAGTGAAGATATTGCCCTATTAAAATTGGAATTAGAAGAGGCTAAGAAAATAGAAGATATATTAAAACAACAATTAACAAAAAGAAAAAAGAGATGTGAAGCTTTGGAAGAAGTAGTGACAGCGAGGAAAGAATTGGAGAAATTTCAAGCTCTGTATCACCAAAATCTATCAAGTATTAAAGCTTCAGAAGAACTGAACAACATTCTGAGTAAGCAAAGGCCCCCATGGTTAAAAACATGTCTTGGCTATGAAGAAGGTTCAAGCAACAAACAGTGAGAGTGCGAACATACTGTGCAAGCAAAAGAAAATGAAACAAGTACCAGAATCAGAAATTCAGATCAGAATTATCAACCAAGGATTGCTTAGAAACAAAGTCAACAAAAGGGAAGACAACCAAGATTCAAGTACCAAAGTTTTTTCCATGATTACAGTTATTGTTGTTTTAGTTTTAGCCACAAATCTACAAATTGTGAATTTAATTTTAGAAATATGCAATCAAAGAACAATCAATTGCTGCAACATAGAACAAGACAGTCAGCAAGTAATAAAGAACCGCATACAACTCAAAGAATAACCCATGATAGATATATCAACTCTTTTGATCTACTGTACAATGAGCTAGAATGTTATGTTTGTCATAATTTTGGACACAAGGCTTCAAATTGTCATATGAAGGATTACAAAACAGACCCAAGAGTGAATTACTTTGCTGAAAGTGTTAAAGTTTGGAAGAAGAAAGAAAATAACAAATGTGGCTTAGTGCTTTTTGTTCAAAGGCAAAAAGGCCCCTGGTATATTGACAGTGGATGTTCCAAACACATCACTGGTGATAAAAGTAAGTTTCTGTGTCTAAGTGAAAATAAATCAAGAAATGTAACTTTTGGAAATGACGGTCCAAGGAAAATCAAAGGAAAATGAATGGTGAAGTTGAGTAATGGCAAAGGGAAATCCCAAGATGTGTTGTTTGTAGATGGATTAAAACATAATCTTCTTAGTGTCAGTCATGTTTGTGACAGAGGATGTGAAGTTGTTTTCACCTCTAAAGATTGCAAGATAAAATCTGCACCCTCATGACAGTTGGTTGCAAAAGGCATACGAACAGAAAACAATGTCTGTCTTGAAAGAAGGAAAAGAAGAATGTCATCTAAGCAAGTATGATGAAAGCTGGCTTTGGTATAGGAGACTTGGACATTTCAACTTTGATCATATATTCAAGCTTGTGAACAATGGGGCAGTAAAAGGTCTTCCAAAAATATCAAAGCCATATGACTTTGTTTGTAAACCTTGTCAAATGGGAAAATTGACTCACACAGTTTAAATCCAAGAACTTCACATCAACAGACAAACCATTTCAGTGATTACATATGGATTTGTGTGGACCATCAAGAAAGGAAGGCACAAGAAGATAAAGATATTTTATGTTGGTCATTGATGATTATTCTAGACTCACATGGGTTGCTTTTTTGAAAGAAAAATTAGAAGCGTTTGGAAAGTTCAAAATTTTCAAGGCTCTGACTGAGAATCAAACAGGAAAGAGACTGAAGGAAATAAGATCTGATAGAGGAGGAGAGTTCAGTTCAAGAGACTTCAAAGTATTCTGTGATAAACATGGAATTAAAAGAGAATACATTATTCCAGGGACTCCACAACAGAATGGAGTAGTTGAGAGACAGAATAGGTCAGTACAACAGATGGAAAGATCAATGATGAATGAAATAAATGTTTCTCGGACTTACTGGGTAGAGGCAATTCACACAGCTACCCATATTCTTAACAAAGCTCACTTAAGACCAAACAATGATAAGACTCCTCGTGAACTATGTTTTGGAAGACCTGCTTCTGTCAAACACTTTAAAGTCTTTGGAAGTAAATGTTATATTAAAAATAATGATGAACATCTTAGCAAATATGATGACAGGGCTAATGAAGGTATCTTCTAAGGATATGCGCTACAAACAGTAAATGATACACTTATTATAATATGAGGCTGCATAATTTGGTTGATTGTATTGACATTAAAATCGATGAAGGAATCCCTGCAAAAGATATTCAAATAAGCAGTGTTGAACCAAATACAGAAGATACAGTTGAAGATAAGGAAGAACAGGTCCAAGAATCAGAAAAAGAAGATTCAGAGTCAGATGATGAAAGTGCAGACACTTAAATAGATTCAAGACAACAGACAAAAACCAAAGCACCTTCCATAATCGTTCAGAAGAATCATCCTGAAAATACGATAATTGGTGACAAGGATAAAGGAGTTCAGACTAGAAGGAAGTTGATTAAAGCTTCAAAACAATCTTAGATTGCTTTCCTATCTATGATGGAACCTAAGAATTTTGTTGAAGTCAGTGACGAGGAAGATTGGATTAAAGCCATGGATGAAGAGCTTGATCAAATTGAGAAGAATAATACTTGGGAGTTGGTTCCTAAACCTGCAGATAAAAATGTAATAGGCTCCAAATGGGTGTTTAAAAACAAGATGAATGAACAAAGACAGATTGTGAGGAATAAAGATCGATTGGTCTGTAAGGGGTATGCACGAATTGAGGGACATGATTTTGATAAAAATTTTGCACTAGTGGCAAGATTGGAAGCTATCAGAATGTTTCTTGCCTATGCCAGTCATAAGAACTTCAAAGTGTATCAGATGGATGTTAAGTCAACTTTTCTCAATGGAGATCTAGAAGAAGAAGTCTATATAGAGCAACCTGAAGGGTTCCAACTAACAGACAATCCTGACAATGTCTGCAAACTGAAGAAGGCTATATATGGATTGAAACAAGCACCAAGAGCATGGTATTATAGACTGGATAAATATCTACAGGAAAAATGGATTCAAGAAAGGTACCGTTGACAGTAACTTGTATATCAAATCTGAAGGTGATAATCTATTAGTTGTTTTGGTGTATGTGGATGATATTATTTTTGGATGCACTAATGATTCCTCTGTTCAGTGGTTTTCTATTGATGCAATCTGAGTTTGAGATGTCAGTGATAGGAGAATTGTCATTCTTTCTTGGTCTTCGCATTATTCAGAGTTTTGAAGGTTTATTTCTCTCCCAAGAGAAGTATTTGAAGGAGATGTTGAAGAGATTTCAGATGGAAGATTCGTCACTTATTAGTACACCTATGGTTGTTGGTTGTAAACTTAGCAAGGATGATCTCTCACCCGATGTTAATCAAAGAACATATCAATCAATGATAGGAAGTCTCTTATAGATCACAACAACTCATCCTGATATAATGCAAGATGTTGGAATGGTAGGAAGATTTCAGCGTGCTCCTAAGCAAAACCATTTGGTGGTTGTTAAGAGGATATTTAAATATTTGAAGGGTGCAATGACTTATGGTCTTTGGTATCCTAGAAATCAGAATCTTCAGTTAACTGCATATTCAGATGCTGATTGGGCAAATTGTTTGGATGGAAGAAAGAGCACAAGTGGATGTGCATTCTTCTTGGGTGATTCTTTAGTTGCATGGCTGAGTAAGAAGTAAGGCTCGATATCTTTATCCACTACAGAAGATGAATACATTGTTTCTACCACCTGCTGTACACAAATACTCTGGATGATCCAGACACTGGCAGACTTGGAGGTAAAATATGTTGATCCCATTCCTCTCCATTGTGATAATACTAGCACCATTAGTATGTCCAAAAACCCAGTTGTTGGCAAGGGTTTTGGGTAAGTGAGTTGTGCAATGTCGCGGTAGCTACGCAAGCTCATGCGACACCGCGCACGGCCAGATCAACGCGATGGGCGGAAGGATAACCGTTTTTGAATATTTAATGTATTAATTGACCACATTTTGTGGACATAGGTCATTAGTGGTTAGAAGTTAGTTAGAAGTGGGCCTTTGATGTAAAGGCAAAAGCTTATATATAGAGCTAGTTTTGCAATTGTATAAGATATATGAGGATGAGGGGAGATACGACACACAAAGACAAGAGAGATGCATGATCATTGCGATACGAGTTTGAGCCAATATCTGAGAATGACCAGTCTGTTGCGATTTGTCTATGGTCTTGATGGGTTTTCTGTTTTGAACACTCTGCGATCTGTATGTGCCAATTACTGAATGTTGGGATGCAATCTCCTGTTGTGGAGAAGAATTATATGTTTTGGATCTGTTGCTCATAACTAATATAACATGACGATCGTTGCTTAAATGCTCTCCTGTTTTCCCGTGTTCCCTGCTGCGATGAGAAGTGTATTGAATCTATTTATGATTTACTGATGTTGCTGTAATGAACTGATGATGTGATATGTCCCAATGCTATTACAATTCTGATGAATAATGATGAAGCTTGTTACAGTTGTTTTATGAATGATACTGCTGCGATGAATGAATAATGTGATCTGTTAGATCTATAGTTGTGAAAATGAATCGTGAGGATTGTCTTAGTGCTATTGAATGACCTAGAGTAATCTGATAATTATGCCATCGAAGCCGCGGATGCCATATCTTCCCTTCTTACTGCCGGAAACTCGGTTTCGACAGCTCTCCCTTGAATGCCTCAGGTGAGACCTCGTCCGCTTGCGGGTGTTGCTGGGCGGGGTAAAACTTGTCTAGGCCGGTGCTTAGGGAGATCACGCTGGTTGGACGTCAACAGAGTGAGAATCCCTGTCGACGAGGTTTTGTTGGTGGGTTTTCGCCAACAAATGGTTCCGTTGCTGGGACCTAGTTGCGATTGAAAGGAGGATATGTTTTGGCATCCGACTTGACCGAAGATCGAAGGGTGGTTTGATCTAAAACTGCGAGAGTTGCTGAAACAAAAAATCAAAATCCGAAGTTGTCGACAAGTAATTGGTTGGACAGATATATTCACGACGGTCCTTACGAATGGTTCTTTTGTGAGTTTCCTGTCATCTTGTATGAGTGGTTAGCGAAGTTCACTTCTAAGAAAACAAACTTCCAGGGAGGAGAGACGACATCCTGGACTCCGGAGCTGATCCAGGAATTACAAGAAACATACAATAAGGCATCGCGGGATGTTCAGGTGTGGTTGGACAATATTCTGGAGGGCTACATTACCAAGTTTGCAGTTGATACCAATAAATCATTTAGCGAAGTGGAAAGGGAATTTTTCAACGGGCCACGAGGTAGTTTTTTGCTATCTATTAAACAATGTATCTGTGAAAAAGGTATTCTGAAGATGGACAAAGAGTAGTGGAACTCTGGTGTGCGGAGGATGCGGACATCGCGATGAAAGGGGGGAGATGCATGGAAAGGTAAGGGGTAGATGGGAATGAGTTTTGGTGAGATTGTGAAGGTCGCCGAGGAAACAAGTGGTTGTACAAGAGGAGGAGCAAGGTTTCGAGAGAAGAGGCAGAGGATAGGATAAGGTCTTAATGTGATCGAAGTGCAATGTCACAAAGAACAACCACATGGGACAAAGCGACCTTTCAGTGACGATGAGGACAACTAGGCCCAGGCTACACTCAGAATAACAACAGGCTCGAACCCCAGCAGTAACGTGTCCACACCTCTGCGCACTACTCCACCGCCAGGAAGAAACGCGCATTCTACGTTGACTTGCTCGACGTGTCAGCAACAATCTAGCAGTAGAGTACCAGCCGGAGGAAGAAGGCCCAGAATGGCGGGTGATGAAATGAAGCTATCAATATTTCATGGAAATGGCACCGATGACCCGGAACAATACTGGTTCTTGTGCGAGGCGATTTGGACCGCCCGACAGACTATGGATGACAATGTCAAGAAAAGCCAGCTAGCAACCACCCTCAGGGGTCGTGCGCTGGGTTGGTACATGAGATTCATGCTGGTCCCTCAGGGAGGTACATCGAAAACATTGGATGAGATCCGTGAGGGGTTATTTGAAGAATTCAAGAAGCCAAAATCTGAGGTTTAGTACATTACTGAGTTGAAAGAAATCAAGCAGTTCCCCAACGAAACAATTTGGGACTTTGATCAACGGTTTAAGACATTGATGGTTCGAGTCAACTTCCGGATGAGCGATGTTCAACACAAGGAGTGGTTCATCGCCGCGCTTGTCCTGCATATCAGACAACCGCTAATGCAGCAAAAGATTGCGACATAAAGCGAGGCTCTGGAAATTGAGATGAAATTAGAAGCATCACCGGTAGGAGAAACAATGGTCGGGATGAACCAGATTCAAGCACAGTTGGCCAATTTGACGCTCCAACTGCAAAATATTAAGAAGGCTAAGGAAGATCATGACAACCTTTGGTGCACCCGGTGTCATGCGGGTGGACAAACCAAGGATACATGTCCGACGTTCCGAAATTATTTGCTTTCGGGAGCCCCGAACCCATTGAGCTGCATTGGTGCACTGTGGTGTCGCATATGTCAGGTCTATGGGCATCAACATGAGAACTGTGACTACATGCAAAAAATGGTTACAAAGGCAGAGTCTGTACTGTACATTTTGTCGGTCAGTAGGAAACGGTGATAAAAACTGTCGAGTTTATGACTTGCTCCAGGAAAGGACATATGATTAATACTTTGTGAAAGGTGAGGACCCCTGGGCAATGCAAGCGCAGCCAGCAGCACAGGTGCAGTATACACTGCCACCCCAGATGCAGTTTATCCCGTCGCAGCCGCAACAACAGTTTACGTCGCAGCCATAGTTTGCACCGCAGTCGCAGGTCGTAGCGCAACCACAGTTTGCGCCACGACCACAATATAATCAGGTACCGCTCATTCAGCCTCAACCACAATATGTTCAAGCTGTGCACTATGTCCAGTAGCAGCCAAACCCCCTGCAGCAGCAAGTGGCCCATCCTTAGTTTCAACAAGGAGTTGTCCGAGGAGGATTCAACAGAGGATTCAGGGGACGAGGAGGAGGCTTCGGTCGAGGAGGAGGACAAGGTCACGAATCAATCTAGTGTTATACCTGTGGAGTATTCGGGCACTACCAGAGGGAGTGTCTTCATGCACAGTGTACATACTGTGTGGCTAGCGAGCATAATGTTGAAAATTTCCCTCAGTTGATTGCAAGATGGCAAACTAGGAACATTCCTTAGTTGCAGAATGCGTAGACTCAGAACCAATGCAGAATGCGTAGACTCAGAACCAACCAATGTTCCAAGTGCAGAACCAACTGACGATGCAGAATCACCACAGACTCAGAATCAGCCGACGAACCCGCCGCTGAATCAGAACCTGCCGCTGAATCAAGGATTGACGGTTGCAACAATTCAAGCCGATTCGCGAATGAAGGATGTCGATGTTGGGATTGTCACTCGCACCGATGTGACAACTGGAGAAGATGGACCGCGTCAGCAAGTTTGATTAGCTGGAAAGAAAAATGTAGCATTTGATATTGCGACGGAGAAAGAATCCTTCTTCGAGGCCAAGCATGCAATCGGGGGAAATCTGGGTAAGTTACCTATTACCGACATGCCGTCTGCTTTTGATCCATCTGTAGAGGCAGGACCATCGCGGCAACATGGTACCTTGCAGCAGTTCTTTGAGAGTTATCTGTCGCTGGCAAGGGATCCCGAAGCCCTTGTCGAGATTGAGAAATTGTTGTACCACCAGGATAAGACATTAAAGGATTTCGCGGTGAACTCCTTGCAAAAGAGGAAGACAAGTAAGGAGATGAGGATGAACATCCAGATCGGAGATTACGAGGTTGACTCGGTTATTTTGGATCTCAGATCAGATGTAAATATTCTGACCAAGCAAACTTGGCAGCTGATGGGGAAGCCGACATTGGGATGGTCGCCAGTGTAGCTACGGCTAGCAAAACAGGCAAAGGTTCAGCCCCTTGGTCGTGTCTCGAACCTAGTCGTCGATGTTGAAGGTATGAAAATGTATGCTGATTTTGATGTGATAGAAGTGGTTGATGATGGAGGTTCCTATCCTGCACTTCTAGGGATTGGGTGGGCTAATGATAGCATGGCGGTTATCAATTAAAAAAAACAGGTTATGACGTTTGAGAACTAGGATGTCAGCGTCATTGCTCCGATGGACCCTCAGGAAGGACGCCGGTAGAAGTTGGGATCATGCCTACAATATCTCTAAAGACTATATCCACCCTACCGTCGATGGTGAACTTGGATGGCGTGACGATAGTTCTGCATCCTCTGATTCTGATGATGCTTTGGAAAATTGGCAAAATAGGTTGCATGAGGTGTCGTTCAGGAAATGCGAGTTGATCACATAGTCTCTCCGTTGCGTAGCAGCTGAGACTGTTGAGCTGCCAATTTATGAAGGGATGCCAGAGTTATCAGAATTCCTTCGAGAATTTGAAGAGAAAGTGTTTGAACCACAAAGGGTATTGGCCTTAGATGTAGCCCTGAAAGCTACCCTGGCCCGATGGTGGGCGATGCATAAGCAGACGATCCATGACTGGGGACAATGTCGGAGATTGATGATGGTGTGCTTCATTGATTCAGAGGTCTATCATGCTGGGAGATACGATGGACGTAATGACCCCACTAGTCATTTGATGGAATGTCAGGCCTTATGGGCATTGCGACCTAAAGATGAGTGGGTCCATGCTTTTGTTCATACTCTGGACGAGATGCCAAGATCCTGGTATGCAGTGACAGAACTGTGCAAAACTATAACCACTTGGGAGGAGTTGTCCATTTTCTTTGCGCAGACGTTTAGTTTCCAGGATGACAACCTAGAGGTACATAATGCGTTGCACATCATCTGCGACGTAGTGCTGAAGGTCGTCCCTGTCGCATACCCAGTTGATCCACATGCGCACTGCTTGATGCAATCCATGATGACATGTTACAATCTATCTGGGGAACCTGAAGATGATGATGAGTTGCAGAATGTTAATATTCCGGAGTCAGAAGGAAGCCGCGATGTTGCAGCGCTGGACATACCGATGGATTCAATGAGTCAATCGTTGAAGATCAGGAAAGTCAACATTGGGTCAGAAGAGAACCTGAAATTTTCCAATATTGGGGACTATTGGGACGAGGAAACAATGGCCAAAATCATGGACCTGCTGCATGAATTCTAGGATCTTTTTCCAATGCAGTTCTTAGAAATGAAGGGGATATTAGGGGACCTGGGGGAGATGAAAATCCCGTTGAAACCAGATGCAAACCCTGTGCGATAGAGGCCGTATCGATTGAACCCACGATACAAGGACCGTGTGAAGGTTGAGATTGACCGGATGCTGGATGCTGGATGCTGGGATCATCGATCTTGTCGAAGAATCATAATGGATAAGTCCTATGGCGGTTTAGGATAAAAAGACTGGTGAAGTTTGCATTTGCGTCGACATGTGGAAGTTGAATGATGCCTGCATACATGATCCATTCCCGACTCCATTTACAGATGAGGTCCTTGAAGGAGTAGGTGGTCAGGAGATATATTCCTTCACAGATGACTTTTCGGGGTACCACCAGATCCAGATTGCAAAGGAGGATCGCCATAAGACCACGTTTGTCACTGAATGGGGGTGTTTTCAATATACAATCATGCCATTTGGGCTGAAAAATGCACCTGCAATATTTTCTCAGGTAGTTGTCGCTGTGTTTAAAGACTTTATTCAAATGTTTCTGCAAGTATATATGGATGATTGGACAGTCTATGGGCTAATTAGGGACCATCTCGACAACTTGCGCTTGATGCTCGAAAGGTGTCGACAGCATTAGATTGCATTAAATTCTAAGAAATGCATTTTTTGTGCGATGTTTGGAATACTACTCGAACACATAGTATGTAAGGAAGGTCTGTTGGTTGACCCAACAAAGATTGCGCTAATTCTTAGTTTGCCGCCGCTGACGAATGTGAAGATGCTTCGGGCGACGCTGGGGCATACGGGGTACTATCACAAGTTCATCAAAGGATACATTGCGATTACTGCCCCTATGGAGAAGCTATTAAAGAAGGATGTTGCATTTGAGTGGAGTCAGGAATGTCAAGGAAGTTTTGACACGTTGAAGGCCAAGATGGCCTCCGCTCCCATACTGGTATTCCCTGATTGGAACAAGGAGTTCCATGTGCATGTCGACGCCTCTTTTGTTGTGCTGGGGGTTGTGCTTGCGCAACCAGGTGCGGGCAACCTTGATCACTCGATCACATATGCCAGTAGGAAGTTGTCATTTGCTGAACGAAATTACACAACGGCTGAAAGAGAAGGCTTGGCGATGGTTTATGCCTTGCAAAAGTTTAGGCATTATTTGTTAGGCGGTCACTTCAAGATGTTCACCGATCATTCCGCTTTGCAATATTTGGTCAATAATCCTGTGTTGCAGGGGAAGATCTGTCGATGGCTACTACTTTTCCAGGAATTTGACTTTCAAATAGTTGTGAAGCCAGGATGGTTGAATGCTGGTCCTGATCACTTGTCTCACATTGAGACTGGAGAAGAACCTACCAATATTGATGATGCATTTCCCGATGCGAAACTGTTCCGTGTCGACATCGCAGATGATCATTATGCCCCAATCATTCAGTTCTTGGCCACTGGTGTTGCTCCTAAGAACCTGTCAACCAGTCAGAAGAAGTAGTTGGTAGTAAAGGCTTCAGATTTCCAGCTGATTGCTGGACAGTTATACAAGCTTGGACCAGATGAAATCTTGCGACGACGTATCCTACCACATCAGTAGGGATCCATTCTAGAAGAAGCACATGTTGGAATCACGGGAGGTCACTATGGAGGAAGGGCTACTACACGGAAGCTGTTTGCACGCTGGACTATGGTGGCCTACATTGCATAATGATGCCGCAGACTATGCGTGGAGTTGTGACATCTGCCAGCACGTCGGTAAACCATTGCGGTGGGATGAGACTCCGCTTGTGCCATAGGTAACTCTACAACCCTTTGACAAATGGGCCATGGATTTTGTGGGCCCAATTAATCCACCAGGGAAGAGGATTGGTGCGCGATACATCATTACCGCAACTGATTATATGACCAGGTGGGCCGAGGCCGCACCAGTTGTGGATTGTACCGCCACGACAACAACGAAGTTCATATTTGAGAATATCGTGACACGGTTTGGGTGTCCCAGGATATTGATGAGTGACTAGGGAAATCACTTTATCAACCGCACTATGAGAGCACTAACTAAGGAGTTGCAGGTGCAACATAAGAAAAGCACACCATACCATCTGTAGGCGAATGGGACTATTGAAGCGTTCAACAAAATTTTGGAAACAACGTTGACAAATGTATGTAATGCTAATCGCGATGACTGGGATTTGAAAATTCCAGCAGTACTATGGGCCTACCGCACCACTTGTAAACGGCTGACAGGACAGACACCGTTTAAGCTGGTGTATGGGCAAGAGGCAGTCATGCCCATGGAATACATTGTTCCTAGCCTGCACATCGCTGCAGCGACCGACATGGATGATGTAGAAGCCTTAGAAGAGCACATTGCACAGTTGATCCAGCTTGAAGAGGACCGCTTTATTGTAGGCTTCCATCAGCGCGTTGTGAAGGACCGAAAGAAGGCATGGCATGACGACCACATCAAGCATAAACAGTTCGTGGAAAGAGATTTGGTGCTGTTATATGACAATAAATTCATGAAGCATCCATGTAAGTTACAGATGTAATGGTTAGGTCCGTATCTTGTTCATTCCATTACTTCTGGAGGTGCGGTTCAGTTATAGCAATTGGATGGTGCGGTGTTGCCAAAAATTGTGAATGGCAGTCGCTTGTAACCCTATAGGACAGAGCCCAAGCCGTGCAATGCTTGAGGCATTGCGTAAGTAAAAAAAAAAAATTTGTTAGATAGCAGCAAGGCGAGCCTAGGGGAAGAGGTTGCGCAAGGATAGGAAATTGTAGCGATGGAAGGGAGACCACCTGCGATAGCCGCAGGGCTGGGGGTTGGTCAAATCAGTAATAAATGTAGGTAGTTAAACCAGTTAGCTGGCAGTGCTTGTTGAAGCGACGCGCATTAATGGCCGATTCGACTGTTAGTAAGGTGAGATTGTTGGCGGATTTGGTGTCATTACTGCTGGATTTGGTCATGATGGACATGGTGGATTTGGTAATGATGATTTTGAAATGGGTAGTGGCTATAAATAGCGCGCGGGACGCAGGAGGAAGGCATTGTTTAGAACAGTTCAGTCGAGTGAGCAGAGTGTTGAGCAGAGTACAGTTGCAGAGTCTTGAGTGCGAATTGAGGAGTAGAGGTGTGCAGAGTTGTCGGGTCCATAGTAAGGATTGGGGAGTGCGGCATGTTGAGCGACCCCAACGCAATTGAGATTTCTAGTGAGTAGGAATACTCCATTCGACCCACGACCGTTGAAAAAGAAGTCATGAGCATGCCGGTAGGCTCGTTGTCGATCCCCAAACAAAAGCGGCAGGCTCAGAAGCCCAATTCCACCTTGTCGAAGAAGAGGTACACCCGCACTTTGGCTAGAGGTCAAGGAGAGGAGACTACACAGACCGTGCCGTCGAGTTCGGGAGCTATATATTCTACGACGCCCAGGGGTGTCTCTCTCAATGATATCCTGGGATATGTCGCTCCGACGTGTCTGGGAGCGAAGCCGAGGCAGCCCACAAAGAGTCAGAAATATCCACCCAAATTGCTACCGTTGCCGAAAGGGATGACTTGCTCGATAGATATCATCCCTGCCTTGATCAAGCTAAAGTTTGAAGACCACGATTTGCTATTGCTCAAAGATGTCCGGGATGAGCCCTATGAATTAATTCTGACGGGGCCTGGTGCACTGATTCAGAGGATTCCTTAACTATGGGCGAGCAGGTTGAATAAATCTGAATTGTTGGGGCTCATTAATATGCCTCACTTTGGGCGACTGAATGGAGCTCATGCATGCGTCACACAACTCTTGGCTTGCTTTCATGGTGGGATGCTCTGGTTAAATGAGCCTATTCCGATCACAGTCGACTTAATTGCAAATATTATGGGATTGCCGAAGGCCGGGGAAGATCCGACGAAGTATATTTGCACGAGGGATGTTGACAAGAAACTTGCCAAGTAGTTGAAGGAGAGATTTGGCTTGCAGCGTGATGGTCATGCCTATCGTATCAACAACATTAATTCACAGGCGGTGCGGATCAGGGCGCGCATTTTGGCGAGCAAGATTGTCTGGGGGAATCGACCAGTCTAGTGCAACTCGGGCGTGGTCACATGTTCCTAGAAATGCGCAGAAGGCGTGCAGATGAACTGGTCCTTATTTTTTCTCAACCAGTTGCTCGATGATGCTCTCGCTGCTCAGGCCGGGTGGCCATATTCCTACAGTTGGCTATTAATTCTTATTGCGCTTGTCGCATGGATAGAACCTGAAGATTATCAGCCGATGGCAGTCGATGCGGTGAAGGTGTGCCGTGGTGCACGCTATCAGAATTTGTGGTGGGTTGAGGAGCCCAGTCGAGAGATGGACTGTGCGATCCATTTTTGTGTCTATTGGGATGGGCTGTAAGCCGCCCTTGTAAAAGTTCCCCACTTATCCAATTATGCAGCAACCAAGTATTAATGGCTCATTCAGTTCGCTATCGGGCCTCATTCTATTTATATTCAGGCGCGGCGGGACCCCGACAAGAAGTGGCTACCTTTGGCCTACGAAGTCATTGATGAGGAATTGGATGCTCTTGTTCAGGAGTGGCTGGTTGAATGGCGCAACCCCATGAGCTAGGAGGAACTCTCGAAGGAGCCACCAGTTGATGCCCCTGATGAGCCTGATCAGAAGGAGCTTAGTGTTCATGACTCCGACAATGAATCATTGACAGACCTTGAGGCAGAATCACAGCGCATGCAGGAGGAAACTCGAATCAAATGGCGCCAAGAATATGACGCGGACAGTGGTACCCGATCAGGGCTGGAGGACCAATTGCAGCGGCTTATCAAAGCGGTCACTGACTCCTCTGAGGCTGTGACGCAAGCAATACGAGAGTCCAATCATGAAGAATTTGCTGCCGTAAGAGATCAGTTGAAATCTATTTATGATGTTGTTTCCAGAAAGATGCCAGAGAAAGATGTGTTGCAGGAGTTCTCGTCGATCAGCACCGAGCTGCAGGCTAGGAACGTGCAAGTTCCCCCGACTGCGATCGACACGGGGAGTGAAGAAGTGAAATTGTTACTGCGACCGATCCAGAGCATTGCTTTAGATCTTAACAAGTTACCCACTCAGGTGCTTGTGGAGCTGCAACATGTTACCACCCAGGAATTGGCGGATAGGTAGAAGGAGCTGAGCGATGGGTATGCGTAGTGGCAGAGGATAGCCAAGAAGCTGCAGAAAGAAGCCGAGGAGCTACATCAGGTCAGGGTGCAGCTGGTGGAAGAAAAGATACGAGAGATTGAGGCATTAAAGGCAGCATAGGCTGAGATGCAGTGCAAGGCTACCGAGGAAATCACTGAGCTGAAGAAGGCGCAAGACCACCTTGTCATTGAGAAGGTGCAGCTGTGTGCAAGTTGTGGCGAGGTTGAGCAAGCTGTTGATGAGGCCTGCCAACATATATTTGAGAGAACGACCGAGCTTATTGCAGTCGCTAAGGCCAAGTGACTTGGGGAAACTATTGTCAAGCTCGAGGACACCAATCTTCTACTCAATGACCTGGTCCATCCCGACATGCCACCGGAGCAGGTTGCCGAACGAAAGACTAATATTGAAGAGATAGCGGCCCAGTTCGAAACAATGGAGCAAGAAGCAAAGACAACCATTGAGATGACACAGTTCTGGCATAGTGTTGTCCAAGATGAGCAGCTTGACCAGTTGACCGCACAGGCGCAAGAAGTTGAAGGACAATTGACAACACTGAAGACGTCGCTGCGAGCATTGCCGCTCATGGTGCAAATCACATAGTCTGAAGAATTGAAGGACCTACAACAGAGAGCTGTCCATGCCTAAGAATGCCAACAAAAGCGTCGTGCCTAGTTGGATGTGTTTCAAGAAGTTGGTGGGCAACTAGCTGTCAAAGCAGTCGCAACGCTGTAGGCGGTGCAAGAAAATCGACAGATGGTCGATGGTAAGGTTGGGACAGCGCACATTGTGCAACAGGATTTGCTCAACTGTCAAAGCGCTACCGACAAAGTCCAGCTCCTGGTTCGCAAGATCTCACAACAGTTTGAATATTTCAAGGCCACGACATCGGCATATACCCTGTCAACCTGACGTGGCTCGAGGATGAGCCACAAGACTGTGTTGGGGGCCTGTTGGCAGGGGTTTTGGGTAAGTGAGTTGCGCAGTGTCGCGGCAGCTGCGCAAGCTCATGTGACATCGCGCAAGGCCAGATCAGTGCGATGGGCGGAAAGATAACTGTTTTTGAATATTTAATGTATTAATTGACCACATTTTGTGGACATAGGTCATTAGTGGTTAGAAATTAGTTAGAAGTGGACCTTTGATGTAAAGGCACAAGCCTATATATTGAGCTAGTTTTGCAATTATATAAGATATATGAAGATGATGGGAGATGCGACACACAGAGACAAGAGAGATTCATGATCAGTGTGATACGAGTCCGAGCCAATATTTGAGAACGATCAGTCTGTTGTGATTTGTTTATGGTATTGATGGGTTTTCTGTTTTGAACAGTCTGCGATCTGTCTGTGCCATTTGCTGAATGTTGGGATGTAATCTCCTATTGTGGAGAAGAATTATCTGTTTTGTATATGTTGCTCAGAACTAATATGACATGACAGTCGTTTCCTAAATGATGCCTCCTATTTTCTTGTGTTCCCTGCTGCGATGAGAAGTGTATTGAATCTATTTATGATTTACTGATGTCACTGTAATGAATTAATGATGCGATCTGTCCCAATGCTGTTACAATTCTGATGAATAATGATGAAGCTTGTTAGAGTTGTTTTATGAATGATACTGTTGCGATGAATGAACACTGCTACAATGAATGAAGAATGCGATCTGTTAGATCCATAGTTGTGAAAATGAATCATGAGGACTGTCTTAGTGCTGTTGAATGACCTAGAGTAATCTGATAGTTATGCTGTCAAAGCCACAAATGCCATATCTTACCTTCTTACTGCCGGAAACTTGATTCTGACAACTCTCCCTTGAACGCCTTGGGTGAGACCTTGTCCGCTCTGCGGATGTTGCTGGGCAGGGTAAAACCTGTCTGGGCCGGTGCTCAAGGAGATCGCGCTGGTTGGACGTCGACAAAGTGAGAACTCTTCTCGACGAGGCTTTGTTGGTGGGTTTTCGCCAACACCAGTCATTCATTCCAAGACTAAACACATACCTATTAAGTATCACTTCTTAAGGGAGTAGGTTACAAACATAGTGGTTCAATTGAATTTTATTCATTCTACAGAACAGATTGCTGATATCTTCACTAAACGCTTACCAAAGACCCAGTTTGAGTATCTACGCCGGACGTTGGGCATCGAATATTATTGCAACTAACATGTGCACTTTGATAGGGGGAACCGTGCTATAGAATCTTCTTTGACATTGATGTCAAAGGGGGAGAAGTTTTTTTTGCTACAGATGATAAACAGTTGGTGATTACCAGTACAACATGCGTCCATGATTTGAAGGTTGTCATCAATGCCAAAGAGGAAGATTGTTGGAATTATGATAGGTATTGCAATCATATGGAAACAGATCGGATTGTGATATGGTTGTCATTGATGGCAAAGCATAGAATATGATCCAGATAAGCAGAGGACTCAGACGAATAAGCAAAAGACTCAGAAGAATCGATGATTTGTAAAGAGATTCAACGGTTAGGAGTAAACCTGCAAAGTTTGAAAGAAAATCTGATTAACAGATCCGACGGTTGGGAGTGAACCCACAAAAAAATCAATGGTTCAGAAGAAAAGCAGAACGTGAAAAGCGAAAGGCAGAATGGGGAAGATGAGAAATCAAAGTCTAAAACAATATGGGTTTCCGCAACCCGGAGTCCGCCAGCAGAATGCGGAAGGTGGAAAGTGGAAGGCGGAAGATGAGAAATCAAAGTCTAAAATAATATGGGTTTCCGCAACCTGGAGTTCGCCAGCGGAATGAGGAAGGCGGAAAGCGGAAGATGAGAAATCAAAGTCTAAAATAATATGGGTTTCTGCAACCCGGTGTCTGCTAGCAGAATGCAGAAGTCGGAAAGCGGAAGGCGGAAGGAGTTTGCGGAATATGGGTTTTCGCAACCCGGAGTTTGCCCTGCGGAATGCAGAAGGCGGAAGGCGCAAAACGAAAAATTGTGGAAGCTATTTAAACAAATTTGGAAAACCAGGGATTCGCAGTCCGCATCTGATCTAAGCTTGATGATTGATAAATGGTGCACAAGAAATTGACGACGCGAAAGGATTTTGTGGAAAAGAATGTGCGTAAGCAGGTGTTTGTTAAGTCCTATTTCAAATCAATGATCAGAAGAGAAGCCGCACGAAATCGACGATGCAGAAGAAGTCCTATGGAAAAAATCCTACGGAACTAGAACTGCAGAAACTCTGAAATTCTGAAAAAGGAAAATTCCAAAAGGAGTCAGAGTTGCAGAAAAATACAATAGTAGAGGAAGCCAAAATTGCGAAGATGCGTTGTAGAAACTCATGATTAGACATCGATTGGACTCCTTGTCTGTCATAAGGCATTGAACGGTTTTGATTAGTTATGAAAATCAATAGACATGCATACGAACATGTGAAGGGTTTAAAGATTGATAAGTATAAGAGGATGCATGTGAAGAAGACACTGGTGCGCTCGTTGCAGGCAGAGAGATGGTGCATGGACCGTCGTAGAAGTGGGGATTGCAGAATGAAAGAGGATTGTGAGTTCTTTTAACAATATCTAAAACATAGACAATGAGGGGAACCAAGGTGCATAAGCAAATCCATAAGTAGATCAGAACATAGTTGGTATGCATTGTTATATCTGTTTTTCTCCATATTGTAATGAACATGTTTGAATCTAAGAAATAAGGGTGGTAGGGTGGTGCTAGGACAAAACATGCTATCTTCTTTGTACAAGTTGGAGTCTGTACAAGTGGAAGTTGGTGCTTCCACTCAGTAGTAACTGGAGAATGTTATTTTAGTGGGTTCTAGAAAAACATGAGGGTTGGTGCTCTCCATAAGAAGGAATTTGTAAATCGATGTTGCAGCTCATTTGAGTATGCGCTTAATTAAAGATGAATATTTGTCTGTCTTGATCATGTGTGTGTGATTGATGATCATCATTCCTTCTGTTATACTTGCTGCATTATCATTACTGTAAATATGTAATCAGTAATAATGTTTTAAATATTGAAAATGGTTTAAGCTTTAGAAATAATTGATTCACCCCCCCTCTTAGTTATTTGAATAATTTCAACACTAATTATGTAGGCTCAAACGGTGTTGGTATAAAGACGTTATGACCCCATAAAACCATTGAGAGATTGACGAAAATGTCGCTTAGCAAAATATTAATAACATTAAAAATATTATTACTTCTAAGTTTAACCCTAATCTCGAAGTTTAAAAGTATATCTTCGTTAACTATTTCGAAGAAGAAAATTAATATAGCAAAGATAAGAATGAACTTTCATGAGCTCTATAGTGAACAAAGCATTGGACAGTTCCTAAAACACCATGGGAGGAAACGATCCACCATCTTTGTGATACTACGAGTATTGAGGATGCAAAATACTCTCTTACAGTACCTTACATACACCCACATTATATTTCAATTTTATAATTTCCGCTACAATACCGACCTTCCTAGCTTGCTAGCACATCAAAATTATAGTGATTTTAGAACGTTTCTCTCAAAGCTTTTTGAACGTAGGAATACAATTTTAAAGCAAAATAATTAATTATTTTTTAGGTTGGAGAGACCAAAGTTGACCTCAATAAATGTTAATCATCATTATCATCAATACACTAAAATATTTAGAATATTAAAAAATATCCGATGTTTGATAATAATTAAAAAATATCTATTTAATGATTTAAAAACTAATGCAATATTATATTATTTTATTATTATTCTAATAAACATTATTAATAAGGAAGATTATATATATATATATATANTTGGCAATTATTATTAATATAATTTAACTTTGAAGTTTAAATATCATTTTATTAAAGAAAGCAAGTATGGAGCAACGAATTTAGGTAGGGACAATTAAGAATATTGTTTGGCAATTATTATTAATATAATTTAACTTTGAAGTTTAAATATCATTTTATTAAAGAAAGCTGGTATAGAATAGAAGTCCAAAGAATCCTTTAAGGAATAGAAAAAATGATAACATTGTTTGAGAATGTCACTAATACTATTTAACGAGGCTTAGATGCCATTTTACAAAACAAGGTTGGCATAAAAAGCAAGTCTAAACAATCCTCCAAGTAAACAACATTGAAATTTGAAAGCACAAGTCATCCAATTTTATTAAGGATACTACCTAATTTAAATTGAAGGATAATACTTAATTTAAATTGAAGAAGTTGATTGGTTTTCATTTTACATAATTAGATAAATGTAAGAAAACAAATAAGATTAGTGTTGAATAATGTTAAATAATATACATTGTTTTCAATGTTTTAAAAATTATTTTGAAAATGCTTGGTTTTAGAACATGTAATGTTTTAACTTAATCATTTTCAAGGTTAATATATTATTTAGGGTGATTCCATGAAGATGGGTAATTTTTTTTGGCCAAATATGACAATGAAAAATGAAAATTTTACCCATGTATTAAATTGAAGCCCTCTAAACTCATATGTGTCATATGAATTTCGACATGTGATTAAAAAACTAAATGTAGAGAATTATGTTGGCTTTCCAATGATATATTTTTTTCAAATAAACCAATGTCATTTTATGCATCAATTTTTCATTTAATGAAGCACACGTCCTTAAAAATTTGAAGAGCAATTAACAAGTGGCTTGTGTGTGTGAAAAATAATTTAATATTAAATTAATAATTAAAAAAATGAAATATATGAACATGATCTAGACATAATGCACTAGTGTGTACATATTTTTCTTTTATTTTTTCTTGAAAATTTATCATTATTATTAATTTTCAAAACTAACGAGTGAATATTTTAGTCGCATTTTGCATACATGTGTGTGTGCGTAAAATATTTTGATTGTTTACATAAATTGCAAAACTAAAAATACCCTTTTCAAGAGAACGCACCAAAGTAGTGCTTGCATATTTTTTCAAAATGTTTGGATGTGTATTTTGAATGTTGTTGATTTATCTTTGAGCTCATTCAAAGTTGACAACATGGTTTTTCAAGGTAAAATTTAATAGAAATTAAAAAAAAATGGCATACGAAGATAAAAATTCGTAAATGATATGTCCATGGATAGAGGATTCGTTGACGAATCCAATGGTATTAAGTCCGCTCATTGATGTGCATTTAATGACAATTTAAGCATATGAAAGGAACACAAAATTTCTTTTTTACAAAGAAAAGGGCCATGGGCCTGTTTTTAAGGCCCTCGATCGAGCCAATAATTGAGCAATTAGATCGATTGAGGTTTTTAAATACCTCGATCGAGATCTCTTCAAGCCCTTGATTGAGGTTTTGTAAAAAAAGCTTAATCGAGAGTTTGTCTATGTAAAACAAAAATTAAAAAGAGCCCGGGAAACGGGTTGGACAATTAATGTTGTTCAATCACCATTCCCACACAAAAAAAACTAACCTCTATATAACCACTAAAAAATTACCCAACAACATTTGTTTAAACAATTCATAGTTTGATTTCAATTAGATCTATGTGATTTTCATGTTGTTCAGTTAGATTTCATTATACACGCATGAAGTTCTTTGTAGGTCTACTTTAGATTCTATATTAACATACTGTTGTTTGTTATAACAATTGGAAGAAATCTTTGTTTGTTGTCATTCAATATTGTTGAGGAATAAAAAAGAAACGATAAAGGAAGCATGCTCGTGAACAAAACGACGATGAAGAGTGTGAAAATAATAAAGAAATGATGAGGCAACAAAGACCAAGGTTGAGGGAAGAAGAAGATGCACCTTTGGTGTAACAAACTCCAATGGAGGACAACTATGGTAATTTTTTAATTACATGCTAGCTATTTTAAATTTCATATTTTATATTTCTCTAATAATTAGTTATCTATTACTAACTATTTTTTTCATCTTAGCCTTAGTATATTTTGTTTGTAATGAGATTCTTAACAATTTGTAACAATTTTCAAAAAAATTTAACCATTTCCTAAGAATTTCTTAACTATTTTGTTTGTAATGAGATTGTTATTTATTTTTTAACTTTGTTATTTATATTCGAAAGTTTGTAACAATTTTCAAGTTAAATGGATAATTTTCAAGTGACTAAGAAATTTTCAATTTAATGGAACAATTTTCAAATTAAATGTACACTTTCCAAGTTACTAACAATTTTCAAGTTAAAATGTGCATATTTCGCTATTTTCTAAGTTACTAACAATTTCAAGTTAAATGTAATTTCAATTCTTGTTTTGTTATTTGTTAAAAAATGATTTGTATAGCCTCATGTGAGCTCCAACATTTGTTGATTGAAATAACTATTAATGTCTCATTTTAGAACCCTCATTTTATTTGAAATGAACATTGTGATAGTTATGTATTAGTTGGAAGATTCAATTTGAAAACAAATGAAATGAACATTTTGATAGTTATGTAGTAGTTGTAAAATTCAATGACAACAAATACAATGAACATTGTAATAATTATATAGTAGTTGGAAAATTCAATGACATGATCAAATAAAATGAACATTGTGATAGTTGTACAGTAGTTGGAAAATATAATGACAACAACAAAATGAACATTGGGATAGTTATGCAATAGGTTGAAAATTCAATGACAATGAATTTCAAGTTACTAGCAATTAAGTTAAATGTACAACTATCAAATTATTTACAATTATCAAGTTAAATATATACTTTATTTTCGAACTCTATTAACAATTCTCAAGCTAAATGTACAATTTCAAGTTAAATACATGCTTAGTTATTTTCAATTCAAGTTACAAAGAATTTTCTTATTGTAAATGTATTTTCAATTCTTGTACCAACTTTTTCTATGTATGAATGTAGGCATAAGTTATCTTTTTTCTTTATAGTACCGTAATAATGAATTATAATCTATTCAATAATAAAATCTAGGAGCTTACAAATCAAAGAATAATGAGTGTCTGTATGTTATGCATATAAGTTAGTGCAACAATAATATCATAATGCTAATGTTATCACATTAATGCCATGCAATTTTACAATGACAATCAAATTTAAATATTATGACGGCGAAAAAATTAAATTCTTGAGTTTCATTTGTGTCTTTCGCATTTTAGAACACTTCAATTTGCTGCTTTAAAATAAACCTCCTTGCATAGTGCATTTCTAATTGAAATTCTCTTCACATGAATTTTGATTATGTAGGGATAGATTATGGTTAGTCATTACATCATATGATCAAGAATCACATGATCCTATGCCCCCTCACGATTTTGATCAACCATCACGGGGCACTTTTCCCTCTCACATTTCAAGTATAATTGATAGATGTGTTGGGGTTGGAAGGGGTGGAAACTGTCTAGAGGATTGTGAAGTTGCTGTTGTACGAGAAGAGCTCAGGAACTCGATCCCTAGTCATACACTTAGAGAGCATGTCGGTAACAGAATCAAGTCGTATTTTGAACAACATTCAATGATGGAACAATCTCAAATCCTACATGGGTTGATAAAACACAAAAAATTGAAACATGGAAAAACGTTGTTGGGTTTTCAAGATGCTAAAACAAAAAAATACATGCGAGAATGTAATATAAAATGTAAGAACTGCACGATCTTTGTTTGGAAAATCAAGAAATGATGATATATTAGTAGCTCGTAGGGTAATTACAATGGTTGTTGTGGCACCAAGCATTTGAAGAAATCGAATGGCAGTAACAATGGCATCATTGCTCAATGTTTCAAAAAGAACATTGTTCAAATATACTAAATTTAGGGTTCACATAGATGAAAATGATGAAGTTGCTTGTTGGGCTCTTATTTGTAGGGAACCTTATCGAGGCAGGGTGGCAGAGGGCATTAGGGAGAAGGTGATAGAGTTTTGGGACAACCATTCTTGTGTTATTCCAAATCGAAAGCATGTCATACGACAACGTTTATCCAGAGGCATTTATTAGGAGCACTGTAAGCATGTGATGGAGATGACAGGAGTTGCACTTTACGAGGAATTCCAAGAAACCAATCTTGGTGTTAAGATCTCATTTAGTATGTTCAATAAATTGAAACCGTGGTATATTAGGCCAAATACAATTCGTGACACTTGTTGTTGCCGATATCATGTTGAATTTCAACTATACTATGAATTTTCAACTATACTATGAATTTCAACAATACTATACTGGAACGGTGAACAAAATCCTCACACAATGCAAGATTTTATTTGTATGATACTATGCAACAAGAATCCCGGACAAGTGTTTTTAAATAAGAGGTGTGTAGGTGGGAGAAGATTCCCTGAATGCGATGATTTGACATTGTTCCATAGGAAATTTCCTATCGTCCAACACACCCTGGATTGTCATATATAACAGATATGTGGAAGAGGTACAAGTATGTATTCATGAATCCATCCTCTTCTCCATCCGTTCCATATATAAGAGGATTGACTTGCTCGAGGATGAGATTCCTGTTTCAGATTTCATGGAGAAGTTTCAAAGTCAGATTTATAAATGCATAAAGCACTCCCATAGGTCCAGGTGGCAATCTTCATAATTCAAACATTTTTTGAGGTATTTGAGTCGGGCACAATCTTAACAATGGTAGAATTTGTTGAGAACTACACATTTTCTCCTTAGAGAGAGATACAGAGTGAGTATTATCACTCTGACCAGGTGTCTATCTTTGTACCTGTATTGTACATACATGCTCAGGAAAGCATTGAACGGTAGGAATAACACTCCTCAGTCATGCAAAGTGATCAAGGAGTACCATTTTTATGTCAGTGATGATCGTGATCGTGACATGTTTGTTCAACACTACTTTGGGTTGATTTATGATTCATTCAGATAGAGAGGTGTATCATTTATTGAACACTGGATTTGGTCAGATGGGTTTGTAGGGAAGTTCGAACTGACACACACTTTTTACTGGTTGAGGCACCTTCACAAAGAGACAGGAGTTCAACACACTTGGAGCTGTTTTGAAATAGGGCATCGAAATGGTGAACATGATGGCGCAGGTGCATGTGTGAAACAAGCATTTCGGAGGTACCAAATGAGTCATGGTGCAACCAGACTCAAATGCTCTACATAAGTAGTTGATTGGCGCAAACAACGTTTGGGACATCAAGGTCACGAACAACCAAGGCTAGTGCGCATGTAATAAACTCCAAACTCAATTAATATGATGAAAACATTATATCATTATTTCCAAACAAACACCCACTTAATAGGAATTTATATGACAAATTGAATTCCACACAAGTTCTTTTGGGATGTTTCCCTTGGTTATGTGAATAGATCCATTCTGTGGTATTGTGAGACCATACCTGGTATGAGGGAATTACATTTTGTTCGGAGTAAATACATGGACAATGTTATATTTTTAACATTAAGTTAGCATTACATTAGGATATTTAACTAAGAGAATAACAGGCACAACAATCAAACATAAGAGATAATGAACATAGTGTTTTTCCTCGGGGAAACCATAAATGGAGAAAACCTCTCAACTTCCTCAGAGATAGCATCAACACCAAAGTAAAAACCAAAACAGTAAGATGATCTCCCGATTGCAGTAAAATTCTTTCTTCCTTGCCCCAGTGTCTTCCTCTTCCTCAGCTATGCGCTACAACTGAGTGTGTGTTAAATAGAGAGGCTAGCTCTCTATTTATACTAATTCCTGACTTGACTAAACCCAACTAGGGCCGAATTCACTAGGTGAGTCTAATAACCCTAGTGCCCCGGAACTGCGGGGACTTTAACCCTTAGACAATAGGAGGATTACCCACCTTGAATTGACATGACTTGTTTACATTATAGAAACTCTCGATAGGAACAACGGGGCATGACATGACTCAAGTACATTACAAATACATCCTGGAATAAACATTGGGTTACAATACATAAGAAATACAAGTGAATACATTCCGAAGTTACAATTACATTAACATTCCCTCTTAACTAGGAAGGTATTCTCTCGACACAATTTATTAGCGCAAGTATTCTTCTTTGTATCATCTGGATCATCATCGAGTCCTTGTCATATTCACCTTCAAGTCATATTCATCTTCAAGTCATATTTATCTGGATTTGGATCATCACTGGATCTGGATCATCATCACTGGAACACCATCACTGTATCTGAATCATCATTCGATTTGGATCACCACTGCTAGATCGTCATCATTGGATCTGGATCATCACTGCTGGATCGTCATCACTGGATCTGGATCATCACTCGATCTAGATCATCACTGGATCATCACGAGTGCTATCTCATGATTCTTCTCATCACAGGAAGTTCTACAGAGCCAACCCTTTTTCATGCTGGTTGTAGGCCTAGCCTCCATGTAGGTATTCTTCAGCGCTTATATCTAACCCTAAGTCAGAATGGACCACCCAACACTTATATCTGATCATGTAGGAACCAATTCTATAATCATATCAGAAAGGCACGCCCAACACTCACATCTGACCATGTGGGAACACATCCCACAACCCTGTCAGAAAGGCCCAGCACTCACATCTGACCATGTGGGAACACATCCCACAACCCTGTCAGAAAGGCCCAGCACTCACATCTGACCATGAGAGGAACCAATCCAACATTCATGTCAGAAAGGCTCTGCATTTACATTTGACCATGCAAGGAACCAATCCAACATACATGTCAAAAAGGCTTTGCACTTACATTCAACCATGCAAGGAACCAATCCAACATACATGTTTGAAAGGGCTCTGCACTTACATTTGCCCATGCGAGGAACCAATCCAGCATGCATGTCAGAAAGGCTTTGCACTTACATCTGCCCATGCGAGGAACCAATCCAACATGCATGTCAGAAGGGATCTGCACTCACATCTGATCATGTAGGAACCAATCCTACAGTCACAACAGAATGGCCCTCAGTCCCAGACTGAGCTTTCCTGGTGCCTGACCAGGTGCCTCCATTCCAAGAATGGCATTCAACGCTTACTTCTGAACATGTAGGAACCAATCCTACAGTCACATCAGAATGGCTCAACACTCATATATGACATGGAAGGAACCAATCCTCTCACCATGAAAGAATGGCTCAGCCCTTAAATCTAACCATGGAAGGAACCAATCCTCTCACCATGTCAGAATGGCTCTGGGTCTCGTCATTTCCCTTTGGAGGGAACCTCTATCTGGAGAACACCAAGATTCTCCCTGAAGTACTCAAACTTCACCCTAGCCAATGGCTTTGTCAACACATCAGCTATCTTATCGTCTGTCGCAACATACTGGAGCTTCACTGCTCCCCTCTGCACCATATCCCTGATATAGTGATATTTGATCTCGATATGCTTCGAGTTGTCATGGAACACTGGATTCTCTGACAACTTCACGCAACTCTGGTTGTCACAATGTATAGAAGTAGCATCCATCTGGAGATCAAATAAATCAGACAGTAGCTTCCTCAACCATACTGCCTCACAACTAGCTGAACAAGCTGCGACATACTCTGATTCAGATGTACTCAGTGCCACATAGGATTGTTTCCTACTAAACCAAGAGATCACACTTGATCCCATACTGAAGCAAAACCCTGAAGTGATATTCCTATCGATGGCACTGCTTGCCCAATCTTAATCAACATAACCCTCCAAGTTAATCTTCTAATTCGCCTCATACTTGAGCTCATAATCAATTGTACCCCTCAGGTACCTCAGAGTATGCTTTGCAGCAATCAAGTGAACATGTCTCGGATCTGTCAAAAAATGGCTCAAGGTGTTCACAGTGAAGCAAATATCTGGTCTCGTGTTCGTCAGGTACATCAAGGACCCAATCATCTGATGATACATCGTGGCATCAACCGCTTCTGATGAAGCATCACTCAACAGCTTCAGGTTCGATGCCATAGGCCTGGTCATGGCCTTGCAGTCTATCATCCCGAACCTCTTCAGGATCTCTACTGCATACTTCCCTTGTCCGAGAGAGATTCCATCCGCATTCTGCCACACCTCCATGCCTAGAAAATAGTGCATCATACCCAAGTCCTTCATTTTGAACTTGGCAACAAGCTTTCTCTTCGTATCAGTAATCAACCCATCCATACCTATTACAAACAGATAATCTACATACAGTAGGAGCATCACTGGGTTGCCATCTTCAACCTTGTAGTAAATGTTGGAATTTGCTTTACTTTTGGTAAATCCCAAACTGGATAGAAATCTATCAATCCTGCCGTACCATGTCCTGGGTACCTGTTTCAAACCGTACAAGGCTTTTTTCAATCTACACACATGAGACTCCTTGTCATGTGTCTCAAAACCGAGTGGCTGCTCTACATACACTTCCTCTTCCATTACACCATTCAAGAAATCAGTATTGACATCCATTTGGTGTATCTTCCATTTCATCACTGCAACCAGAGCAAGTATTGATCTGATGGAAGTGTATCTAGCTACAGGTGCAAAGGTTTCTTCATAATCTATTCCTTCTTTATGTGAGCAGCCACGAGCCATGAATCTTGCCTTATGTTTCTCTATGCTACCATCTACAGCATGCTTGATCTTGTAGATCCGTTTGGAAGTTACAATCGACTTCCCTTTTGGTCTTGGGACAACATCCAAAACATCATTCTTCATGATCGATTGATAATTTTCGATCATAGCATCCTTCCATTCTTTCCGTTTTGCCGCTTCTTCATAATTGGAAGGTTCTTTATTGATAAAGTCACATAGGAAAGCTACATATCCGGAGCAAGATCTGGTTCTCTTTCTTTCTCTATGATTCTCTTCTGGAGCCCCATATCTTTTCGCACCTTGGATAGATTCTCGTACCAAAGCAGGTTTTCTCTTGTGAAGATTCTTCTCTTGAGGTGGATCTACAGGTTCTTGTGGTTCTTCAAATTCTCGATCTTCTTCTTGAGTCTCTTCGTTCATGGTTGTATCATGAATTCTGGGTGCTTCTGCTTCTTCAGGTTCTTTAGCAGGTCTCTTTCTGGATTTTTTGTAAGCTGTGTCTTCGTCAAATGTTACATCTCTGCTGATGTCAATCTTCTTGAATCCTGGGAAGCATATTCTATAAGCCTTCAAGCTTTCAGAGTATCCCACCTGTGTTATGAGGTGATCCTTGATTAAATCTGCAATAATCCTCTTTTCCACAACCAACTTCTTCTTATGTAAGGCCTTAGCCTCATCTCCCTCTGGAACTGGAACCTCCTCATGGATATAGGAGTCCAACTCATTTTCTTCCAGGACCAGGGAGATCCTATACTTCCAGGCTCAGAAGTTATCAGCTCCCTCAATATTTTCATTAAGCTTGGTATGATGAGACATCTTAACTGAGAACCTCAAATGGAAATACAAAAGATTTAGATCTTACCAGGTCAAGATGTCAGATTTGGATTTGGAGATGAAATCCTGCAGTGCTGGTTCAGGAGCAGATAGGGTTTTGCTTTTCCGGAGTTCTGCCCAACCAAATGCTTTGATATTGATCCCTAACTTCGATTTTGAGGAGGAGATCAATCCAGGCCTGGGCTCACTGAAAAATTCCACTTCTGTGAAAAGCCCTAATTTTCGGCAGCAGTGTCGGGTCCAAAACTGAAAAACCTTAAAATTGGATTCTGCTTCGACAGAAAGATGCGCCCTAGGGAGGAGATTTATTCCAACCTTCTTTTGCTGAAAATCTGTGGGGAGAGATCCACAAAGTAGGAAGCCCTAGTTCCCGTAGCTGCACAGTGTCTTCTTCTCAGGTTAGCTCTGATACCATGTTAGATTTTTAACATTAAGCTAGCATTACATTATGATCTTTAACTGAGAGAATAACAAGCACAACAATCAAACACAAGATGCAATGAACACACTATTTTTCCTCGGGGAAACCATAAATGGAGAAAACCCCACAACTTCTTCAGAGATAGAATCAACACCAAAGTAAAAACCAAAACAGTAAGATGATCTCTCGACACCAGTAACCTTTTTTCTTCCTTGCCCCAGTGTCTTCCTCTTCCTCATCTATGCGCTACAACTGAGTGTGAGTGAGTGTGTGTTAAATAGAGGATAGCTCTCTATTTATACTAATTTCTGACTTGACTAAACCCAACTAGGGCCAACTTCACTAGGTGAGTCTAATAACCCTAGTGCCCCAGAATTGCGGGGACTTTAACCCTTAGACAATAGGAGGGTTACCCACCTTGACTTGAAATGACTTGTTTACATTATATAAACTCCCGATAGGAACATTAGGGCATGACATGACTCAAGTACATTATAAATACATCATGGAATAAACATTGGGTTACAATACATAAGAAATACAAGTGAATACATTCCAAAGTTACAATTACATTAACAGACAACATATTCGCCATTGAAACGAGGAAGTATGCTTGTTTTTGAAATTTTTGCATTAATGCAAATGGATGTGGATTTCATCACTGTGAAAATGATGTATATGTGAAACAATATAAATATGCCCCTCTTAATCCAAAGGGACCACTCCAATTTCGACATGGCAAGAGATGCACACTAGCGAGGCAGTGGTCTAGGCTAGATCATGATTGAGTTTCTGATGTGGTTAGGGAAGGTACAAGACTTTATTAATTAGTTTATTATATATTACACATATACAAATCCTGTAGAAATGCATGTAGGACATTTGAATAATATTTGTAATTTCTCGTACATGTGATATATTTGTTGTAATTGCACCTCCCCTCAATCAAGAAAATGTGGCCTATTATTTGATGTGGTGTACACAAATTAAAAGAAGGTTGGTGCGACCCTATCAAGATGGAGAGTTCACATACCAAATTGGAGACCCGGTTCTAATGGGCCACTTTTTTGAAAGAATGAAAACATGGTGCTTATATTATTTACATATATTTTATGCTTGAATACATATCATGCAATATAGTGATTTGGTGGTGGTAGCTAGGATACATCTAACATAAATCAAGGTGAAGAGAGGTGATCCAAAGAGATGGAATATGTCAGAAGCCGACCATGATCGTATTATGGAGACTTGCATTCTTATAACCATTGGCCGAATGAATGAACTACACATGCCACTTACAACATTGACATCATTGTCACGCTGACTTGTTGAATGCAATGTTGTAATAACAAGTTTCTAAAATTAACATGTATATAATCTATTGTAAGTAACTCATGTATGGTCCTACATGGTTTGATTTTGTATCAAGATAACACGAATGCATATGAGTATTTCTTAATTTGTCTCCATTTGTCTATGTGCTTTTGCAATAACAATTTTTCATATAGACAATGATCCTCTATTCATTGTGAAGTTAAGTGCCCCATCAACTATGACAAATTACCATTTCTAATATAATATGGGTTTATCTTCTCCAATTTCTCAAATTGTAATTTGTAATTGATTTTTTAAATTGTAATGTAATTGAAGTTGATTTTTTAAATTGTAAGTACACATTGAATTTTCAATTGGAATTATACATTAAATTAATACATTGATGTGTAATTCCAATTGAAAATTCAATGTGTACTTACAATTTAAATTAATTACAATTGGAATTACACATCATTATTTAAATATCAATGTATTTGATTTTTAGTTCAAAGTAAACAAATACAAAAACCCCAATCCTCATTTTAACAAAGTATGTTTTGCTTCCAAAACCATCATATATAGACACAACTTTAAACAATACTCATAAACCTTACCTAGAAGTGGCTTCTTCATGAAAATAAAGAACAATATGAGTAGTTGGAGATTAAAAGACTAATAGGGGATTGATCAGTAAATACCATATTTAGTGAAGTAGCTCAATTGTGTGCATGGTGAATAGTGCATGGCATAAACCTTTTCTATGTTGAAGTCAACATTGATGACTAATACATGGGAGGTTGATCCAAGAGAGCCGGGATTGTTTTTTTTTATGGATAAAGAGCTTCTTTATCGCCCCCCCTTGTTAATGATGGAGATAATGAGTGGTGCTAGATGGATCGATCAAACTTGCATGGCCCATTAGTTTCAATTAACTTGCCCTTCTCCCACAATATTTCTTTTCCTTTTGTTGCCATTAATTTTACTCAATTTCATCGACACTTCTCCATAGATATATGTAGATGTAGCATGAATCTTCTCTATGAACAAAAATCCAATCACGAAACTTCATCGATAAGACAATTAAAAAATACATGCAGTTACAGACAAGTACTAGCAACTAAGTGGCTTAGCTTTCTTGTTTCTAATATGACATTGAGTTTAGATTTTATTTTTCAACATTTTTTATTATTAAGATGAAAGTGACTTTATGGAGAAATCAAAACTTATGAGAAAGTTAAACTTTGAGATAGTTTATATGAATAATAAGATAATTCTCAATTTAAAAGTAAATATAATAACAAGGATGATTTTTATGAAAATAAACATTTATATTAAAATCAAAGTATTGTTTGTGAACTTTTTATATTAAAACTTTACTTTGTGAAATCATTTTTAATAATTTTATAAGTAATTTTTTTAGATATTTTAAAATGAAGAATAAATATACTATATAATATATGATTATCAATATATAAGATAAAAAATTACACAATCATTGTAACATTTGAATATAAAGATTGTTAAAATACAAAACCATGTTATCTTATTAAATGGATAAACTTAGGAAATATGTTTTTATTGTAGATTTTTGAGGAAGTTATTTTTCCTCATTTATACATGTTTGTTTGGCAAGGCGCCCACTAGAGGTATTTGTGAAAATTGGGTTATAGTGCTCCGATGTGACAAACACATTGATACTTTGAAGACAACGATATACTAGTGCTCCATGAACTTCCCTCATAATAGTTTTATAAATATATCATGTTAGGTGCTTTACTAATTTAAGATTAAAGATACTAGAGGGAGGTTTTTGTGAAAATTGGGTCATGGTGCTCCAATGTGACAAGCACATTGATACTTTGAATACACTTGAATGTACTAGTGCTTCATGAACTTCCTCCATAATAGTTTTATAAATATGTTTTAGATGCTTTAAAATCAAGATTAAATATACTATATGGTTGAAGATTATCAATATCTAGGATAAACATGTGGTAAAGAGTCATAATCTCTAAAAACCAAGAGTTATTAAAATACAACCACCTAACCTTATAAAATGGTTAAATTTTATTTGATAGCAGTATTGGGAAACAATTTTTTATTGAAAGTTTATGTGGATGGATAGAACTAAATCCTCCAAGAAAGATCCCTAAGTTGCATGTATCCATTCATGGAGTCACTTAAGGGAAAGTCATACGTCCTTAACTCTTCAAATAAAGTTTTTAGATTTGTAATGAAGGAGGTTGTTTCAATATTGAGAGATCCACCATGAAGATGAAACAACAATGAAAGGGTTGAGTACTTTAGTATGTTATACACAACCAAAGTAGCCATCTTCCATATGATTACCAATGAATATCAATCCTCACTAACACATGGTTATTCCTCCTTAACTTGAATTAAAATCTTTATAGTAACAAAACCATAATAATGTAAAAAATTACATGTACGTATCACTTCAATGCCTTGTCTACACGCCTAACAATTAAATAATGCTTTGTAGGCATCTTGACTTTATGAAAAGATGTTGAATGATAGATGTTCCCACTTCTATAGAATATTCCATACACACCACAAACTTCTATTTGATAGAAACAAGGAGATGCGACACCTGTACAAACTTAATATAATTGTAATTTAAAATACAAGTATACAATGTAAAATTGTAAAGTAATTGAATTTTAGATTTTGATTTTGCAAATGTAATGTAATTGAAATTGAACTTTTAAATTGTAACTACACATTGAATTTTCAATTGAAATTACACATTAGATTTGAAATTTTAATTTTATATTTTAAATTGTAACTGAATTGAAATATGTAAATTGTAATTGAATTGTAATGTGTAGACTGTAATGTAATTGTAAGTTAAATTTTAAATTGTAATGTAATTGAATTTTCAATTTGCAATTGTATTGGAATAGAAATTGAACTTTTATATTGTGATCATTGTAACCTTAATAACTATATCTAGATGTAATATAAAAAACGATCCATTTGAAATTGATACAAATTACACATGAAGGTCAATATGATAAAATATACTTTAAAATAGTCCATAGATTTGAAATAATAAAAATCCATATATGTACATATATAACAAAATTTTCAAAACATGAAAATGTATACATCATCAAGTCAATAGCCGCTACCACCACTAGGATGTTGATTGGCCCTGTGACCGCCATCTCTTGCAGTAGACCCATGGCCTTAAGGTGTTAAACTATCAAATAAGGCCTTGATCTCAACTTACTATAAAATTTAAAATTGTGAACTTTGTAAGTTAGTTAGATTTTGACCAATGTATAATATTCAACGAGAAGTGAAATTTTTTAATGGATGGATGTGAAACTCACTTGACTTGAGTCAATGGTGATATCTGGCATGTGGGTCAGAACTTGCCTCAATGGGCCCTTATCAAGGCCACATGGACGAGCTACATCCTAATAATGTGAGAAAGTGATGGAAACATTAACGCCCACATGTAGCGATGCCTATGTAAGATGCCATTACTTGTAATAAGTTAGAAATTAATAATTAAAACTAAAACATAAACTATAATTCAAGAATTAAAACATAAAGTATAAATTGAAATTACTAAATGTGAATTGAATTGGAACATAAATTAAAACTTACCTCTGTGTATGGGTCTCGGTTGGTCAGGACCTTGATGGTACTCATGTGTATCATCCCGAGCAATGGCCTTGCCTCTACCCTGTACATTTTGAACTTTAAAGTTATGATCTAAAACATAAAATCTTGAATCAAGAATTAAAACATAAATTACAAATTGAGATTAATAAATGCAAATTGAATTGGAACATAAATTATAACTTACCTTGTCAGCTAAGTCCGGTAGGTCAGGACCTTGGCGGTCCTCATGTCTATCATGGGTGGATGGACCTCGCAGATGACCAATAACTGATGGCTCATTACGAAATAACTCATCCATGAATGTAGTTCCCTACACAGAGCAATAAAAAATACTTGTTAAGTATTATTGTGCATTCAATTTACAACATATAATATGATGTGACATGAACACATACATAATTGTACAAAAATATACCTATCTTGTAGCGTTGCATCTGTGATACAACTGAAAGTATGCATCTCTAGCTAACCGAGAATACCCCCATAAGGCCTTCTCATCAAGAAAATTGAGTAGATCATCATCCACCCACTCTACCTCTAGATGTGGAGGTGTAGTGGTTGTCTGGATGTCTCTCCATACAAAACAACAATAGCACTTCTACATCTATATGTGGAGGTGCAGTGGTTGTCTGGATGTCTCTCCCTACACAACAACAATAGTACTTCCCATGGCAGTGAGAAGCAAGTCTGCAATCCCTTGCCTGGCCTCTGTAGCAAGCTGGGATGGTTGGCTTATGTCCTCTGAACTGATAATAATCTTGTATTATATCGGTACCAACCTCGGAGGGGGTGGAATTAAAGTGGGGTCTCTCCGAGCTTTAGGACATTTGTAGTTGTGTCCCCTACCAGCACTAAATAATTCATATGCCGTGCTTGTGTAGTACAGGTGCATATCTAGAACAAAATATGCATGTACACATTTTGCAAAGTATAAAGGGACATGTTCATGGTGGGGGAACACGCCCCATGCTCCAATAAATCTATCATAAACATATGGTGTCATGACCTCGAGCTTAAAATCCCTAATTCGAAGTGGTTGATTGGCAGGGTGATCAAGAGGGATTTTGAACAAAGTTCCCCTGACATCATGGCCTCTTGTGGTGGCTTTCACCACGTCCCATTTATCGGGACCCATAACATCCTGTCTTCTTCTCTAACATGCAAAACGCTAGATGTCACTAATAGGTTCCACTCTCCTATAGGGGGATAACAGATCATTAACTGCTGATAACATCATAAGCGATAAACATCTACTAGGAGAATCCTTTGTGAGTGTACAAACACACGAGTGCACCCAATTTTGTTGGGTGGTATATCAACAAGGGTGATACGAGCGATCTCATCCTCATAAGATCCTTCGGGAACACCTGTGATCCAAACAAAAACGCAAATGTCAGTCAAAATATACATTATAAGTTGCAAGTGAAATTGAATGCATTCAATCTATATTAAGAAATGACTGAAAATGAATCTAAAAAAATAAATTTGCACTTAATGTATGTGTGTCCTGATTCACCTCCTCCTCCTCGGGATCTGGATGTATATCGTTGGGATGAACCGGCACACTACCTCACCTGCCGTGGTCACTAGTGGTAGCTAACTATGGTGTCGCCTTGTTCCTCGGTGAATGAGAACGCTGGCGAGCTACACCCCATGGGGCCACCTCAAATCCTCTTGTGCTCCATCAGGCATGAAGCAATGAACTCCGCTTTGGAGAAGTCTTTGCATATCACATTCCATTGGGACACACTTAATCACTTTTATATTCATTAAACTTAGGAGCATGTGCCAAGTATAATCAATTATATCGAATCATTAACATAGATAAATCATTACTTTAAATGGACTTGATGCTAAGTTATTTTAACATAGAGGAATCATGCTAAGTATAACATAGGAGAATCATTAACGCATATATATAATTGAATCTAAGTTATTAATCTTATTAATAATTTGCTTTATTATATTTGTAATTTCAATTGAAATCTCAAAAGGCAAGTGAGCAAGTGGCTCTTAATCTAGCATATCCACATCATTTGCAATTGAAATTAAAATTTCAATTTTTAAAAGAAACAAAAAAGATTATATAAATTAAAAAGAGAAAAAATATATAAATTAAAATTATAAAAATTTAAGTTACAAAGATATACATATTATTTTACGACATCTTATGGGTCCAACTTTTATAATTTTATTAAAAATTAAAAATTAAATACAATTTATTCAATAAAATAATTTTTATTTAACCATATATAACTAATAACTAATGATTAAATTATATAAACTTAAAAACTAAAAATATGATCCAAAAATATTTAGTTGATATTAAAAATACTATCAATCTCATATATTATATTAAAAATACTATCAATCTCATATTTTATATTAAAAATACTATCAATATATTATATCTTTATTAATTTAAATAATTTAATATTCTTTATAAATATATGATATTATATTATATATATATTTTTTATGTAAATAATATACTAGTTTTAAGTTTTTAAATAATATATTTGTATTTTAAATTTCAATTTCAAAGGTTTTTTAATGTATTTTTTTGGAATGTTATGGGTTCTTATATGGTTATATGACCTTATTGAATTTTTTTTAATTGAAAAAAAAGGTAATGTTTAACTTAAACTATTTTATTTTCAAATGTGTATTTAAAATTTTCAATCCTGGTGGCAATAAGATTGAAAAAAATCAGGAAGCATTTCTACTTGCCAATATACATTTTAAAATAAAAAGGAGAGCATAAACATTGTCCTTGATATAAACATAGATATTTAAAAATTGAATAAATAAATAGAATTTAAATTTAAAATTTAAAACATATTTAACCTGATGTAATTGGTTTTGTTGCAATTGTTTTCACTTGGTTTTTTCAATCACTTTTCACATAGTTCTTGGTTTTATTTTCAAATGTATATTTTTATTTTTATTTTTTGCTTGCCGTTACATATTTTAAAATAAAATCTGCAGCATAAAAGCTGCTAGTTGATATAAGTATAGATATTTAAAACTTGAATAAATAAATAGAACTTAAATGTAAAATTTAAAACATATTTAACCTACTGTAATTAGTTTTGTTACACATGCTTTCACTAGGTGTTTTCAATTAGTTTTCACATGGTTCTTGGTAATTGATAATTCATGCTTCTTGGTAATTCAATCAATTTTCACATGATTCTTAGTTTTATTTTCAAATGTGTTTTTTTTTTCAATCCTCTTTGGCATTTTCAAAGGATTGAAAAATAACGTGCACAATTTCTGCTTCTGCTTTCCAAATGTTGTCCCTTGATATAAACATAAATATTTAAAACTTGAATAAATAAATAAGACTTAAATTTAAAATTTAAAACATATTTAACCTAATGTAATTGGTTTTGTTACACATGTTCTCACTCGGTGTTTTTAATGAGTTTTCACATGGTTATTGGTAACTCAAAGGGTCATAGGTATAACAAATTTAGGTTTCAAAGGTTTTTTTAACACAATTTGGTTAAATTTATTGAAAATAAACCTACAACATTTAGGTAGTTGGTTTTATTTCCAAATGTGTAATCCTACATCATTTCTTCTCGTGGCAACATAAACCCAACTATTGATATAAACTTAGAAAAATAACAATAAACAAATTTTATTTAAATAAAAACAAGGTTTTTGGTCCACATATGGAGTTGATGTCATGGTTTGTTGAGTGGTGGCTTGATTAAATCCTTGGTCGAGCTCCTCTATTAGTCGCTGTCAACATTCCAAGGAAAAATTCATTTGAGGATTAGGGAAATATACCAACAACATGGTATAGTTCCTCACTCTATACCAATGGACAAAAGCTTTGGCCAAGGACGGAATAAAGGATGCAATGATCATAGGAGATTCGAGGATCCTAGTAAGTGCCTTCAACTTCAACAAGCCCTTCAGGGATATAAATCCGGATCGCATCTATGGAAGGATTTGAAAGGTTCTAGAATCCCTAAGGATTGGCAGTTGATGCATGTCCTTAGAGAGAACAACAAGGAAGTGGACTACCTTGCAAGCTTGGTCTTGTCCTTTCCCAAAGGAACTCTCCAATTATTCAACAGAGAATGTGCATATGAACCAAACCATTGGCTCAATATAATCATAGGGGGTCTTCTTGAGAGGGATGAGAATGATTGTCATGCTTGGTCCCATGCGAAAGGGAAATTTTTTTCCTCTTTGGTGGATTCATTAGCTCCTTGGGCACATGCCCGCCTCAACTCAACATGATAACATGAAGGGACAGGTGAAGATGTTGAGTTGTTTGAGGCAGGTAGACACACAAATACTTAGGATGACATTAAATACTATCTCAGAACCATATGTGCTTCCTCCCAAGCTCATTATAGATCGGGGGGGTGAAATAATTCGATGGGACAAGTTTGATCCTGGGTTCATGTGAGTTTGATCTCCCCACACTTCAACGAATCCAAAGCCAATCATGTAAACTTGTGGTGGGTCCATTCCTATTCAGATAAATTTATGGAGTGATGGCTTCATTTATGAAAATGCGTAGGGAGCTATGTTGATTGAAGAGGTGTTCTTAGTGTTTTCTTAGTTTGGCAAGAGTCGGCTAGGTTGCACGATTGTGAAGGAGGGTCCAACTCAAGACCTTCGTGGTACCCTTCAGTAGTGGTTGGGCCCCAATCACCTTAGTGAATTGATGGCTAGTGACAACTGGAGTGATGAGGAGGATTGTTGTGTCGTTCATGGTCTTCGTAGATTGAGGAGCAACCAAAGGCAACTGCAAAGAAAGGTTCATTATCTTTGTCAATATATGTGGGCACTAGGAGCAAGATAGGTGGCTGGAGAATTGGTAGGACACATAGGAGCAAGCCCGAGTAGTTGAGAGAGGCGACTTAAATTACCAATTGGCCATCTTGGGAGCTAATATGGAACAACAACAACCCATAATGAATAATTGGATGCTAGAATCACCCAATTGGAAGAAACTTTGTGTGTTCTACAACAAAAACTGAATGAGGAGGATTTTGCTGAGGCTCCAGCACTTGTCCACTAGAAGAGAAACAAGAGATCTAGATTCATTAGAAGTTTGTTTAATGTATGTTTATGTATTTTCAATGTAATTTTTTTCTTAATCAGTCTATTATAACTTATAGGTTTCAACATAGGAGTGGCAGGATTAGGTACAAGAAGGAATTAGTGCAGTATAAATAATCAACGACATGGCATGTTTTGAAAACTTAGGACATAGGTCATTTTTGTCTTTTAAAATCTTTGTAATGTTGAGGGACTTCTCCCTCTCTTTTAATAAATAAATCTTTACCCGTTTCAGTAAAAAAAACTACAAAACTGTCATGGAAAGCCACACTTTTTCCAAACTATACACTATCATCCTCATATGCAACTTACTAGGGGGATTGAGCAGAGACAACTCAAGGCTATAGGATAGGATGGATTCATACTGGAATTCCTCAGAGTGTTTGAAGCGTTCATTCCATATGTTACATAGTGAGGGTTTCTTTTTCTTTCGCAAAGGCCAAGTTTTTGGGGCTAAATACCCTTGATCAAGTCATGGCAGGTCCCCATGGTATTCATGCTAGGAAGTGTTGTCTTAGTGGCATTGTTGACTGCCTCTTGATGGGAATAAGTCCCCCATATTATTGGGCCATTTGGGACATGTGTTGGTGTCTGATGCTTCTTGGGATAGGTCCATTAGGACACATGAACACACTCATATCTCGCTTTGTAGAGGTGATTGCATGTGTAAGGTTTGTCATACCTAGTTTAGCACACCTCATTTTTCCCACTTTGACCTATTGTTTTGATCAAAAACCCTTACTCCTAGTCTCTAGACCCATGATGTCATTCCTTAAAGAAGAATCCTACATTGTTAAAAAAGGATGGCATAGAGGGACACATTATTTTTGGGGTTAGTTGGGGCATGACACCCTCCTTTTGGCTCACCTTGCACTTGGTGGAGCCTAATTGCACATTTTTATTCTTATTTTATGTCATATTATGGTTTCATCCCCAAGTTTATGGGTGCACTAACCTAAAATTTTATATTTTCTCATCAACTTGTAGGCTCAAATTTGTAAAAGGTTGAGGGTTGTCTCATATAAATAAGACATCCTCATCTCATTTGTAAATCATGGACAAGGGTTCAAATTATGAAATCTTTTCTTTTCCTATTGGTTTATGAGAGCATTTGAAGCTAGTTACACATCTATTTGGTTATCTTTTTCTCTTACATGAAGGATGAATGGAAGAATTTTTAGTGTTTGATAGTCACATGCTAAATGGATGTTAAGAATAGCTGTGATAACTCATGCTCAAGGGTGACCTAAGGTGCATATCCTTTCTCATTCTTGATTAATGTTTGTAAGTTTATCTTCTAACCCTAGTTTAACGTCATTCTTGAAATGCTTTGCGCTAAGGTAGGGTTTGTTTGTTATAATTTTGTCTACTTGCTTGAGGAGACTTTCCCCTAGCCTAGGAGCTCCCCCTTGTTCTATTAGGCCTTGGAATGATCTAATTGTCCTAATTAGGGTTTCACTACTTAACGCTAGAGGTTGCTAGCTTTTCCCTAGTTGCAAGTAGTGGAAACCATCTTACTAGGAGGGATGTTAGCCTTGATCTCTCATATCCATAGGGTTTGAGGAAAGAATCTAATACCCCATCCTTCAAATCTCTTTTTTTCATCATATTTTACATGTTTATTTTATTTTATGCATAGAAATATTTTACACCTGGAAAAAAACCCTAAAAATCCAAATAAATTCAAAAAATCCAAAAATAGGCGTGAATTCATTTTTTAGATCCACCCTAAAATATCACCCTAGGGTTTTACTTACAAAACCCATAAGGTGTCCTCTTCTGAAGAATTGCATTGGGATTAGTGTAACCCTCATAACTTATCTACTAGAGGGTGTTTAGTGTTTTGGCTTATCCTCCAAGTTTTCCCTAGTCTAATTATCATCTTTCCCTTAGAGACACACTTTTTGGAGTGCTTTCCTTGGGAAGTGTGACTATGCCTTGGGAGATGTGAGATAGACTCAAAAATCATGATTTTATCTGGAATTTGTGATAATGTGAATAACTCCATTTATATATGATTCTTGTGTCTATATTTGATTTAGTTTGACTTTGATAAGGCATTGATCATAGCTATTAATGTTTTGTGGAAGGTATTTGTGGCTTGTTAGTGGTTGCAGGTATATTTTATTGATTAGGGTCCCCCCCTGGGTTTTGTAGCTACCGAAAGTGTTGAGAGGTTAGACTATGGTGACATTGAGTTTAACTCTCTTCCGAGCTTACTGTCATTGGCACTAGGTATACAATGCCTTGATTTGCAAGTGATGCTAGTTTGAGTGGTAACACAGACCATCACACCAAATCATTGATCACATTCTTACACTCTAGGCCATCATTGAGGAGGCACACCATCGATCTTTGAAAGTGTACTGTTGCTTTGTAGAATTTTAGAAGGAATTTGACTTTGTACCTAGAGTGGCCTTATTCTAGGTGCTGAAAGGTATTGGCATTTTTGAGACCCTTTTGAATTCCATTATGAGGCTATATGAGTCGATTCTTGGACATCTTAGTACCGCCCATGGGATCTCATATTTCATCAAGAGTACCATTGGGGTGAAGTAGGGGTGTACCCTATCCCCCACCTTATTCAAGATCTACATTGACGAGCTAGAGTCCTTCCTTCAAGAGCACATTCAAGATCGCGATGGGTGTCTTATCCACTAAGTCTTGATCTCCATCCTACTCTTCATTGACGATGTGGTCCTCTTGGTCTCATCTCTAGAGGGGTTGCATAGACATCTAGATGATGTGGCCCTCTTTTGTGATCTTCAACAGTTGACTATCAACTTGGGTAAAACCAAGGTCATGATTTTCAATGGGTCAAAGTGGTTACTTACCGATATTCATATCTTTTTAAGAGCAGAGGAGATTTAGATCACTAGCACCTATACCAATTCGGGTATTCAATTCACAGGTCCTTGCTTGAGTCTACGACACGCCCTTCATCCCTGCGTTAACAAAGGATACATATCCTTGGCCCTTCTCGAGAGACAATGCTTCAAACACCATTTCCCAGACATCTCATCCAAAATGTCTCTTATGGACACTCTCATTTGACCCACAGTCGTTTATGGCTCAGATGTTTGGGGACCTTTCTTACTCGATTGTGATTGGGATTTAGCAGAGAGAGTGTAGATCCTCCTCCTTCCTCGCATCATCAGGTGTAAAGAGTCAGTGCCTCATCCCATTATACTGGTAGAGTTTGGTGCCTGACCCTTTCGGGTGGAGATTGTATTCAAACTCGTTTCCCTCTTACATCACCTTCATTGTTTTGTTGACTCAAAGAAGGGGCGAGATCAGTTTTCTATCTAGCCTTAGTGGCTGTTGGGCACCATTTTGACCTCTTTTTGCCACTTATATATCTTTCATTTCCCTTCATAAAACCTCCGTATTGATTAGAAAATCTTTGAAATTCACCCATGAACCTTGGTTAAGAGGTATAATGTCATTGCTTTCTAATAAATTGAGTTTTGAGACTTTTTAAGCATTTTAACTAAGATTTTTATTCAGATTACGGGATGTTCTAACTTCCCGTATTATCTCCAAAGTTGAGCATTTGCAGGACAACTAGGCAGGAACTGGAAGATGGAGGGAAGATCCTCAGTGTCTAGGGATGGATGAATTTCCAACGGATAGCTGATATGGCACTCGCAGGTGTCAAGTCAACCGCAGTCAAAGGCAACCACTTGTGCTACCACTCAGCACAATTAAAGGGCATCCCTGATTTTGTTGAGTTTCACGATTCTGAATGAGGATCTCGATGGCTATGTTCATTAATTAGTTTGCAAGATTATAGCATTTCCAGTTTTCTTTTGAATTTGTATAAGTACTTCACAAAACAATGAAGAATCATCATGATTTTGGGAAGAACGCAAATTGCTTCTGAACTGCGTGGTTTTTATTGTGTAATCGATTTATGTGAATACATTCAGAGTTTAGTTCTGTAATTCTTCAACTGTGTGTGTGAACAAGGCTTTGGAGGGCCCCCATCGTTGAGTTTACACATTCTTTTACTTGCCGGTGAATGCGATTTAGATGTTTGCAGTGATTTGATTTGATGCAGGCGATTTAGATTGTGAAATTGGTATGTGTTAATCCCTGTAGGATCTAGTTTATTATTGTAGAACGAATTCAGCCAGTTTTTAATCGATTTCATAAAAAGCTTTGTTATCTTGTTTAATGGTTCAAGCTGCTATTCCATCGTGCTGCATATCACTTGCATTGCTTGATAAACTCTGTTCTTTTACTGGTTAAATACTGAAAGCATTGATGGTTCAGACCACGATTTCTGTATACTATATATTGCTGTTTATTCAATGGTGAAGTGGTAAAGGACAATTATAAATTATGAACACTGTCTTGTAAGGGAATTTAATTAATAACTATTCATTCAGCGCTGGAGTATTAGGTAGAGCCTTGTAGTCTGTATGTTAGGGTTAGAATTGTTGTTTAAATGCTTTTACTATCTCAGTTCTTTCACCAAAATATTGCTTCCATAAACAGATTGATGTATACTTGAAAAGAAACAAATGAAGTTATCCCTGTAAAAGGATTTTTGTATCTTTAAGTTACAGTATTTTTTATCTGACAGTAGATTCAATTCACAGATAATTAAATTATCCAAACAAGTCTAGCTCTAAGTCCTAAAACTTGGATATGCCTCTAAGCTTACTGAACCGGATTGATATAAATTTAAGGTCTGATTCACATTGGTAGATCAGAGCCCAACATTTTGGCACCGTTGCCGGGGAGGCATTGTAGAAGCAGGCTTAGGAACTTTAGTTTTCTGATAAAAACAAAAATTTCAACCAAAAACACAGAATAGGTTTTACTTTTATGTCAAGACTAAGAGACGAGAAAGGAAGATTTCTTAAAAACCCCCCAAAAACAGAAGTAACAGGAGCTTCTCTTCCAAAAGGATTCATCTCAACAGTAGGTACTTCTAAAATGGCCGAGGAAGAAACATCAAAAGGACCAACTGCAGAATAGAGAAGGGAATATGAGAGGATGCTGGAAATAGAAAACAAACGCAGACAGGAGAGAAGAGAAGAAGAGAGGCGACATGAAAGAGAAGAAGAAATGAGACATGACAGGGAAGAAGAAAGGAGACAAGAGAGGGATGAAACAACTGAAGGAGATCAGGAAGCCACTTTCAAATTCCCCATTCTGGATACTAGTATTATCTTAGGGGAAGATGTAAAAATGAAGAACATTCCACCCTCTGTTTTACCAAACTTCTATGGCATGAATTCTGAAGACCCTGACTCTTTCATATTCGAGTTTGATATCTTGTGCTGAAATTATGGATACACTGATGACACCCATAAGCTTCATCTTTTCCCTGCTACCCTTAAAGTAGCTGCTTTAAAATGGTTCATGGGCTTAGGAGAGCATTCTATTACTAGCTGGGATGAGATGAGGAAGATCTTTCTTCGAAAATATTAGGCATATTGCAGATCGAAGGATCCAAAGGATGACATTTTTGGAATGAATCAACAGGAAGATGAGAGCTTGGAGGAGTATTTGGAAAGATTTTCATATAACCTACAGAAATCTAAATACAATTCTTTAACACCAGAGATGATTAGAACAATATTTCTGAAAGGAATAAAAGAAGAGCATTTAGATATTTTGAATGTTATGGGAAAAGGTGACATTTCTTCCCTTCCTTTTGATGAGATACAATATTTATGTCAGAAATATTCAAGAGGGAAGGCTAGGACTGGAAAAAGGGACATCACTACCAAAGTAAATAAGTCTGCAAACAGTGGTATTTCTAGAGCTGAGCTTGGAAATCTGCTAGAAGATTTCAAGACTGATTTATTGAGCACATTAGGCACACAGGTCGAAGTAGCAAAAACCAAGAAAAGACAAGAACAATAGGACCAACAAGATCAAGCTTTGTCTATCTTTTGTCCTAAGTGTAGAAAGAAACATCCGCTCAAAGAATGTCCTTTAAATGCTGTTGAAATTTGTGGTTTATGTACTTTTAATCATAAAACTGATGACTGCCCTAGATTGAAAGAGTTGCAGGCAGCTCGAATGGAGGAGAATCAAAGCATGGAGTCTCTCTACTTTATGGGACAACGAATACCTTGGCAGCCACGATATTCAGGTATGTCTCAAGACCCTATGCAGCAATTTCATACAAATTATCAAACTCCTATTCAGAACTCTTGGAATGCACCCATGCCCTGGAAAACTTGGTCCCCTCCATTAGCCCAATCTGTTCCAAATTGGAGAGGTTATGACCATGGTAACTAGACATACCAGCAGGCTTATTTGTAGCCTTATCAACAACCTTCATCCTATCCCCAATACTAGCAGCATCAAGTACAAGCCCCATCTTTTCAAGTCCCATCTTTCCAACAACCTAATATGGCTCCTCAATTGGGTCCACCACCTCAACAACTTCAATTTCCATCCAATCAACCTCCACCTCGGCCTACCCAATTGCCAGCTCAGCCAATTCCAAATCCAAACAATAAAACAGACAGACCCATGTACAATGTTGATGATGGATCACTTCCCTACTCAATCCTTCCATTGCAAAATATCAATTTAAGGTCTGGGAAAACTTTACAAAAAGAATCTCCTGTTATCTTAGAATAACAAACAGAAAATGAGAAAAATCCAAAAAAATTAAATACAGAAAAATATCAATCAGAAAATCAGAATCAAAAAGGAAAAACATTAGTATCATATGAACCTCCTTTCCCAGAAAGGTTGGTGAAAGAAAAGCCTTCAATTTCCTTACCTGATTTTGATGTTTTGAATGAGTTAACAAATGTATATGTCAAAATTCCTTTACTGCAGGCTATAAAGGATATTCCAATTTACACTAAAGCAGTTAAGGAATTATGTCTTAATAAAAGGAAGAAGGATCCATCAAAAATTCATGTGGTAGGCAATCTAGCAGGACTAATGTCTAACACTGTTTTCATTGAAAAGTATATGGATCCTGGGATTCCAATGGTTACAATCACTATTAATAATTTTTCAATTCCAAAAACACTGATCGATTTAGGTGCTGCCATTAATGTTATGACACTTGAAACAATGGAATACCTTCATTTGACAAATCTCAGACCAACTACAACAGTCTTGGAATTAGCTGATAGGTCTAAAATTACACCTGAAGGGGTCTTAGAAGATATCATTGTTTCTTTAGACTCCTGGGAGTATCCTGTTGATTTTATGATGCTACAGCCAAAGTCTAACCTAGGAGGTCACCCTTTGATTCTTAGCAGACCATGGCTGGCAACAACAGATGCCTTCATAGGGTGTAGGTCAGGTAGCATGCTTATTTCACATGGGACAGAAAGAAAACAAATTACACTTTACCCTTCTACCCAAAGACCTTCTACATTAGATCAACTGTCATGGATTAATGGGACTAAGGAACAAGAAGAAGAAGTGATTCAGCCTATCCTGAGTATCAACCAGTTCTTTGACTTTCAGGAAGTAAACAATGAAGATTTGTTAGATTATTTTATAGCTGAACTTGATATATCTGAAGAACTAAGAGACATGCAATATGCTGCAACAAATCAAGTTTTGGGTTATAATTTTCAAGAAAATTGCACAGTACATTCTCTAGCATTGGCACTTCATAATATTCTTAATGTTCATTCGATCACAGATATTCACAGTAAAACCATTGAAATCAGTCCTGGTAAACAATTGAATATAAGTGCACATCTTACTACATCACAGGAAGAGCAATTAATTACTTTATTGAATAAACATTCCCATGCATTTGCTTGGGAATACACGGATATGCCAGGTATTCATCATGAGACATGCACTCACCACATTTTTACAGATGATAAGATCAGGCCTCTTAGAAAACCACAACGCAGAATGAACCCTATATTAAAAGAAATAGTCAAGGAAGAGCTGCAAAAGTTGTTAAAAGTAGGGTTTATCTACCCCATTTCCGATAGCCAGTGGGTTTCCCCCTTGGTTGTTGTCCCTAAAAAGAATGGTAAATGGATCATATGTTTGGATTACAGGGAATTAAATAAGGCAACATTAAAAGACTACTTTCCATTGCCTTTCATTGATAAGGTGTTGGATAGCCTAGCTGGCAAAGAATACTTTTCATTTTTAGATGGTTTCAGTGGGTATAATCAGATTAGTATTGCAAAAGAGGACCAAGACAAAACCACCTTTACATGTCCCTGGGGCACCTATGCCTATAAGGTTTTACCTTTTGGCTTATGTAATGCCCCAGCTACCTTTCAGAGGGCAGTCTTGGCCATCTTTGTAGACCTAATTCATGAGTGTGTCGAAATTTACATGGATGATTTTTCTGTGTATGGAAGTAACTTTGAAGATTCCTTGGCAAATCTAGAGAAAATTCTAAAAAGATGTGTTGACTCAAACCTTTCCCTCAGTAATGAAAAATGTTTTATGATGATGACTGAAGGGATAGTTTTAGGACATCACATTTCTGCATCTGGAATAAAAGTAGATCCTGCTAAAATTCAAATCATTGAAAATTTATCTGAACCAGCAACTCAAACAGATGTAAGAAGCTTTTTAGGGTATGCAGGCTATTATCGTAGATTTATTGCAAATTTCAGTAAGATAGCTCTGCCATTGTTCAAATTGCTTTCCAAAGATGTGAATTTTAATTGGGATACTGATTGTCAATCTGCATTTCAGACACTTAAGGAGAAGCTCTCAACTGCACCCATTTTAAGGGGCCCAAATTGGGCATTACCTTTTCATATTTCTACTGATGCCTCTGCTACTGCAATAGGGGCCTCATTGGGCCAGAAAGAACATACTTTGACTTATGCAATCTA
>LPNX010266894.1:193846-267041 GCA_001517045.1 Pseudotsuga menziesii
TAAATAAGTTTTGTCATTATATAACTGGTTATGAATTTTTTTTTGCATACAGATCATTCAGCCTTACGATATTTAATGAACAAGTCTATCACTAATGGTCGGATTACTAGATGGTTGTTATTAATGCAGGAATTCAACATCACTGTTCTAGATCGAACTGGACGAGAAAATCAAGTGGCAGACTTCCTGTCTCATTTACACAATACTGGTGAGATTGTTCCTGTTTCTGATAGTTTTCCTGATGAACACCTGTTTGCAATTTCTGTTATCACTCCTTGGTATGCTGACATTGCTAATTACTTATCATCAAGACAATTACCACCATCTATGACATCTAAAGAAAAAAAAAAGATAATTAAGCAAAGTGCTAGGCATATATGGGTTAATGGTGACCTATTTTACACAGGATATGACCTAATTATAAGAAGATGTGTACGACAGGATGAAATTTTAGATATTTTAAAGGCATGTCATGACGAACCGTGTGGTGGTCATTTTGCAGATAAAAGGACAGCATACAAGATACTCAATCTGGGGTATTATTGGCCTACTATTTTCAAAGATGCTAAGAGGTATGTTAGAAGTTGTGATACTTTTCAACGGATGGGACGGCCAGTCCAGTCTGATGAAATGCCACTCCATCCCCAAATCCTCATTGAACCATTTGAAAAGTGGGCCCTTGACTTCATTGGTCCAATTAATCCACCATCACAAGGGAAGAAGTACATTCTGGTCTGTATGGACTATGTTACTAAGTGGGTAGAGGCCAAGCCTTTATTTAGAGCCACCGAGCAAACTGTGGTAAACTTTCTTTTTGAGGAGATCTTTGTCCGGTTTGGGGTACCTAGGGAAATTGTAACTGATCAGGGTGCCCAGTTTACTTCCAAACTAGTGCAGGAGATAGCAGAAAAGTACAATATCAAGCACAGAAAGTCCACCCCTTACCATCCACAAGCAAATGGACAAGTGGAATCTACAAATAAAACCCTAGAAGGCATCATCACCAAAACTGTTCAGATGCATAGGAAGGATTGGTCAGCAAAGCTTACTGAAGCTTTATGGGCATACCGGATCACTTGGAAAAACTGTACTGGTTTTTCTCCTTACCAGCTTGTCTACGGTAAGCAAGTCCTCCTCCCTATAGAGTTTCAAATTCATACATTGAAGTTAGCAGCAGATTTAGGCATGGATCTTTCTGAGGCTCAGCAAGAAAGAATACTTCAGTTGAATCAGCTAGATGAGATGAGACAGGTTGCCATAGAACACAATATTCTGATACAACAACAGAGAGCTCAATGGCATGACAAATTTATCAAAAAGAAGCAATTTCACATCGGTGACTGGGCACTATTATTTGACTCAAAGTTTAAAGATTTTAAAGCCAAATTCACAACTCACTGGCTTGGTCCATATGAGATTCTTGAAGTCTATGATAATGGTTCAGTCAAACTCCAAACCATAGATGATGAAGCACGTACATTTGTGGTCAATGGCCACCGGCTCAAGCTGTACAACAAACCTATCAACAAGGCAGATTTTATACAACAAATTTCACAGCAACAGGAAATGCAAGTGCTTGATAGACACATCAGTGTTTCTCCTTCACCTGCTTCTTAGCTGATCTGATACAGCAAGCAAATAAAACAAAAATAAAAAAAATATAAAAATATATATATATATAAAAGAAAAAAAGAAAAAAAAGGAAGTTTATTTGTGAAAACCAGTTCACTGGCACAATATAAACTTGAATTTTCTGTGGAAAACCAGGTTTGCCTGGCCTTTGAAAATTCACAAAAATATCTTTTTCCAATTTCCTGTTTCTTTACATAGTTTTGTTTTCCAAATAATGAATATCTTCTTTGACTTGAGGACAAGTCAAAATCTAGGTCTGTGAGGGGGATAAGCATTTTCATGCTTCATTAGAACCCTCCAAGTCTTTCCATATGCAGAGGATTGTGATTTTTCATATACAGAAGGGACCTGATTTCTAGCAATACAAGTGATTTTTAAATGCAGAGGGACCTGACTTCTAGTAAGGCAGAAGATTCTACAGAAGGACCTGACTTCCAGTAAGACAGAAGACATCAGAAGGACATAAATGAATCAGAATACAAACCAATTTCATCAAGCAACACACTCATCATACGGAGACATCCAGCAAAGCCTGTAAGAATTTATAGTTTTTATGTTTTAAAAAGTTTCAGAACTCTTTGTTTTTAAGTGATGACATGTTACCAATTATTGTAAAAGCTTGACTGCCTATTTTTTCCATTATTCTGATAGTCTTTGCCAGTACTCTATTTACCTCTGCCAGTACTCTATTTTACCTTCCAGTAGTCTCTGCCATTACTCTATTTTTCCATCCTAGGGGTCAAGATGGTTGTCAGGATCAAACCCAAGGGAAATTTTAAATGGCCAAAAGACTATACTGCATTCTACAGGATATGTATTGCATTCTACAGGCAGAGTTTTATTCTTGGTTTAAAGACAAACAGGGTCTCATTCTCAGCAATAAGTGAAATATTTAGACATAAAGGAATTCCAAAAAGTTTCTTTTATATATGTATTTAGTGCATCAAGCATTAGATAATATATAAGGAAGAAAACAAGGTCATATATATATCTTCAGTGCATCTTTTAAAAGGAAAAAGGTTTATTTTAAAAGAAAATCCTTCTTATTACAGCCTGTACATTAAAACATTGGGTATACAACAAACTGAAGTGTATATTACAGCTCGTGCAATAAACTTTGGGCATATAAAGGATTATAAATTAAAACCTTACCTTTCATTTTTATGACTAATTGAATGAAGTGGCACGTTTTTGAAATGATGAAAGGAAAATGTGGAATGATGCCCCACGACAGCATGTAAATAAGCTTGATTCCTGCATTATGTATTGATAAACTTGGAAACCACGACTTGGTTATCCTCCTTGAGGCCGAGTCCAATTGTTGTCTCTGCAAAATCGACTACTGTGTGAAGGTAATTGACAGTGAGAAGGGGCCGTGGGTTACAGGAAGTGTAAACATATCATTTGCTGAAGAAATCACGCAGGAGGAAAGATAGTCAGTGAGAGGGACGCCGTGAATATTCCAATCGCTGTGGAAATCGTGCAGGAGGAAGTAAAAACAGTTGCATTAGAGAAGAGGTAAAGTTTAAACCCTTTTCTTTGCTGAATACTCTGCTCAAACCAACAAAAATTTCACAATTTCAGAGTATTATTGTGGAGATAGGAAGACAAAGGCAGAGTTAAAGGTTGAAAGGTTCCTGTTTTCTATTTATTTTCAAAATGTCATCTAGATTGGAACCAACAAAGTTTAATTCCACTGATATTCATGAAACTTGCATAGAGATTTTTGAAAGTAAGCAGTGGGTAAACTTCTTTGAAAAATTTAATGGGCATAATGAGCAGGCTAGTCTAGCTTTTGCTGAAACCTTTGATGGAGAAAGAGTTATAGTGGGGAAATTGCATTTTAGACTGTCAAAGACATTCTAGCACAAGTTACTGGTCTGCCACAGCAAGGAGAAAGGTTTTTCAAGACTAAACAGTTTAAAGAGAAAGCATGGATGCCATTTTTGTGCAGGTCAAGAGCAGGGTCAGTCAATTGGAAGAAAGGGATACCAAGAAGCTGGCTGGTTCATCCCTGGGATGAAATTGTTTATATCATTCAAAAATTTATTACTTGTGAAGGCAGGTTCAACATTGTTTACCTTTATCACATCAAGCTGCTATAGCATTTAAAAGGTGAATGTGAGATCTGATATGCCCTATTTCTTGCTACAGAGTTTGACTAAGATGGCTAAAGCTATCCAAAGGCGCCCAAAAGACAAGATGACAAGCCTTTTTCACTGTGGGCTTATTAAAATCATCATCCAGCATGAGTTACAAAGGCAAAATTTGACATGGTCAGGATTTCTAGTTCATAATCAGTTTGAAGAGCAGGAAGATTTGCTTGAAGAAGGTTCAAAGGAAGATGAATTGTTGATGATAACATACCCTGAGGCAACAAGCTCAAAACCGCCAAAGGGGAAGAAGAAAAAGAAAGAAGTGTTGCTGATTACTGATGATGAAGACAACTCTGAGGCAGCAAGTTCAAAATAGCCTCAGAGAGGGATACAAACTAGAAGTGTGAAGAGAAAAGAAAAACAGTATCAAAAACAAGATCAGATCTTCACCACCTACCATAGAAATCCAAGAAAGTATAAGCAAGCTCAAAGCCAATCAGCATTAGAAGATGAGGAACATATACAAACCTTGGAGAGTCCAGAAGAAGATCCAGCAGCTGAAAAAGGACAAGATATCCAAGATTGTGATGAGGTGATCAAGCAGACAAAAAGGATCAACCTCTTCTTAGACCAGCAAGAGAAGGAAAAAGAAAAGAAGTTAGGATAGGAATTACCCAAAGGTTCAAGTTCTCTTTTCTTAGAGCAGCAAGCTATGGAAGAGGAAAAAGAATATTTAGCACAAGAGCATGAAGAAATGGGGATGGGTACCAATTCTGAGCAGTTTCCAATAAAAATGAAGAAAAAGAAGGCTTCCAAAAACAATAAAGAGATCAAGAGATTGAAACTTGAAATAGAGGAACTTGAGCAAAAGAATGAGAAGCTAAGAGAAGTCAACAGGAAGCTGAAGGTTCAGAGGACACGTATCTCTAAACAAGCATACAGATGGTATAAGCAAAGGAAGGTTTATAAGGTTAAGTATGAGAGACTGAGGGTCCTCTATGCATCTCGGGCTTCAACAGATGTATCATCACAGACAGAAGACTAGAAGCAAGATGATCAACAACAAAATTTTGGTTTTTGAACAGGGTCAAACATTTTTGGCATGGGGACATGTAGTAGTTTCCTCTTGGGGGAGATGTTGGGCACCGTTTTGACCTCTTTTTGCCACTTATATATCTTTCATTTCCCTTCATAAAACCTCCGTATTGATTAGAAAAGCTTTAAAATTCACCCATGAACCTTGTTTAAGAGGTATAATGTCATTGCTTTCTAATAAATTGAGTTTTGAGACTTTTTAAGCATTTTAAGTAAGATTTTTATTCAGATTACGGGATGTTCTAACTTCTTGTATTATCTCCAAAGTTGAGCATTTGCAGGACAGCTAGGCAGGAACTGGAAGATGGAGGGAAGATCCTCAGTGTCCAGGGATGGATGAATTTCCAACGGATAGCTGATATGGCGCTCGCAGGTGTCAAGTCAACCGCAGTCAAAGGCGACCACCTGTGCTACCACTCAGCACAATTAAAGGGCATCCCTGATTTTGTTGAGTTTCACGATTCTGAATGAGGATCTCGATGGCTATGTTCATTAATTAGTTTGCAAGATTATAGCATTTCCAGTTTTCTTTTGAATTTGTATAAGTACTTCACAAAACAATGAAGAATCATCACGATTTTGGGAAGAACGCAGATTGCTTCTGAACTGTGTGGTTTTTATTGTGTAATCGATTTATGGTGAATACATTCAGAGTTTAGTTATGTAATTCTTCAACTGTGTGTGTGAACAAGGCTTTGGAGGGCCCCCATCGTTGAGTTTACACATTCTTTTACTTGGGCCGGTGAATGCGATTTAGATGTTTGCAGCGATTTGATTTGATGCAGGCGATTTAGATTGTGAAATTGGTATGTGTTAATCCCTGTAGGATCTAGTTTATTATTGTAGAATGAATTCAGCTAGTTTTTTATCGATTTCATAAAAAGCTCTGTTATCTTGTTTAATGGTTCAAGCTGCTATTCCATCGTGCTGCATATCACTTGCATTGCTTGATAAACTCTGTTCTTTTACTGGTTAAATACTGAAAGCATTGATGGTTCAGACCACGATTTCTGTATACTATATATTGCTGTTTATTCAATGGTGAAGTGGTAAAGGACAATTATAAATTATGAACACTGTCTTGTAAGGGAATTTAATTAATAACTGTTCATTCAGCGCTGGAGTATTAGGCAGAGCCTTGTAGTCTGTATGTTAGGGTTAGAATTGTTGTTTAAATGCTTTTACTATCTTAGTTCTTTCACCAAAAGATTGCTTCCATAAACAGATTGCTGTATACTTGAAAAGAAACAAATGAAGTTATCCCTGTAAAAGGATTTTGTATCTTTAAGTTACAGCATTTTTTATCTGACAGTAGATTCAATTCACAGATAATTAAATTATCCAAACAAGTCTAGCTCTAAGTCCTAAAACTTGGATATGCCTCTAAGCTTACTGACCCGGATTGATATAAATTTAAGGTTTGATTCACATTGGTAGTTCAGAGCCCAACAGTGGCTACTAGATCCAACAACAAAATGCCTAGAACATGTGTTAAGAGATATAATAACAAAGTGCTTAGATCTAAAGAAAAATCCACAGTGGCTAATAGATCCGACAACAAAATGCCATAACACCACAACCATCATCACAACCGGAAATCAAGTGATAGTTGAAAGATGCAATAGAACTTTGCAATAGACCTCATCACGATTACAAGATCCCATTGGTCTACCATCGAAAATGATATAATGTAGATAATCATCATGACATTAACACTAGAAGATGGTGCTTCATTACATTATACTTGGAATATGGTGATTGATATTACATTGCATTACCCCTTGAATGCCAACTTTTCAAACATTTGAGATAAAGAGGAAAATATGATCATACTTTGCTGTCAAGGATAAGCTTATCAACCAAGAATAATGTTGAAAGAACGGATATAATGACAGCATATGCTTAAGATAGCAAGGAATGACAGAACCAAGTTTCCCTGCAACTCTTCACAAATACACAAGAAGTGAAGCAAACATAGAGCTAATCTACACAAGAACTTCCAAGAGTAAATCATATAATAGACATGATAAGCTCATAGAATCAATACATGATATGATATATAAAAATAGATCAAAATGTTTAATATGATCAACATATAGCAAATTATGATCAAAACATGATATCACTTACAAAAATATGAAATGACTAGTCATTAAATAACCAGGCTTCTTGTTGTTACCATGTTAATATGCTAGAGATGAATGCTATGAAAATGTCAATTCTTTCATATATGAATGTTAGAGACATAGAACTAGATACAATTTCTGCAATATATGATAAAGAAACTAAATCCTAATTAAAAACAAGATCTTATGACAGACCATTACAATATAAAATATGATATCACCTAGATTCAAAGATTGATTTTACACATAACATAAGATATCGCATATAGATGAAAAATTGTAGCCATTAAACACTTGTTAGAATAGGAAGCAATAAATGGTTTCTTGTTATCTTCATAACAAATGCTAAAGATAATTGTTCTTAAAATGTAAAAAAAAAAGAGAGCTATACTGTAATGCTAAATAAACAAGAAACTAATGACCAATAACATAAATGAGATTTGTCCATAAATATTTAAAAAACCTTAATTAAAAAAGCCTTTGCTCAAATAAATATAAAATATATTAAAAATAGACTTTAAAATAAAAATTCTCATAAATATAAAATATAAAATCTTTTATTCAAATAAATATAAAATATATTAAAATTAAGCTTTAGAATAAAATTCAAATAAATATAAAAATATAATAGATTTAAACTTTATAATTAAAAAGATTTAAATTAAAAACCAAATATTAAAAGGTTTAATATTAAAACGGTTTCAAATAATGTGACAACCCTACATTATAACCATATATAAAACAAATATTAAAAATTAGAAGGTTTCAAATGAAATGATACAGATAATACCAAAACTAACGGCAAACAAATTTGAATAAATAAACTCAAACCAAAATTCATGGCTTTGAAACCATGGCAAGAACCCACGACAAATGGATAACCAACGGTTGATATAAAATTAAACCGACGGTTGATCACACCCAATAGGGTTTGAACTCATGGAAAAAAACCTCGTAAAACCTGTGGGATGCGTAGTTGAGAATAAGGAGTAACAATAAATAACTAGCTTAGTCTCTTATTCATATAACAACAAATAATTAAATAGCAAAAACCAGGAGAAAATAGAAAAATAGAACACCAAAGTGGCAAAATCCTAAATGAAGAAATATTCATGGGAAGCCATGGGAAACATATGATTATTAGATGTTTCTCATTGTTCTCATGTGTCTTGATAAGACCCTCTTGACCTTAATATATAGCAAGAGGTAAGGAGGAATTACATCCCAATATTACATGTGAGATAAGTAACTTCATCTCTTAGTCATCATTACATATTTCGACAAAGCAATTAAAATTTACGAGAAGGATTACTTGTTGGTCCTAGTATTTTGAGATAAAAATAGTATATAATATCTGATCCGGATTTATGCAGGAACGCAACATAATACACAAATAATAAAGATGCAGCGGAAATAACACTTCATTTCATTAATCAAAGAACTGAAACTTGTTTACATACAGAATGGAAATAAACTAGCTAGAGTGTTGGTAGCTTATCTCTGAGAAGAGATGTGGCGGCTACATGCCTCTGAACTCTGTGTTACAATGAGGCTCGAAGGTCTATATATTATTGAGAAACAATGGAAACCCTACACATCCAAAAACCCACGGGGGCTTCACTTATTGGTCAATATCCTATCACGTTAGTTCATATTGTGGGTTTTAAAATTATCAAAAATCGAACCAATATATTGCAGGTATTGTGGGGATGAGGGGTTTAAGGTGGGGGTGGGTAGGGTGGTTTATAAGGATTGAGGTATAAAAAGGGGTGGGGATGAGGTTTTAAGTATTGGGAGGGGGTTTCAACAAAAATAGTTTGGGTCAATATCTCTTGAAATTAAGGGTATTCTTTAATATCCCACGATCGCACGTGCTATGTGAGAGGTTCACTAAGTGAAGTCCCCGTGCAAAAACCTAACGCTAGGAGGTGAAACGCCAAAATGTGGGCCCCGTTGGGTAACTTGATATATCAATTTCCCGGGGTCGTAACTTTGGCATACTACCTTTGTTTGACGCACATGATACATCGTTAGAAATATCTATTTAGGGCCTCAAAACGGCTCCGGAAGTTTAGGACCCAAAAACTGCCAAAAATAGTAAATTGTGCTACAATTAAGGAAACTGGAAAACTGAAAGAAACAATGGTGGGGGTCCAAGTGGAATAGGCGGGTGTCCACCAATATCTTCCTGGATCAATATCTTTGTTACAATTATATTAAAGGGAAGGGGAAATATGCATTTTTATATTGTAGCAACAATGCAAAGATTCTAACATATAGGCATATATTGATATTTTTTTTTAGTTCACACTCATACATAGAAGCCATAGAGAGGAGGGAAGGGAAGCTTGAGAAAATAAGCATACACATCTTGTAATCAATCAACCATATTTGACCCCAAAGCAATGCACCTTATATCCAGATGTGCATGTGTTTTCGTATGTTTAGTGAACATTGGTACATTTATACGTTTAGTGTGCATCATGTGGCAATTTTGACAATGTTTTACAAAATTAGTGTGATGCTACTTTATGAATTGCTTTGTGTGGTGTGTGTAGATGTATAATCACATAGGTGTATGTGTTATCAAAGCGCATTGGTGGGCCTTATTGTTTTTAAGTGCACCATGCAAGAAACCTCCACCAAAAACTCTTCCCTCCCACCTTTGGAATATGGAAAGTGCTTCCACAAAATCCTCTATTAAAACATGTTTTCGTAATAGTGCTTCAAGCATTATATATTTCAATCGAGCATTTCCTCTTTGCATAACAATCTTCTAGCTTATATATTTCAACTTCTACATGTCCATCCATTCTCTAGTAAGTCCTTGGCCATTAGCTCTATTCTTAACATTCATTAAAACCATATTTACAATATTTACAATATTTACATTACAAGGCCATTTATTTAAGCTCACATGGAACACTCATCATGTTAATCAAACATTTAAAATTTACACATAATTTGATCATATACCTTCTCATGTTCAAACTGGGGCATTAAAATTGATGAGTATGCCATTGAGTAACATTAAGCAATGATAAACTATCATCCAAGCATAAAAAACAATACATAAAAAAACAAGTGTTGTACTCTAAGAGTTTTCATAATCTCTAAACATATGACTTTGCATTTACAATACAACATCCCTATCATACAATCTTAAAAATATGGAGATCATGTACACGAGTCTCGAGTGTCTAGACTCTTAAAACATCTTGAGATATCAAATTTCCATGGCATCACTACAAAATGTTGTTTACATTTCAAAAGATTCTTGATTTTGGAAAATATTATTGGGTTGCAAGGCATGTTGTAAGGTTTCAAAGCTGCATTATGACCTTGTAAGGATTCCTTGCAAACCTTTAAAAATTCCTTTCTATTTCACAAGACACAAAGATTCCCTTGCAACTCAACTTTCTATATTGCCAAAAGGCAAGGTTGCCTATGATCGTATCAAGTAATTATAAGGTTTTTAATGGCTTTTTTCATGTTCCCTTCTCTAACTATAGTCTTGTTTCACATTTTTATTAAACCACACTTTCATTATAAACCAATTTCACCTCAACGAACCTACATATCAATAGGGATTACATTGCATATCATGATGATTTGAAATTATATTAATGCACTAGTTTAATAGAGACACACATCAATACAATTTCATGACACATTCACAAATGTCCTGTAACCTTAAAAGATAAAATTTTAATGTTGTGGGTAAAGACTAAAAGTGATTTGTTTTTATTTATATTAGAATTCAGTATTATTCATAATGTGCACAAGGTTTGGAATACTTAAATTTGCATAAGATGATACTTAAATTTACATAAGATGATAAGAAATTTTACATAAAACATACTGGTATGAGTAAAAAATAGTATAAATAAATTTAAATATTATATTATAATAATTATTTTACTATTTATTTATTATTAATAAAAGAAAAAAAAATTGAAATTTTTATTTAAATATTTTTTTATCACTTTTAACAATAAATGAAGACAAACCAAAACAATACATATTATTTAAAGATTGAAGCTTAATATACCAAATTAGCAAGAATTTTGTAATCCATGCATTCATAAAAACACTTCAAGATTGAAAAGAATAGAATCAAAACAAACATTTTCTATTGTTAAAAACTTTTAATATCTGTAAATTGTTTTGAAGTAATCATTTCACTAATGATATAATAATTTATTTTATATAAAATATGCATTTCACCAATTAATTCAAATTTATAAACTTTTTACTATGCTTTAAACTCAAAGCTGTCATTTGTAAACAACTTCACAATTTAAGAACATGTGATTGTTTTTTGAAAATAAAATTGACATAACTTTTAGTAATGTTTAATGGATAATTTAATTTATAAATATTACTTCAAACTTTTATTTAAAGTTTTATCCCAACATTGTATTTATGCTTCCTTTCTTTTGAGAAAAAAATGTTTATTTGTTATTTTAGTAAAAAATGTACATTATACATTGAATATGTATATGAGAAACCTAACAAAACTATATAAATTGTCTTATACCAATGTTGTTATAGAATCATCTAAATGAAAGAAAGCCATATTAGGTTTTACATACAATTATGAAAACATAATGTTTACATTGACAATTTTTTTTTGTCATTTTTTGAATTTGTTCTCCTTCAGTTAGGGAGACTAATCATATATGGATCTGCTAATGGGTGGAAGTAGGATAAATAATCTAAATGAAGAGGGAGAGAGAGCTTCTTTAGAAAGTTCATCAACCCCAACATTTAACTCTCTAGATAACATGTTTGATTTATTTTTTGAAAATTTTCCTTTAAGTTTTCTCATTCTTTCCATAATTAGAGAGAGTTCCATGTTCAACATGTTGGTTTTGTCATTGATCCAATCTATGACAATTTTATAATTACCCATAATATGAATTTGGTTCACTCATCATTCAGTGGCAAGCCTCATTAACAACTATAATGCATTAAAATTTTCCCAATTGCTCATTCTTGCACATAAGGTTGCGTTAAAACAAATTATATGGTCTTCCTTTAGAAACAAAATGCCTCCCACCCCGCTCAACCTAGGAACCCTTCTACATATCCCATCAAAATACCCCCATGCATATGATCTCAATGTTTGTACTTACAACTACCTTTGGAGACGTTATGTTTCTTGGCTTCCAAACTCCCTCATAGGCATATTTGGTTTGATATATTCCTTGAAGGAACAACATTTCCTTTATTTGGAAGATCAATTTCATTCCTTTCCAATCAAAATGCCCAAAGTATGATATAAGGTAAGTCCCTGTGATCTTTTATTGTTTTCTCCTTGAACCAGATGTCCAAGCTTTGCTCAACAATACTCCCTTGTCACTTTCCTTTTCCACCTACCATATGTATAGATTCTTCCCATACTATTATTTTGAAAGGACATTCTATTAATAAGTGCAATAAAATCTCATCATTGATTTTGGAAATAATGCATCTTATTGGTCCTCATTAGGGTCTCCTTTTACAATTATTCCACATTAAAATTTTATCTTCAAGCGCTAATAAAAAAATAATTTTGTTTTTCGAGGGGCCTTTATTTTCTCAATGAACTTCCACCACCACTCTTTCTCCCCTGCTTGCTCATTCATAAACATTACTTTATATCCTAATTGCGTTATATATATTCCCGGTGAGTTATACTTTTACCATACAAGCTCATATTTTATTTTTTGATCCTTATTTCACTTTGTTTGAGTCTTTGCACAAATTAGGTACAGATCTACCCTTGAAACACATGCTTGAATTCTCCTATTCAAACTTGATTCCATATATATGAGTTATTGGATCCACTTCCTTTCCTAGATAACATATACTTGACATATTTAGGGAGTTTAGTAATGACTTAGGTAATCTAAAATTTACATAACTATTTGCATTCTATTCCCACTTCCCAACTCTCCATGCAAACCATTTCCCCATAAGTGGGAAGGATTTTACTATAATTTTTTGTATTATAGAAACTCCCACTAGGGTTTTCACTAGAAGTATTATCTATTCCTCTAGAGATAAAGTATCAATGCATGTTTGCATCAACCCTTATTTCCATAATTTCTCTTATTTTAATGACATTTAGAGACTTTCCCTGCCAAAGTTTGACACAAATTTTGTATATTATGCAAACTCCATCCCCCAACTGCTTTAATTTTTTCTATCTTATCTAGTTTTACTAAAGGAACAATTTCCATTTCTCGTTCTTGTCCATAAAAAGCTAAAACATTTATTTCTAATTTTTTCTAGTGTTCCTTTTGGGATACATGCTAACGAATTCCAGTAGACACGAAGTGCCTCCAAGATTGATTTCACCAAGGTCTATCTTCGTCCTCTACAAATCTCCATATAGCATCAATTTGCCACTATCTTTTTTATTTTTTCATAGAGTCAATTCCAAATGATATTAAACATGTAATCATTCAATTTTAACATGAATCCCAAAGACTTAATCCCATTATCAAACAGAGATACCTTAAGTGGAAGGATTTGAAGTATCCTTCTTTTTTATTATGCATATAGATTATTGAATACAATATTTTATTCATTGGAATCTACTTCCATCCCTATTTCTTTGTAGTATAATTTTGAAATCCCCTAGCATTTTTCTTCTTCCCTCACAATGGCAAACCCAAATAAAATAACATCATCATCATTTAATAAATGAAACACAACTAAATATCTGCATGCTTTTATTCCTTTTATAGTACCCTCTCACTTGCACTCTTTAAGGAATCTTCCCTCACAATGCCTAACACAAATAAAATAACGTCATCATCATTTAATAAATGAAACACAAATAAATATCTGCATGCTTTTATTCCTTTTATAGTACCCTCTCATTTGCACTCTTTAAGGAATCTTCCTCACAATGCCTAACCCAAATAAAATAATGTCATCATCATTTAATAAATGAAACACAAATAAATATCTGCATGCTTTTATTCCTTTTATTGTACCCTCTCACTTGCACTCTATAACTACCTTGCTTAATTCCTTAGTTACTAGAAAAAAAAGAAAGGGAGAATACTATATTAATCTCTTCAACAGGGAAAATAACCTAAAGTACCACCCATTTATAAGGAGGGTGAATACTACTAATGACAAACATCCCATCATCCAATTTACTTTTTGAAGATTCATTCCAATATGAATTAGCTTTAGCCTTGCATAAAACTAGCTTAACTTATCATAAGATTTAGATAAGTGTAATATGAGAACTAGAGATGGCATTTTATTTATTTTCCATGGAATCAAGCCCATCCCAAACCACCATATTGTATCATTAATTTTCCTATGATGCAAGAACACAAATTTCTTTTCAGAGACAATGTCCGAGAATACCTTCCTTAGCCTAGAAGGTATTATCTCAACAATTATTTTGCAAATTGTATTGCATAAGGATATTGGCATGCAATCCTCAAACTGTTATGGATTGTTATTGTTAGGGATGGGTATTGGAACCTATAACTTTTCCTAATAATCTAGTTTCCTCTACCACCTCAATATATCTTCCTCCGTTAATTCATAAAAATCCAAATGAAGTTTTGTTGTGCAACCATTTGGACTTGGACATTTTGACTTCTGAAAATATTCTATTTACTCTTTAAGTTCTATTGATACTTTTGCTAACATATTGACTAACTTATTCCTATTTTCAAAAATCTAGTGGTGGTTTCATTTAAGACCATAGTTCATATTTAATATTATTTCTCCTTTATATTTATGAAATTCTTGTAAATCTTACAAATTTTGACTATTCAAGGGAGCAATACAATCAATTCGTAAAATAAATAATTTTATGATAATTGGGTAAGATAAAATTTTACCACCCATTAGCAAAAACATTGAGGAAGTATATGTTGTAGGGTTGAGAAGCAATTTAGTTTGAAGTTTGTTTTTTAATAGCTATATAACAAGATTTGACTCTAAATGGGGGATGGAGTTTAGTTCACAAGACGAGTCAACACTTGCACATAAGGGTGAGCAAGAACTATCTTTGGTGGTTGGTCATGATACTTCTGTTGATCCCAGATTTGTTATCATTTTTGGCAGTTGAATTACTCATTTAAACATATGTTTTGTTATCTTTTTTACATATTTTCTGTCACGCAGCTCACCATTTAGCCCCAGGTATGAATGAATTTAAGGTTTATATAAAATCCAATTATTATTATCATTTTATGATTTTATTGATTAAAATTGACATTGTTTGAAGTGCATTTGATATATTAATTAATGTGTATATTTGTTTGCAGGTTATATAGTCTTTTTGGACGAATTAACAACAAACACGTAACCAGCTAGCCATGCGCACAGCATGTCCAACTCATCATCCGGCTCGCTGCGTGATATTCATTGGCAGGTTTCCAGGCATTAAAATGTTGTTACTGCAGAATGTAGTCCTTAAGCACACCAGCAAATAGGCATCACATTCGTCCTAGATATGCGCCCGAAATATCCAGCTCAAAGTTCTGCTTTCCATCCAGATCGTTAACCAGACTGCACATTGTTGATAACTGATTCTAGGCATTAAAACGATTGGAACAGTCTGCAAACTACCTACTGTCCACGCGTTCGGATGATGGAGAAGATCCCATTCTAGAAGACTCGCCATCACGCTGCCTCTGCTCGACACCACACCAACAGTGCACACGTTTGAATGATGCAATGGTTTGCATTCTAGAAGGCTCACCAACGCGCTCTCCTCTGTCCAACACCACTCCACTAGCCACGCTAAAGAAGGAGTTGCATGCCACATCACGCACGCTGAAGAGATCTGTTCGCGTTGAAGAAGGAGCCTATGCGCTACACCGTGCAATGAAGAGAGCCGACGTGCGTTGAAGAAGGAGGACGCTATGCGTTGGAGTTTGATTAGTTAGACGCCATTATGGTTGAATAAATTTAGAGAGCAGTTGACCATTGAAGGGTCTACTTGCTCATCTCTGTAAACAATATATATATCAGCCTCTATGTGAGAGCTCAGTTAGCTACCAATTTTACCAGTTTTATGCTTTGATTCGTTGTTCTTAAGCACTTTGTATTTCTGTTCCATATTCATTAATAAGAGCTATATGCTTCGCTGTTGATGATTGCGTTTGAGTAAGCATTAGCTAGGCATCACCCCTGATTTCTAAGAGGGCCCCTCATTAACCAGAGATTTCTTTTCTTTTCTTGTTTATTTCTTTCATCTTTTCTGTTGTAGTTAGTTTAATTTCCAATTTTTTATTATTATTTCATTTGTTTCCTGTAATGCATTTTATTTTTGAAATTAAATAGCTAGTTGCGCGCATAATTTGTTTTAAATTTGCTTTTAGTCATTTTATTTCTAGCTTTATTGTTCAGTTTATTTGCAAGTAGATAGAATAGATCGCTGTTATCAAGTTAAAGTAGAATTTATTTTGTTTATTTCCTTTCTGTATAAGTTTATTTAAATTCTAGTTTATTTCTTAATGATTGCTTTATGTTTATGAAATTGTTTAAGTTTATTTCACTGTCAAATTTGATTAATAAGTATGTTTACTTATTGTCTCTTTGCATTGTATCTACATGTGCATAAATTCAGCTAAAGAATAGACCATTTAGGTTATTTTTTATCATTTTAATGATACAAACTGTCATTCAGACAACCTGTTTAAACTGTCATTCAGTCACCCCTTTCAGACCCACAGTTCAGTTTGTCATTCAACCCATCGTTTCATTTTTTAGTGTTTTTAATGTGTTTTGAAATTGTTTTAAGTTCTGTTTCTTTAGTATTTGAAGTATGCTTTGACTGTAATAGTTAGAGGATAGTTCTATTTTATATTAAAGTTAAATTTGGATTGTTTTAGGTTATTTATTAAAAATTATCTTACTTCTTTTCACCTTGAATATGTTTTGAGATATTTTATGTTTTGTTTCTTGAGTTTGTTTATGATTCCTTGTTACTATTGTACTGCTTTGTGTTCATACTTTGGATTGATTTATCCGTTTGCATGTAAAATTCAGTATTATATGTGTTATCCTTAGTATGTTTTTAGGCTGTTCATTTTTCATTGTGTGACTATTGAAAGAGACTTGTAGGACATAATTCAAATATATTCCTATTAAGTTTTCTACTTGTTTCTTTTTATTAAGTTTTCTACTTGTTTACTTTATTAAGTTTTCTACTTATTTATGAATTAGGTCTTCCTTGCATCCTAGTTTCCCATTTGAAAAATTAGTTGTTGATAGTATCTTTTTCCGATTTAAAGTTATTTGCTTATGAAATGAATTATTGACTGTTTAGTTACCTTAATAATTGAATTCTTAGGAGTTTGACTCAGTTTTTCATTTTGAAAGATCTTTCGATCTTTTGTTTGTTAAAATATTTCTATGAAACCATAGGAATCCCTCTACCTTCGCATATATTTTGTGTCAACTCTAATCCTACCAACCCTGTTCGATAATTAAATATTAGGTGAATTAATCTAGATGAGATAACACCCAACAACTTCACATATTAAAATTACCAAATGCATGTGAATTCATTTTTTGATATATATATTAACTATACAAAAATATTTATCTCTCTATAGATGATCAAAGGAATGAAGTTCAATTTGCATGGAAATAAGCCATTTGTGAGGTTGCAAGTCCAATATTTTCACAATTAGTTTATTCATTTAAAAACAAAGTTCATATTTTAACATTATTTCACCTTTTATTTAGGAATTTTTGGAAAAATTACAAGGTTTAACTATTTAAATGCAGTAGTATGAATGATTACTAAAATAAATCATTTGCATCATCACTAGTTGAGATAACAATTTTTCTCACAAAAATGCTTATCATTTGTATTAACAAAAGTTCAGTCAGACATTATTCAACATGTAAATACAATACATAATAGAGAAATTAAAGCATGTCCATCCATAAGTTCAATTTTTTTAAGAGATATTATTACATTCATCCTTTGCAGAGGAGATAATGAATATTTTACTAGTATAAAGCCAACAAAAGATCGTAAAACAAAAAATGCACTTGCAAAACATGATTTAATTACTTTTGAGGTTGACTTGCTTGTTGTTTGCTTATGTATGGATGAGCGAGGTGTCAATTTCCATGTTATCTTGGGCTTGTTGAACCGTGGTTTCCTCCCATGAGTGACCAGGTCTTGCGCCCATTAAGAGGCACTGATGGGAGGATGCTAAGAGTGAACTCTTGCTTAAATTGCAGACTAGTTTGTGAAGCAAAGCAACCTCGAATTTTAGTACTTGTGGTTGTTGATGAAGTACATATAACACTTCTACAGTTGATGCATTTTGTATGTAATTCTATTTTCCCATACTATGAAGCCTAGTGGTGATAGATAAAATTGAAGTGTTGTTACCATTGATTAGTTCTTCATGGCGCTTGAGAGTTCTCTTCATTTCCAAAATTTATTTGTGCAGAATAGCGTTACGGGTAGGTAAATCCATGATTATTGGGGTGAGAATTGATGAGAGGAAGGAGGTAAAATCCTCAGCTGACCCAACACAAATGCACTCAAGGTCCTTTAGGGGAAATACTAACCAAGAAGCTGAAATAGCACCATGACCCACTAGGTAACAAATCATGCACCATATAAAGCACGAAACTAGAATTCTTCTAACCAATGAAAAAGATACTAGAGATGGTCGAGACAAGCGAAAAAGAAAATAAAACAAAGGTTTTGAAAAACCCAGACAAAATCCAACACCAAAACCCAAAGGGAGATCCAACTACCTTTGTAGAATTTGCTAACTGTGAACCAAAAGGGAAAGCCTGAAACCTTTGTGGAAATTGTGAACCTGGAGCTTCCTGTCTACTCCCACTTTGAAGAGGATACCACAAATTGAAAAGGAGAACCAGAATCCCACATTTTCTACACAAAATGTTGTGATTCATTTTTAAAACCAAGGGAGAGTTAACACATTGCATGAGAGAGATTGTTCGAAATTATTTCAAATCCTTTCAAATTATACTCTGGGTATTTGACATGAGTGAAAAGTAAATGTGATGCCACTTATTCATTGTATTCAAAAATTTGTCAAACATAGGGGATAAAGGTTGATGAAACAACCTTGTTTTTGTTTAAAACCCCTTTCATGGTGTTTGAGACATTGTTATCCCTAGAGTTTTCCACTTGATTATGGTTTCACAGATCATGACAAAATTGAATTCTTGAAAAATGGCTTGACTCATTGTCAATTCTTTCCATCCAATGAGCAAGGGTGATATCCTTAGGAGGAAAGGAGCTACGATCCAACTTGATTATTATTGAAGAGTCCCCTATTACAATGAGTGGGTGTATACTGAGAGAGTGAGCTTGTAGAAGGCCTTGGTTACAAAGGGTTGTCACTTCTTCTTGATTGTTTGCTGTGATTCCCAATCCCCATTGATAGTGCAATGATTCATTTCCATCAGGATCAAGGATGAACCCCCCACACTTTCGACCCATGGATTGGTTTTTGAGGCATCATAAAAGAAGAGGAAATGAGTTCTTTGAGATTCTTGCCATTTTTGAAATTCTTCATCTAAAAGTTTTAGTTTCCAGTTATGGTGAATAGAAGGGTTTGGGGATCTCTTTGGAATTGGAGAGATGTGGATTCCCAATAGATACTTCATCCAATCCCTTTACAATTGATCTAGTAGCAAAGTACAATGTATTTTTTTTTATCTTTTATTTATTAGTCCATCTTTTAGAAACCCTCTTGTTTTCAAGGTTTTGGGGGTCCCTTTGCCTTTGGAAGATGGTTGCATTTTTTTGGCTAGCCACACCTTCCATCTTACTTTTTTTTGCATTGCATTCCATACTCTCTTGAGATTGGGTTTGTATTTTAAGATTCTATAGTATTGCTTAATCCATGATGAGAACATTTCCTTGAAATTGATTAGCATAGTCCATCACTCACTGATTTCCACAAAGGCTTCTCGCCAAACTTGATGGGTATAGGGATATTCTATAAAGAGAGTTTGAGTTATTTATTAAGTATAGTTGCATAGGGTGCACAGAGAGGGGCCTTGCATTCCTCTCTTCTTGAGATTCCCTGCAGTTAAGAATTTATTGTGCACTAGAACCTAGTAGAAGGTGTTTACTTTGGGGATATCATCCCCATGCAAAGTTTTCTTCAAAATGCCAAATTTTGGAGGGAGGGGGAGGGACTTTAACTCCACAACATAACTGACATTTACTAAATATCCCTTTCAATACCATCCTTAAGAGTATATGCTACTATTAATTAGAGTGCAACCAAATAATCCAGAATATGAAGGGCCAAGAAGAGGACACAGGTCAAAAGGAAAGCTTAAAGGTTTCCATCCCAACCAACATGTACTCTCCTCATTCCAAAGGGAAATATCAATGAGACTCTTTAAACATTTCTCATCCAACAATTTTTTAAAGGGGTTGATTTCTTGGTTTCATTCCAAGGGAAATTTACTCAAAATGTTGTCAATCCATATGATGATAGGATTGCCATTACATGGGATCCATGCAAATTTGGAATGAATTAGTGGAGTTGCTAATTTTATGACCCGTCATATTGGGGGACCTTTCTTATCGGGAAAAGGATTATCTACACATTACTTTCTGATCCTTGTGAAGTATTTTTTATGGAGATAATTCTTCCACCAATCCATCTTCTTTGTAATTAGTCTCCAAAGAAATTTTGCACCTAGAGCTCAGTTCATAAGTAAAGGTTACTTAATCCACACGCCACCACAATTTTTGGGTGTGATTAAGAAATTCTAGTTAACAATTTTGATTGGATTTTCCTCCCTCCTAGAGAAACCGACGAATTTCCTTTGTGATTTGGGACAATATTCCTTTCGAAGCCAAAAGGGCTATGTATTTGTAAATGTCTAGAGATGATAGAACTAAGTTGACTAGAAAAATGAGCCTACCTGGATTAAGCCATTTGGATCCCCATTTCTTAAAGTTCACTTTGATTTTTCTTAGGATGTCACTCCAGAATTTTGTAGAGGGGGAGGAGAGGAAAATGGGAATTCCTAAGTAATTTAAGTTGTTCTAGGTGTTGGTGTAAGTAAAACACAAAATTATGGAAATGTTGTGCATGCTTTCTGTTCTGATCTTCCATCCATAGATTTTGATTTTCCCATGATTTATAGCTCCTTTAGAGGCTTCAAGAAATGTATCCAAAATTGATTTGAATTTGGTAGAAATCACTGTTTAGGCTCCTCCTAATAGAAGCATATTGTCAATTAATTGCGATTAGTTAAGTGATTCAAACCCCCTGGTGATTGAAATGCCAAGAAGGTTTCCATATTCTATCTCGAATTCCAGTTTTCTACTTAAATATTATGCCATTATGATGACGAGGGAGGGGGACATAGGGAAGCCATGTCTTAGTCCTCTACTACTTTTAAAGAAACAAGTGGTCCTATTGTTGACCAAAGTAGTTATCCAAGGGCCACTGACACAATAGTTAATGCTACTCATAAAGTTGTTATCAAAACCAAATTTACTCATTACTTTAAAGAGGAAAGAGAGCCTTACCTTCTCAAAATAATTTTCCATATTAAATTTTTATTAAAATTCATCTTTCCTTTTTTTCCTTGGTTGAATGGATCACCTCCTGCACCATTATTATATTATCTATTATTTGTCTGTTTTGCATGAAACCCCCTTGGGTTTTTAAGATAACATTGGGAAAAATCTCCCTCAATATGTTTACCATAATCTTGGTAATAATTTTATAAGAGGAGTTGCATAACGAGATTGGATGGAACCACGAGAAATAGGTAGGATTCATCTCTTTCAAGATTAGGGAAAGGAATGATGAGTTTGTTCCTCCTCCCACCTTTTTCTTTATTTGTATATATGCATACATTGTTTCTTAGATCCTCCTCCAGAATAGTCAACATTCTATATAGAAGTGGATGGAAAAGACATCCGATCCAGGGTTTTTATCTGGGGCTAGGGACCATATTGCTTCAACTATTTCATCCTATTTTGTGCTCTTGTTGATATATGAGTTTTCTGGAACTGTAATAAAAAGTGGAATGTTCGCTAGGAGAATATTGCATAAGTCTTTTGAGGCTGGTCTCTCTTTTGTATAAATACGCTGAACGTGATTTTGGGCTTACTCCTTTATCTTTGTGAAGTTGGAAGTTTGAGATCCATCCAACAAGATGATTTTTTTACTTTATTATTTAATTTCTCTCTTATTTTTTTCTTGTCGGTGAAAGAAGGAGATATTTATATCCACTGATTTAAGCCAAAGGATTCAAGGTTTTAGTCTGCATTTCTCCTCCTCTTCTCTTTGGGATTTGTAGATTTGGTAGACATTTTCTCTTTCTTCCATATGTATTTGAGTGGTGATTTCAATAGTCTCAATTCGAGTTTGAATGGATTGCAAGCAGGATATGAGCATATCTATTTTGGTTTGTGGGGAAATATAAGAGTTCTTTATCCAAGAATTAAGTGCATATTTGACATTTTTGAGCTTTTGTTCCCAAACCTAGTATGGGGAGCCAATCTCTGGTAGGTCCCAGTATGAGGAGATCAAGTCAAGGGTGAGGGGTCATGAATCTATAATGGGTTAAAGAGAAAAGGGATCGGTCTGATGTCTAGTTGATCCTAGAAGGAAAGAATAATGGGTTTATGATTTGAAACCATGGATGGGATTATGTGAGAATTTATGGAATGGTTTCTAAACAAAAGGTCACTATGGAGGAGAAAATTGTGTAGGAAAGCTTTAATGTGACTAGGGCCAAGCATGTGATTGGACCACGTATAGCTCTCATTGATAAGATTAAGATCTATTACATCTCAATTTGACATGAAATCTTGCATGTGTTCTCTAAAAGGGTATCTTCGAATATTCCCTCCTCTTTTATCCTTATTATTCAAACTAGTATTGAAGTCCCCAACCATTATGCTATTATTGAATGTATCATTGTTGTTAAAATTATGTAGAGAAGACCAACAATGAAGCTTTTGTTGATAATGCATGGGATTGTACGTGTTAAAAATATTGAAATGAATACTTGAGTTTGGGTTGACAAAGATTATGAGGAGCCAATGTTGAGTATGAAGATAGCTCTCAAGAGTGAAGACTTAGGGATCCCATAGAGTACACATTTCACTAGAAGCTCCCGATGAACTAATTTCTTTACCTTCACATATGCTCCATTTCTTTTTTACTGGAATAATCATTTCTTCTACCTCTAACTTTGTCTCCTGGAGTAAGTTGAGAGTTGATTTTTCTTTCCTTATATATATTTTAGGGATGATTATTTGATTGAGACACCCATCCCATGGTAGTTCCATGAGATGATTTTCATCATTTAGATTGGCAGGGTTTGTTTCCTCCCTCGTGATGAGGGGATTTATTTCCCTGATTTTGTATTGAGCTTCTAAATATTTTCTCTATGGTAGCTTTAGTGCTAAGATAATTTTTTTATTGGCTTCTTATTCACATATTTCCTTGGTTGACCTCCTGCCTTCCTTTTTCAACAATTGTTGTTCTTATATTGCTTCTTTGATTTCCTATTCCTTTGGTTGTTGTTGATCTCGTATTCTCATTTGAATCCTGGTGGGATGGGAAGGTCTAACAAGGGGAGGATTTTTCAGGTCTAGGACATCTTTGGCAAGTGAATAAGTGAAAGGGGGGTGAATCAGATAGGTTTGTATGGAGGTGGGAAGTGTTGAAGGGACGTTAACATTAACCATGTTCTCTTTCAAATGGGTTTCTTCTAGGCGAAGGGTTTCATATTTATTGGGACTTGGCAGTATGAGGGTAAGATCAAGGGAAGAATAACCTTGTACTAGTACAACATAATAATACTGAGGTAAGGGGGAAGTCTACAAGGGGACTAGAGGTGGTTGGTAGGAGGAGGTGGTTACGAAGAAGACGAAGGGGCATAGGAGGGTCCAACAACCACAAATTGCTTCTTAGAAGAAAATTTATTCTTTAACTTTTTCCATTGTTCCTCTTTTTCCATTATTGTCGAGGAAGCGTTTTGATTTTGCTTGCAGTTCTTTGCAAAGTGGATGTACATGTGGCACGCTTTTCATTTGGATGGGATTTGTTCATAGTCCAGTTTTTGGAGATGGTTCCAATTATACAAAGATAGAAGAAATTCTTCTGGTAGGCCCTTTTCTAGATCTACTTCTACACAAATACCAGCATAGGAAAACATATTGTCTTTAAGTTCATACTTTTCTATGTATTTTCCAAGCTTATTCCCAAATTCTCTTAGAGATTCATCTCCCCAACAATGGAGACTCAGGTAAATGTGGAAGCCTGACCCATACTAGTACAATTGAGGGAACATCTAGCTTCAGATTAAAGAATGATGTCCAATGATTCAAGCACATTCCTTTGTTTTCATAGAAGTATATCCCATTCATGAAGATTAGATCCCTATTAACTTGTAGCTTGAATAGAAATGCATAAAATCCTCTTCCATAGAAAAAATGAGAGCGTTTTATTTTTATTAAAACCACCCATTTTTTGGATCCACTTTTCCATATTCCTTGGTGATGGCCAGATGCTAGTGAACTGACCAATTAAGCCTCGATTTGTAATAGCCATTTCCATTGATTTCGATGAGGAGTGAGGAAGTTAGACTTTAGGGATATCGTCAAGTTTCTTGATGAATTTCAAGGGAAGTGAGTTATTTGAAGGAATGAGAGAAGATACTAGCACTTAGAAGGTTAGAGCTTCTTCATCAAGAGGTGGTGGGTGACCCCCTCTAGGGGCTGACTCCATGAGTAGGTTTGCGGTGACAGAGAAGGCAGTGTGACAACTAGAATGAATGCATTAGTTGAGATAAGATTTTACCATCCACTAGAAACATCATTGAAACATGTCAATTGATAGAAGGAATACAAGAAACATAGATTAAAGGTTGATTTTAATAGCTATATATAACAAGATTTATCTCTAAAGGGACAAATATTAATTGATTCATAGAGAATTGAGAAAGATAACACTTTGGTGGGAACTTATTGCAAGGTTAAAAGGAGGCATGCAATTGAACTTATTGCAAAGTTGAAAGAAGGTATGAAACTATTGTAATCCTTATGAGGATGTAAGGGATTTATAACCTCAAGGTGGATTTGGCCCATGGTAATAATACTTCACATGTTAAAATGAAGGCATTAAAATCATTATTACCATATATTCACTATATAAAAATGTTTGATTCTTAATAGATGCCATTCAAATGATTCAAAGGGTTTAACTTCAAATTGGAAGGAAAAAAGTCACTTGTGAAGTCACAAGGTAGTTATTCCATGGTTAAAAGGAACTCATTACAAGGTAGCATGTGTGCCCTCTACAAGGTAAGTAAACTTGAAAGGTCCCAAGGATGCACTTGTGAACTTGTAAGGATTTATATCATAATGTTATTTTGGGTTGAAGGAAATAACATCTATTTTAGGGATTCCTTTACTTTATTTCTCTACTTATTAACGTTGGGATGCCATATAATTATTAATTTCATCTTTCAATTATATTGATTTTTATAGAGATTGGTTTTTATGCCTACTTTCTTTCAACATCATAAAATTCAATTAATTTAATCTTTTTGTCACATAATACCTATTTTTTTTTTAAAGGAAACACTCTATTTAATTGCAAACATGTCTCCACCTATACACATTTTATCTTTTCATCATAGCTATCTCTTGTACCAACATTGACGTTCTCCTAGAAAATGATTTTTTCTATGAATTGTGATTAAACTTAAATTGAAGTCTTCGCACATTAACTAATTTTCGATCACCCATGGCACCTTTCATGCATACACCCATTATATTAAATTATTAAGATATGAAATAAATTGTTTCATAATATTTGGATCTATAGGGATTAGATTCAACAACCTCAAATGCATGAAGTTCAGTATGCACAACAATGAAACACTTGAGAGGCTACAAGGAAAGGAGTCACTTGCGAGGCTTCAAGGCATCCCTTGTGACCTCACAAGGTGGCACTTGCAAGGTTATAAGGAATCCTTGAAAGGCTGCAATTTGTGATGTCACATTAAGGCATCCATTACAACCTTGCAAAGTAGTACATGTAAGGTTGCAAGGAAAGACTTTCAATGTCACACTTGTAAAGACTTTCAATGTCACACTTGTAAATACTTTCAATGTCACACTTGTAAGTTAGCAAATATGCACTTGCAAAGTTGTAAGAAAGCATTTATAAGGTTGTAAAATTGCAATTGCTATTTCAAAATGTTACATTTACATGGTTATAAGGTAAAAAATTTTGAGGTTTCAAGGAAAGATTGCAAGGATGTGAGACTCTTGGAACATTATGCATTGGTCTCATGTGTCACAATAAATTAACTAATAAGCATTATTTTATAATATTATTTAATTGAACCCACAATATACATAATGTAAATTATGTTAATCCTTAAGATAAATTAACTGCAAGGAAAAATAATTGAAAAACTTCTAATAACAGAACTTACAATACATGGATGAAAGGATCTATTAGAAACATTGATATCTTGTATATGCATCTTATGATAAATATCAAATGGATGATTTAGACACTTTCAATTTAATATACTTGTGAATATACTTTCAATTTAATATACTTTCAATTGCAAGGAAAGACTTTCAATTTCACACTTGTAAAGACTTTCAATGTCACACTTGTAAGTTAGCAAATATGCACTTGCAAGGTTGTAAGAAAGCATTTATGAGGTTGTAAAATTGCAATTGCTATTTCAAAATGTTACATTTACATGGTTATAAGGTAAAAATTTTTTAGGTTTCAAGGAAAGATTGCGAGGATGTGAGACTCTTGGAACATTATGCATTGGTCTCATGTGTCACAATAAATTAACTAATAAGAATTATTTTATAATATTATTTAATTGAACCCATAATATACATAATGTAAATTATGTTAATCCTTAAGATAAATTGACTGCAAGGATAAATAATTGAAAAAATTCTAATAACAGAACTTACAATACATGGATGAAAGGATCTATTAGAAACATTGATATCTTGTATATGCATCTTATGATAAATATCAAATGGATGATTTAGACACTTTCAATTTAATATACTTGTGAATATACTCCCTAGAATAATTAACAAAGACCACAAATAAAGATTTTATTTTGAATCAATGTCACAAACTAACCTATCACTTTACATGGAGTAAGAAAAAAATATGGGAGGGACTCGATTTTGTGGTGGTCTTAGCCTTGCAAATTAGAGAAACAATAAGATATATAGAGATAAAAAATAGATTAAACATGATATTTTATTGTAGAATAAATAATCAAAGGAAATTGATAAGATACATGTTGTAGAAATAGATCTTGCATTATGATAATCACTTTAGGAAGCAATGTTCACACACCTCTTAAGGTTGGGAGACCTTTCGTTAGAGCAGAGCTCCAATGCAATAAATATTGATAAAAAAATCCATAAAATCTTAGCTCTTTAAATAGGTTGTCAATCTTCCTAAACCCTAATTGTTGACTTGGTCAATAATGAATGAGTGCGAACTAACTAGTGGGCCTTAATTAATAGAGATTCCATTTATACATTAATATTCTAATATTGACTACTCATCCTTATTAAAAGGCTATGGCCTCATACACAACATGGATACCTACTAAAGTAGGAAGTTAGGGTGGGACCCTAACATGCCCCCCCCCCCCCCGCCCCCCCTTCAAAAATAACATTGTCCTCATTGCTAAATATGAGGAAATTGCTGTAGAATCCCTTTAGGTTCCTAAGTGGCATCTTTAGGTTGCATATCTTTCCATTGGATCAACACTTCTTTGATTGTATTCCTACACAATTGGCGTTCCCTATTGTCCAATACTGCTTCTAGTCAGAAACAAATGGAACCTTCCTCATCAAGTAATGTGCATTTGGTTTGCACTTTACAATCATATCTCACCACCTTTTTGAGGCATGCTACATGAAAGATTGAGTGAATATTGGAGTGAGATGACAAAGCGAACTTGTAGGCCACTTATCCAATGCATTAACTAATTCGGTAAGGCCCATAGAAGTTATTGGCTAGTTTCTAGTGGGGTTTATTTTTTAGGGATCTCTGTTTAACCTAATATCCTAATGAAAATGAGTGGTTGGAGTGAAGATAATCTGCCTATTCTTTCACTCTATTTTGATCCATCGCCAAATTGTCCTTAAGTTTGCGAATAATATATTCTCTAGTGTGAAGTGTGTTATCCACTACCTAGACCCTAGAAGTGCTTAGAAAATATGAAACCGCATGCAAGGGTTTTTGGATGTACACTACTTCATAGGGTGTCATTTTGGTAGTGCCATGATAACTGGTATTATACCACCATTTTACAAGGGGAATCCATTGTGTTGAGTGATGTGAATTTTCTAAAGAAAAGCATCAAAAGTAAGTTTTTAAACACTTATTCATCGCTTTGGTTTGACCATCTATTTGTGGGTGATAGGTTGCACCGAGTTTGAATTGAGTAACCTAAATTTTAAATAACTCCTACCAAAATTTTATTGTGAAGGTAGGGTCTCGATTAAAGACAATGAAAGTGGGAATGCCATGAAATTTGAGAATACGATCCATGAATACTTGAGAAACTAGTGATTGTGTAAAAGGGCATGACAAGACACAAAAGTGGGTATATTTGGACAGACAATCTACAGCCACCATGATGACTTGTTTATTACCATCTCTCAGAACCCCCACGATAAAATCCATGGAAATATTAGTATAGAAACGTGCCAAATTAGAATATGGTAATAAAGTTGAAACAAAGTTCTACTTGTCAAGTTTCATGGCTTCCAAATTAATTATCGCTTAATCCTTTCATAGGTTTTATGAAATCTTGAGTTGACTGCTACTGGTGATGAATGTATATCCTCTAATATTATTTGTTTTAAGGATGAATTTGGTGCTAGAAAAATCTGTTCTTTATAATGAAATGGATATTGGTTCCATGTATAGATTGTAGGAGGGTTCATATATTCCTTAAGCCATTGGATGAGTTGCACTAGGGTGTCATTGGCTAGCCATTCTTGATGTGCTTCCTCGAGCAACTTGCAATTCTTAAGTATAAGGAAAAGAGAAAGACTTCATATTCATATTTCTTGGATAACACATTAGCCACCATTTTTTCTCATTATATATAATCTCATAATCACACCCCAACATTTTAGTAACCCAATTATGTTTCTATGGAGAGGAGAACCTTTATTCAAGGAAATATCTTAAACTATGATGGTCTATCTTTAGATGGAAGAACCTCCCTATTAAATAAGGATTCAATGTCTCAACTACGTGAACGGTGGAAATCATCTCTTTTTCATTTGTTGTTTTTCCCAATTTTCTATCAAATAACTATTTATTGGTGAAGGAAAAAGGACATCCTTCTCGCATCAATAATGTGCCAAGACCATGTCTAAAGGCATAACATTCTAACACAAAAGTATTAGTGAAATCATACGCTACTAAGAATGCAATAGTGAACATGGAAACTCTTAAGGCATATAAGGCTTGATCAGCTTCATCACTCTAGACAATGGCATTATTTTTTAGCAATGATGTTAAGGGAATTGCAAGTTGGCTATAATTTAAAAAAAAAAATCTATAGTAACCAGTCAATTCAAGGAACCCCTACAAGCTCTTGAGAGTTTTGGGGCATGGAAAATATTGCATAGCTTCCAATTTCTTTGGGTTTAATCTCAATCCCTCTTGAATCAATGTAGCACAAATGTTCAATCTTGGTGACCCCAAAAGCACAATTTTGGAATGCTTCACAAATAACTGATGATCCTGGATTAATTGGAAAGCACGATTAACATGCTCTAAGTGGTGTTTATGTGTGGCGTTGTATATTAATATAACACATAATTATGGAGGAAAGGTTGAAAAATCTTGTTCATGAGGCTCTAAAAAATGTATGGAGCATTGAAAAGGAAAAAAGGCATGACTAAGAACTCATAATGACCTTCATGAGTGTGGAAACATGTCATAGGAATATTTGCATCTTTCATTTGGATTTGGTGGTAGTTAGATTAATAAAGGTCTAATTTAGTGAAGAACTTTGATTTATGAAGCTCATCCAAGAGATCATCAATGATTGGAATGGGGAATTTATCCTTGATCATCAAATCATTGAGATCCCAAAAATCTAGACATGTGTTCCAAGTTAATTCCCTTTTTAAGACCATTAACACTAGTGATGAATAAGGGTTGGTGCTAGGATGAATAACACAATACTCCAAAATATCTTTAGTGATCTTTTCAATTTCATTATTTCTTGAAAAAGGGTACAGATAAGGGCATACATTGGGAGTTTGGTTACTTGAAATTAGTGGAATACCATGGTCATGATCCCCATAGGCCGGTGGTAAACCCTTGGGTGTTTCAAAAACATGTTGATGTTGAGAGAGAGCTAGATGTAAATCAAGGTGAATGTAATATGTGGGTGTTTCCATAACTTGGATGGAATTGAAACGTGATGATACCAAAGTATCCTTTCTTCAATAATTTATCCATACGGTGGGAGGATATTATTTCTGGAGAACCTAAGGTACATATTTGGAGATGATGGCTGTGTCCTTCCTTAGTAAAGTTGATATGTAGTTTCTTTAAATCCATGGTGACTGGTCCCAAATTCCTTATCGAGTCTTCCCCCATAACTACATCACAACCACCCATGTCAATAGTGAACATGCATGTCTTAAGATGGTAGTCACCCATTTAGAGTTTAACATTTTCACAATGACCACCACATTGCACCATACCCCCATTTTCTATCATAATTTGTGTTAGTGCTCTATATGTTCTAGGCTCAAAAGGTATTCACAGTCATGAAGGTTTTACTGAGGAACATTGGAAAGATCAGAAAGGGATGATGATATAAGAAATAAGCTCCTAAGAGCTTTAATACAGAGTAAAGGGGCTAGGAATGAGTGCCTTAATTGGAAATGGGGTTGAGTTTAGTGACCATAATATAAGGACTAGGCACAAATGATAAGCACCCGAGCACCCAGATGGAAGGTGGTAAGGAGATCGGAAGTGGGAATCAAGCTCTCAGGGTAAAAGGTGTTAATCCCCCAATGAGTAGACCAACCCATGAACATTTAGATCAATGATTCAAATGGATAAAAAATCACCAATATGCATGGGGTTTAAAGCACCCCACTAATCCATTGACCAAACAACCATGCTACATGGCATCTCGTGAGTGGCAGTGACTCCAAAAATAAATTTTGAAACAATTTTTAAGCCTATTCATTATCACTTTTTCCCACCTAAGGTAGAATCTTCCCATTCCCGTGCAAGCTAACACATGAGCCTCCATGGAAAAAAGTGGAGGGAGATGTTGTTATCCATCAAATTGTCACTTCTCCAATCGAGTGACAATTTTGAGCTCTCGTTCATACAAAATGACATTATGGATGGAGGAGCCTAGATTTGTTACCGATGTTTATATCCTGGATCATTCCTGAATTCTTCCAGTGGACTTATTTTTATGTCTCTGGATTAGAACATATACATTGGTGCACCACTGATAAGTTGCGTGTCACATGTTGGTGAACCTATTGACCACTAGAGTTTTCCCTCAAAATTTGCACACGCGAGTTGCTCTAAAGAAACTAGCGTTTTACACGCTAATTTATCTTCTTCCACTAGCGTGTCCCTCCAAAAATTATGGAAATTTTTTTTTTTTTGAATTAATGGTAGTTGGGTTCGATCTCATAACTTCCCTACCTGATCTAACTGCTCTTTCCTCGAAACCACCCTCTTCACCCTTGTCATAAATACAAGGGAGAGGCCATTGGGAAAAGAGAAGGTCACTTATCTTAATTTTATGCTGAAGGAATTTTGCTAGAATGATGATCAAGGAGACCTAGAATGAGGATCAAGGAGACCCAGATCAAAGTTTCAAGAAGTTCCTGATCAGATTGAGGTAACACATGTATTTTCTGCAATTACTTTAATGAATAAAATAGATCAAATTGTGGTAACACATGTATTTGTTGCAATTACATTGATGAATAAAAGAGATCTTTCCTTCCCAAAGTTATTTGTGTAATTGATTATGTATGGATGGTCTTCATGAGAATTGATTTATATGTATGATATTCATCTCTTTTCCATATATGTTTTTTTCATGATAGTCAAAATATTTTGAGGAGGGTATTCTCTTGTTGCAGGACTTGAAGCAAAGGTTTGGAAGCTAATTTGGATAAGTTTAAATCTTGGATCGACCTTCGTTCCAAAAGGTTCTTGATATCTACTTGTAAAACATTTGTTTCATATAATACATACCATGTTTTATTCATGTATGTAATTACTTTAGTATTTGTCTATACCCCAATAAGTTGGTGACCTCACCCCAGTCATAAGATAGATTTCCCTAACAATAGAACTGGTGAATCCACTAGGGAGAAGCATATTTTCTATGTGGTATTTTTCTTGAATTTTTCCAGTTTGAGTGTGATTTTTAGGTCTTAGGTTGAGTGTGTAGAGATTATGTACTCTTGAGTTTAACCCAAAATTCACTTTTTATTGATATTTTATTTCTTTTTAAATTTTTTAAGGTAGGCATGCTAGTGAAGGAAAATCTCACTAGCATTTACCCTATTTACATGCGGGTTTCTCTGTTTATAATTATGTGTCACATGCTGGTTTCCCTGTTTACAGTAGCGTGTAATCTTGTAACGTCTGCTTTTCAAGATAGGGTTCATCTTTTATGTGTTAGATTTGGAATTTTTCCAGTTGAAGGCTCTTTTTAGGTTTTGTGGAAGCATTGTTAGTCCGTATACATTTTGTTTTGAATGGTTGTAAATCACCTTTAAACCTTCTATTGACTTAAGGCTTGTTGATGAACTTTGTGCTTAACCTCCATGCTTGGGATATCTTTGGGTTTCATTATACTTTCATTATCCTCTATTGATGCATATAGACTGATTGTGAGTCATTTGCACTCCTGAAAGGGAGTCTTTTTGTTTCCCATCTTGTTAAGTTTTTTTAGTCAAGGTCTTTATAACAAGGTAGTTAACTTGGTTTTTTGTTTCAAGTTTTCTCTCCAAGTATGTTGTTCTCAGTGCTTTAGCTAGTCTAGAGTTATGATCTTATAGGTCCAGTACAAAGATTTAAATCAATTGCTTTTGTCTTAGATGGATGTTACTTGTTTGTAATTAGTTTCATCTTTTCATTTTAAAAGAGAAAATTAAAAAAAAAATTGTTTCTTTTGCAAGCATCTTAGGCTAGTAACATAGTCATAGTTACATATGCATATGTATCGTCTTTTTGAAAAAGAAAAAAGAAATTTTTTGCATTTGTAGGATTGTTTTGTCATTTATAATTTTTCAAAAAGGAAAATATAAAGTGAAAGAATTTGCATTTTTAATTTCATTTATACACTTGTCATGTTATTTCCTTGTATTGAGTCAGGACATCACTAGTTTCACGACCATCACCCTTTGAGTAATACTAACCCTTAAAAGTAACGTTAATCTAAAATTTATTAGTAATCTTTTCTTTTTGTAGGGTGACCACCGACTAGATTAGGCTAGTGCTTTGAACTAGGGCTTATCTTAAACTGTCAAAAGTATTTAAACTAAGACTTAGTGGCATATATTTAGGAAATCCATTTTTGTAGAAGGTGAACTGGAAAGATCCTTTAACGAGGGAGTCAAGCACGAGTTCATGTGAGGTTGAGTAGAGGAGATATCCCTTCGATACTTAATCGATCATACACTAGAGTTAGTGTGCATTTGGGGACTAATCAGTACCGCCTTTTGGGCTTGTGTGGTGTCGGTGTTGTTAAGTTTCAGGATTTTCTACCCTTCCCATGTCTATTGAATAGACTTATGGCTATCCCACCAGACCCTCTCTACAAGGTTGGTAACCTTAGTATCTTGAATTTAGGGATATTACACAGGTGATAGTGGAGTGTTATTTCCCCTATACTTAGGAAATATGTGGGAGGAAACCCCTTGCATCTCTTTGGAAAGGCGGTTGGTGATTCAAATGCTTGACCCAAAGTGATTTTATTGTGTACCCTGGGTAATTGTTCTTCATCCTTTACTAGTTTTTTCCAGACCCTGATCATCCTAGAATTTCCTTTGGAAGGCATCTGTTTGGTTGGTTTGAATTACTTAGGACTCTTTCTAGTGGTGCACTCTTTGTGTTGTTTGTTTTTTGTTGGCCTCATATATTTCTTCCTCGTCTAGTCGAAAACTATGGCTAGTATTCCTATGGCCACCAACCAAGGTACCCCTATGCAAGGGGATTATTGTGCTTTTACGTTTGTTGGAAACATTGGTGTTCCCTTGATGGCCACTTTGAATCTTATTGGATTCACCCTTAGGTTGCTGGTTTAGTTGTTTTCCACTGTGAATTCCCTAAATTCTCTTGATGCTTCTCATGTAAGAACCTTATATCAAGGGCATCAAAACCTTATTCCCTCTTCACCAGTAACATCTTCTCCTCCTCCTTCTACCCCATGTGGTTAAATTTTTTATATTAGTAACCAACAATATAAAAGGAATAGAAAGAGGAAGAATATGAAGAAGATATGAAAGCAAGAGGCCAGTGACCCAACCTCTGGAGGTCATGTTGTGGGAATCCACCCAGCCTCTAGAGGTCATTCTAGGGGAAAATAGTCAATCGATGCAACTCATGTTGTACATGTTGACACTGTTGAGAAACCCAAATGTATAGGATGCAAGGCTAAGTTCCCTTGTAATATTTGCAAGGGAGATTACCTTACTCACTTGTTCCCTGTTATTGAAGAAGTACAAAGAGTGTGTGGTATGAATCTCAAGGATATTGTTCCCCTGAACAACCTATTATTTCCCAACACCCTTTTCAACCTTTGGTTGATCAAGTGGTTGAACCAATGCAATATTTGGTCAATCCCACTCTTCCTTTGGAGGGTGACCAACATAAAGTGGTTGAATTAATGCAATCTTCAATCAATCCCGATATTCATTTGGAGAGTGATCTATCTACTAGTCATGTTTTCTTCACTCCCAATTCAGAAATTTTTGGAGATTAGGGCACTCACTTCGCTTAGAAAGAACCCCCACTAAGCTCTTAGATTTTTTCCTTTGATTGGAATAGTCTAACTAAGCTGCACCTTCCTTTTATTAAACCTTTTCAAATAAAGGTTCAAGTTAAACACTGCACAATTGATAGTTTAATTGTAAATGAAGGAGCCTCTGTTAGTATTTTATCCACACATGCTTGGAGATGTATGGGATCTCCCAACATCATGCTGACTATTAATCAGCCGCTAGATTTTGATAGAAGATCTAGTGAAACTTTGGGAGTTCTTTCTCAATTTCCTGTTACTTTAGATGGGAATATTGTCTTAATTGATTTTATGGTTATGGAGGACCCCTTGGACTTCAATATACACCTTGGGGCATGATTACGTATATGCTATGAATGTTGTGGTGCCTACACTCTTTTGTGTGATGTATTTTCCTCACAACGGAAGCATTGTCACTATTGATCAACTGGAATTTGTTGATCCTTCTCATTACCTAAATTTATACCAAGTATATACTTTATTAATTCTTAGAGTTTAGGTAGACACTACCCTGCCATGGGTGAATTATGTGGCCTCATATCCCTCGTGTCTAATTTCTACTGAAAAGAATCCTCTGTATTCATGCTTAAATTATTGGGACTTTGTCCCTGTAGTTGACCAGGTGATCCATCCAATGGGGCCATTGGAGCCCGCTCTCCACCCTATTGATCCAATTGAATGTTCAAACATGTGTTCTCTCTACTTAATGATATTACTTCCTTTAGATGAAGTTTTCCTAGAGTATATGATACAATCTGATGTTCTTTTGGATGTTGACCTAGTTGCAATTATATATAGATCTAAATTTCCTTTTGAGTCTGATCTTACTGATGATCGATCCTCAAACGTTGGTACTTTTGAGTCTTTGGATTCTTCCATAGAGCAACTATTTAGTGTTTCTGCTGAGCTCGATTCTGTTTGTAGAATTTTTGACTCCTGTGTTGTTGAGTCTATTTCTATAGACTCCATCACCTCTTTCAACTTTGGTCTTCCTATTAAGTTTGATCTTGTTGATTGTAAACCCTCAGGACTTGGCACTATTGAGACTTCACCCGTTATCTATTCCTTGATTATGCCTATTGTTGAATATAGAGAAGTTGAAAATATCTTTACCAAAGTGACTTTAATCAGATATTTTCTTTTAAATATGATCTTGGTACTATTGTTTCTTGGAGACAAGAATCTTATCTAATTTCATGGTGGATTCGTGGTCCTTTTAGACATATTTCTCGATCCCTTCAGGTATATTAAGAAACTTGCATATAGGTGTAGGCCTCCCATCTACTACGATGCATTTAAACCTTGTGCCATATGAATTCACCATAGTGTTGAACCTGTTGGATATTGGCGCGCTATCCATATCTTTATGCATTTTACACCAGTCCAGCAGTAGATCCTACCTAACATGGGTCACCATAGCTAAAACCCCTATGTCATTTTGGTGCCTACGGTGAGTTTTTTTCATAGGCTCAAGATCCTTTGTATAATTTCCTTGATTTTGAAAAGAATACGCAAGTCTCTCTTTCTCAGATAATTCTGGCCATTCCCCTTAAGGCTCCTTCTTTTTCCTTTAAGTTGTAATTACATTTACATATACCTTTCTTGCACTCATGAAACTGATGTTGGATTTCACGCTTTTATCTCATTATATAATCCCTCATCTATGATCTCATCATTGCTTAGCCATGTATCATTTTTCCATTACAAATTGACACCTTTTACCTGGAGGAGACGCCCCTAAATGTCTTTATCTTGCTTATGTTCCTTGCACCATGCATAAATATGTTCCTTGTGCTTGGAACTAGTTCCACATGCCCCTTACACTCATTTCCTTGCATTATGAGAATTCTTCCAGCTTTCCTTTAAGCTCATTAAAATAAAAGGAGGCCACAAGTTGACTTTTCTGGGCTCGTTAAACCTGTACAGGAAAGGTATATGGAGTTAGACTCCTTAAAATTGAGAAGATTGTTGAGTCAACTTGTTCACTTCAAACTCATTAAAGGAATTGAAGGAATATCTGCATAGGTATAAGTTTAACCCTTTTCCGGACCATGTGGATTACTTAGGAAAAAGGAATACCCTAGTTCACTCTGACTACACTACTACATTAGAACAAAAAATCCGACGACATCAACCGATGACACCCTGAAATTTGGCCTTCCTATCAGATTTACTTAAGATAAAATGAATTTTTTTTGTTTTTTTCTTCCATAGTGGCCCGATACCTGTCGGATTATCAACTTGTCATCAGATTTTTGACACCAAATAGACAATGCCGTCGGATTTTCGACACGAAATGGAAATTATATATATAAAGCTCGTGAATCACTCATAATTAGGTATACAACATAGTTAGGTATACATTTATAGCCAAGGCTAAATCCTGGATAGGAGAGGAGGGCCTAGATTTACTTGCTGAATATTCTGAACTAAGGTATGATTGAAAGAAATCCCTTGAACTAGCTACTATTTCTTTATTCCTTCCCACTGCTTGAGCAACACCTTCTTTCTTGAGAAGAGGTGAAGCGCAGGTCTTCACTCATCGATCGCTGAGGGTGGAACAAGAACGCTCTTCCAATTTAAACCCAAATGATCCACTGATCGTAGATCGACCCGAGCCGATATCCATATCATTTCCTATTGTGTTATTTATCTTGATAAGGAGTAGGAAGAGCAGGTTGAACCACTTTCGTTCTTGATGAAGCATTCCTAAAACCTCATCATTCATTCGACATGATCACGGTGTTGAATCACCTTACCTTGCAACTAGTGGTAAATTCATAAATAAAAGGTGACATGGTCAAGACCTATCGGACCTATCGAGATGGTAAATTAAGTAGTGATAAGGGATTTTTCAAACATTCCAGCCAGCCATAATTCTAGACAGACAAAAATCTAGACAAATAGAAATCCAACCAAACATATAGATATATGGAAACATGAGTACTCCACTTTGTTCATGGATCTTCCTTCCCTGTGATGATTCCTCGCTGGCGTTGCTGGTTGTTATATTTCCACACTCCCCCATTCATGCATGGTACCACTCCATCCATAGTGCCGTTTGGGGGACGTGCCTTACTTATTTTCTGGGGTTTGGAGCGTAGCGGCGGCTACAATATGTATAGAAATGCTAAGCCATGCATGGGTAATCTTTAGCGAGTTCCAGAATATGACGATTGGTCATATGGTGAAAAACCTATATTGGATTGGAGCCTATGCCTGCCTGAATCTACAAACAAGCCCGATCAACTTCTGTTGGATCTCAATCAAGCAAAGGGAATGAGATCAACAATGGATGGAGACAGAGCTTCTGGGTAATCTCGAAATTGAGCTCGTGGAAAATGAGCTCGATCTAGGGAGATAAGGACCAGCTCACCTAACATTACTTAGTGGTTTGATAGGTTCATAGGCATATTTTTTTCATGGAAGAAATCAAGGTTCAATACATATCTCTATTCACTGAATACCCATTCGTTTTTCTGTTTTTTCAAGCCATTAGCTTACATTTTTTAAAATTTTATTTACAGCTTGGTACCACTGCGATGGGGTTGAAAACAAAACAGGGAATCATATTGGAAGTGGAGAAGTGCGTCACATCACCTTTGCTGGCTCGATATAGTAATAGTAATGATAGATCCTCAAATTGAAATGTGATATAACCCTAAACCGTAAAGCTGTAAAGCAAGGGTGAACCCAAACCCTAGAAGACTAAAGAGACCTTGCTTGTTTAATCAAAAATTAACATTGTGCTAACCTTTGTACTGTTTGAAATTCCTATTTCAATGCATGGACCATCAATAATGATAACAATGTTGAAAGGTTGAGTGTTGTCAGAGATATGCATCGCAAATTTCCAAGGTTAATACTGTGTGGGGAGGTGGATTTTATACTGTTCTTTACGAGCATAATAGAAAGACGTCAAATAATGTCAAGTGGTAAATGAAGCGATATTTCTTCATAGAGATGTGATTTTAATACCCAATGTTGCTAATTATTGTGCTATCTTGTGATATTATAGTTACTTGAGCTTGTGGTTTGTCCTGGCAGGTATCTTAACAGACAAGGTCATACGGTATCCCACGATGCGACTCTCCTTCATTTGCGATCTATGCTATGACAGCTCCCAATTCAAGTCCCTTTAGTTTCCACTCCACTAATAAAGTGATTTTTAGTCCCTTGTTCATATTTACCTAGTCCTCCTGTGACCTTGAATTCCATAGAAACAAGCATGGTATGTCCCTTTGGATATACTTGTTCAATATCTTGGGATTGTATAGAGATGCTTGGGATGGTAGTATGTTCTCCTACTGTCATTTGTGCAACCTAATTTCTGTAGATACTAACTTCTTATTCATCCTGTTCATGGAATTGATAAGACAAGTAAGAAAAACGTGTATATTGGGGCATTTGGACATAGGGAGAATTAGAATCTCTAAAGTAATTCCTCATATGCCACTAGGCTCCCATATTTTGATAATAAAAACCTCTCCTATATCACTTCTTTCCTTATCTCCAGGTGATTTTATATCTGCAAGGGCGATTACTAAATTTAGAGGCCTATAAAATGTGATGTATGGAGGGAATCCTCACCTATATGCCTTCAACTAAGGATTTGTGAGGATCTTCATCTATTTCCATAATAGCCATTACCTCCATCCATGAATGTTCCTTTGCTAGCATTTCCTCTGCAGGTCTACTCTCATGATCATTTGGTTCTCAGGATTTGTTTCCTTTCATCCAGGCTATCACAAACTTAGGGCCATACATCCATGGTTTTTCCAGGTAGAGATTCATTTCTCCAAAAAATATGGCTACTTGCAAAGCTGCTTTGTTTCTCAAAAAGTAATATCCCCACATGGCAATGGGATCTATGATGTGGATATTTTTGTGAGCACTCTTAATACAAACTTCATCCACATACAACAATTGTATAACACACTATAGAATGAATATTCTAGGGGTTAGCAGTTTTTGCAGCCTATATGGGGCATCTCTAAACCATACAGTCGTTTAGGTTTTCTCCAAATAATCAATCCCCCTTCTTGTGTGTTGAGCTCATTATTAGATAAGACTAAAATTCTTGGGGCATTTTGGGTGGTTCTTTTCCTATTATAATAGTAAAGGCATAGTACATTAATTTGTTGATATATAAAAATAAAGAAGGTATACTTTTATCCTTATTGGATCCATTGGCATAACATATGAATATATTGGATGGTTGGCTTTCAGCGAAATACTGGCTTGTATGTGTGGCTCGAAGGGTTGAGATGAATGATTGTGCACATAATGGAATCCTTTACTTTTTTCATTACTCGTAGTTATGAATTTTTTCTCTATTATATGGAAGCAAGTAGGCAGATTTTCCTAATTGTGGGACATTTTTTTGCACAAAGAAACTTCAAATAGTGTGAAACTCCAACAGTGTGAAATTTTCACCTTTAATTAAGAAATATTAAGATGATTCATGCACCCTCATATCATATGTATTTACGAGGTTATAGAAAATCCAACAAATATTTTTGTTGTGATGGAATATGTGAATAAGCATACCCCCATAGCTTAGACTCAACCTAGGAACCACCCCTCGACACCTTGGGCCACAATTCTCTCAACGCCCTGGCCCTATATCTACTTTCTTTCCCATAAAAATGCCACGGTTTTGCTTGCAGACTTCCTATTCTATGTGGGAAACCTCTAATCTACTTAAAATCAGATGCAAAACCATGCTAGGCATCCCTTTAACCATCCAAGAAAATCAAGCCTTGAACGCCCAACCTAAGAAACCCTTATGCCACCAACCTCGGCCTGTCATAAACAATTATTTTGCTGAAGAGATTATGGATGCTTCATTTTTTATGAAGCAACGCATCATGCTGATAATCCTGGAAATCCTATGCGGTACTTCTTTATAGTGAAGCCAATCCAGAGGGGCATACAGAGAGATATTAAAAATGAAAAATCACTGCAGCCTACCTCAGAAATCTACGATGAAACAGGTGACAAGGCAATATTTTATAGACGACATTAAGTCTTACAGATGTTTGGAGGTGTTTTACAAGTGGATTCGATTCTTTCCATGCATCCTTTGATTTTTATCTAGGGGTTTGAATGTTTTGTTTCCATTCAGTTCTTTCCTTCTTGTTGACATATCAAAATAGATATTAGAATTGTTAAATCATCCAACTACATTGGTATATTAATTTCTTATTCACAATTGTTCTAATTTTGGTTGTATGAACTCATGAAGTCTCACAAGGAGTGTCAACTCTAAGTCATTGTTTCTAGTGTGAAGCGGGCAATTTTGTTAGAGTCTATGTTTACTATGTAGCAAATAACTATGAATATTTAAAATTTATAGTTCAGAGTCGTACTTTTTTCTGCTCATTGCACACCTTTTTTTCTTGCGTAGCTCGAGGATAAAGATTTGTATAAATACCATCCAATCTATATGGTTAACATAAAATTTGAGATGTGAATGCATAGCCTTTGGGATCAATGAATTTTCTACTACGTGCCAATTGATTTTTGCTTTCAACATCTACGAGAACCATGTGTTGAACTGTTCTCATCTATTTTCCAGCACCCTTTCTATCATTATTCTAATGTGAAATCAATATATAACAGTTGCAATGCTCACCAATGAATAAGGAATAACTTAATGATAGGTGTAATGGCAGGTGAATCTATGAAATATACAAAGTAAATAAGTAATATTTCTCTTAGGAGAATGTTACATACAAAATAAAGAAAGTAATGTATAATAAACTCAGATAATTCAACATAGTTTATCTTTAAATTTCAGTACATATTGCCATTTTTTTGTTGAAATGATGTTATATTATACATTAAGAAACAAGTTACACCAGCATAATTCAAAGCCTTTAATCATGACAGATCAGAAATATGATGTTTTAATTCTAATGCAAGATTTAAACCAAATGTATTTTCTAGAATTCCTGGAATTGGTCTTTAGCTATGGCTCAACAATTTTACATAACCTTTTTTTTAAACTAGTAATTAGAAAAAATGCGGACTTGTTGAAATACCTAGTCATAATTTTTCGAGTCGTCTATTGTTCACCTTTTATATAAATTTGTGGGGGAAAACTAAGTTCTAACTCAGCATGTCGGTGTGTATAAAGGTGATGTATCAAAATATTGGCACTTCCTTTTGGACGCACAAGATCATACGCATGGCTGAATTGGCTTGAGAAAAATGAAGTGACTTTGCTAAATGTAATGATATAGAGGCCTCATTTATTACTTGGTTTTCTAGCAGACTATACAGTTTGTTTGAACTTTTGAAGGAAACATTTGAGAAATTGATGTCAATATTTTCTTGCATTTTTCCTCCAAGAGATGTAACATTGAATGCCATTTCACCTCCATGGTACCCAAGATGTGAATCTTTTCTTGCATTATAAGTTTTTACATCTTGGTTTTTTGTTTGTACAAGAATCATCTCTCATGCATGGATTTCAAATTGAACAACTACTGTTATGATAAATGATGAAGTTTTACTTATTCAATTACTTCCTCATAATATTGCATTGTTTAGTTTATTTGCAGGCCAGCTTGAATTGGGATTTATTTTTATTTCATTAGCTTCTCGTAAGGGAAGCTGTTGATATTTCCAGAATGATCAAATCTTTGAGTTCCTTTGTTAGAGAAGGTGACCTGATGCTTTGACCTTTAAATATGGGAAAATCCAAAGTGATCTAATTCGATTTTTATCAAATAGGATGGAAATGGGTAAAACTAAAACAAAAAAGAAGACTTTTAAGATCAAGAAATTAGATGTAAACTTGGAAATATTTCTATATCTACTATGCTTAGTTTTCTATAAACTATGTACAATTTTTTTGATGCTGAGGATTGAGTGGTAGGTGGAAAGAAGGGTGGTCTGGGTGGGTCATACATGGTGGAGGCATTGCTGGAACTTCAGGTTTGAGTCATGGAGATCTTGCAAATGGAATGTGAGGCAAATTTTCATTGAGCGACCTATTATCATCCAGAAAGTTGGAGGTTCTTCAGTTGGCCCATATCCAGCCAGATGGAGAAAATAGAAAGGGCTAAACCATAATGCATGTAAACAACAAAACAATATCAGGTGAGATGATAATTCTTGTCTGCAAATGATATTTTTCCTCTCTCTATCTCTCATAATTTGTCAACCATGTAGCTACTCTTCAATCTGATTTTTCAAATTGTTGCAGGGTCATATAGTTCATTGATATTAGTGGAGTTTATTTCTAGTTTTGATTATTATTTGAGCATGACATACTTTTTATTGGAAAATAATGCGCTCAATCAATTTTTGGGCTTGCCCATCTAATGCAAGTTTTCTGTAAATAATAGAGCAGAGTGGTGTGAATTTATAATGGATCTATAGTTAAGGGGTGGTTGATAATAGATATTCTAAATGATAGCCATAAAAATATGGCATTTCAAGAAATAATATATGAAAATATCAGAAAATGGATGTTTGACAAGTGAATTACGACCTTCAATAATTGCAATTACCTGTGCTTTATTTTCAATATAAGACAATTTATTTCAGCTGCATCATGGCATTCAAGAATGGAGTTGATTATATCTCAGTAAATTCACTAAGTGTCTTGATGAAAGAGAGGAATTTTAATATTGGTTGCAATGTTGAATTCTTATTATTTTTGCTTCAGTTCTTCTGTGTGAATGAGCCTTGGAATGTTAAAGGACTATTGGTAGCCTTATCATTCCCATGTGATAACCACAAGCGTAATGAGGAGATATGATAAACTATTGTCGAACCAAGTTTCAACGTGTATCCCAATAATAATTCACCAATGTGAGAAGCCTCAATGTAGATTATTGTTATATTTGAAAAATTTATAATGTCTAAGAATGAAGATATAAAAAGTCTTACTACTGCTTTATATATTATGTCTTGGAAAAGCTATTAATATTACTTACTTTGGATATTCTTTATGTTTTTATCTGGATCATTTATGAGAGAAGCATGTAGTGAAGAATACACAAGAGGGCTGTGGAGTGCAATGAGTAGAAAGGTTTATAAAAAGAGGGTTGCATGATGCTAGTTGTAGAGCCTTCATAGCCTAAGGATTGCTAGGAGATGGAATATGCTTTTCCTCTGTTCCCTTGAATTAAAGAGCTATTAATTTTATTTCAACTTGGTTGGAGCTATTATTGATTAAATGTATTCAGATGGGATAGAAGTGAATCTTCCTTCAGCCCAGTAGGAGTTGTAACAACGTATGTGTGCATGAAGTAAAGTTACTATACTTGAATTGGATAAGGACTCGGTGAGGATGAAGAGTGAGAGTCAAGATGAAGAGTAAGATTTGATTCAGATTTGGGAAATTGGAAAATAAAAAATTGCAAAAAAGGTATTATTATTAATATGAAATAACTTGTTACATACTACAAAAATGTCATGGATTTTGGATAGTTGATAGTTCTGCTGGTTTTGCAGAGAAATTTTCTAGAAAGAAAGCTTAATTTTTTTTCAAATTGCACTGGAAAAGCAGGGTTTGCCCCTCAAATTGTGAGATTTTCTATGCAAAATTAGTAGTTCAAGAGTTGCAATAGTGAGATTTTCTCGAAATGATAGATTAACTAGCCTTGCACGATAGATATATATACTGGCTTGAGAGTAGATACCGAGTAGAAGGCTGTTGTTTTTTATTAAAACCATCCTCAGGCTGTCATATTTCCATCTTCTAGGACATATACATGTTGTTTGAATTCTGAATCCTAGGACATGACATCCGATGAATATTTAATAGAACCAAAGGCTTCAAGGTGTCAGTGATTCGACATCTCATCGTCGGAAATTCGACGCCTAATTGAAGTAAAATTTTCCCAGTTTACGATGATATGCAATTGAAATATCGACGGGGTTTAAAATGGTTTCGAATAGCTGACGAATTCCCACCGATGCCAAAAAAATGTCGTTGTCAAATAACAGACATGTGTCTGTCGAATTTCAGACATCAAAGCTATCAGATTTTAGGATAAAATGTAGTAGTTCTAGAATATTTCTCCTTGGTTTTGGTTTATCTCTTTTTTTCGGGCCCGGGGGACTAAATCTATGAAAAAGGAACCTATTTGAGCTTCCTTTTTGTTTTTCATGCTCTAGTGTAAACATGAAAAAGATTCCCAGTGACCTTGCAAAACAATGGAACAACATGAGTGACCTTGCTTTCCTTCACACTTGTTAAAATCATTAAGCTTTAAGATTTCTATTGAAGGAGTTCTTGTTTGGTGATAGTTTACCCATTTTTGGACTTGGAAGACTAAGTATGACAAAGGAATACCTTATTTCTTCTAAGCTAAGAGATTTCTCCTTTGTATTGCCTTATACTTTTTTGGATTCGGGAAACTAACTTTATGAAAAAGCACCCCCCTAGAGTCTTCTTTAGAGTTTTCAGACTCTCAAAATGTGAAAACATCAATGATCACTTACTAATTCAGGCTCATAAAAACCACAGATATGTTCATTATCAAGCATTATTCTCTCCCTTCTTCGAGATTGCTCAAAAATGAAGAAGGTCTCGATTTTACTTTCTTGGACTTGTTCAATTGTTACAAGAAAGACATTTAAAAAGAGAAAGGGAAGGGAAAGATCTGAATTATTTGTTAAAAATGTGGTAGCAAGTCCAAATATTCCTTGAATAAAGCACCAGTCTTGAGTCCATGGGTTCTAGATTTTGGCCTTAGGATAAACCTAATCTTAACATTTTTACTCCTTCAGTTGGTTACTCTTCCAACTATATGGAGAATATGTTAATATCTCTTATATTGAAGATTTTGTTATTAGTCCCTTTATGTCCAAAGCTACCTCAGTTACTCTTGTGTCGTGCTCACTATTCAAGGATATCACCTATGTCATTAATTCTACAATTTTCCTTGACTCCTTATGTTGGTCATCCTTGAAATCATTATGAACTCAGTCCTATTTCATATCAATCCAGTCTCCTAGTTTTCCTCGTGTGAGATGATGGAGGATTCATCAGTTCATTCCTTCTCACCTGTCTCTTCCCATCGATTTCAACTCAATTTTCTCTGGGAAAAAAAATTAGAATTTTGGATAGTACCTTTAGGTTTGCATTCATCATTAGCAGATCCTCTCGTTGTTGGGTGTTGAGAATACCTCAACGTCTCTTACTTGAAATATTCTTCAATTGTTTGACTTCAAGACCTCTTATTCACATTTGTAAGAATGTACTAGGTACCTTGGGTCCCATTTTCATTATTGGTGGGTTCCCTCGCGTTTGTTAATGGTTTACCATATCGACCGGTAATAAAATGATGTACTCCATGTTCGAATTTAGATCCTCTATTCGCATGGTTAGGATTTGTACATTTGTGACTGTTTGGATGAAGACCTTGGGATATTTCTCTTCTATAGCCTAATTTGCGCAAGACCATGTCATATTTTGCTACATACCTCTACTATGCATATCCACTTTGTATATTCATGGCCATGATTACTACTTCAGACTATGTATATGTATGAAAAATATCTACATTGTATCCAAGATCATGTTTTGTTCTCTCGAACATGGAATTATACCAAGGATGATATTGTCAAATGACCCCCGTTTTTTCCCTGGTATCTTCTTGCAACTTTGCTTTTTTGTTTCCTACACTCCTCCACTCTTGTATTTTATAATGTATTTTGATCATCATTTCCCCTTATGACCTCATACATTATGGGGCATTTTCTATCCATCAAATCAAAACTTCTATGTCTGAGTGACGATGATGAGCTCTAGTTCACACAAAAGGACATTATGGATGGAAGAGCCTACATTTGTTACTGATATTTATGGCCTAAATCATTCCCACATTATTCCAGTGGAAATATTTTTATGTATTTGTCTTAGCACATACACGTTGGTGCACCAATGACAAGTTATGTGTCACATGCTAGTGAACCTCTTGACCACTAGCCTTTTCCCTCAAAAGTTGCACACATGAGTTTCTCCAAAGAAACTAGCGCTTTAGACACTAGTTGTTGTCCTTCCACTAGTGTGTCCCTCCAAAAATGATGAAAGATAAAAAAGAATTTTGAATTAATGGTATTTGGGGTCGGTCTCATAACTTACCTACCTAATCTAACGACTCTTTCCTTGAAACCACCCTCTTCACCCTTGTCATAAAGACAAGGGAGAGGCCATTTGGAAAGGACAAGGAAACTCATATTAATGTTATGTTGGAGGAAGTTTGATAGAATGAGGAGAAAGGAGTCTGAGATCAAAGTTTCAAGAATTTCTTGATCAGACTAAGGTAACACATGTATTTGTTGCAGTTGCTTGATGAATAAAAGAGTTATTTCCTTCCCAAAGTTATTTGTGTATTTGATTATGTATGGATGGTCTTCATGAGAATTTATTTATATGTATAATATTCATCTCTTTTCCATATATGTTTTATTTTCATGATAGTCAAAGTATTTTGAGGAGGGAATTCTCTTCTTGCAGGTCCTGAAGTAGAGGTTTGGAATCTAAGTTGGATGAGTTTAAAGCTTGGATAAACCTTCGTTCCAAAATGTGTTTGATCTCTACTTGTAAAACCTTTGTTTTATATAATACATACCATGTTTTATTCATGTCTGTACTTAATTTAGTCTTTCTCTATATTCTAGTATGTTGGTGGCCTCACCCCAATCATATGATAGATTCCCTAACAATAGATGTGGAACCCATGTGTGCTAGATGGACATTGAAACATGTATGGTGAGACAAGATGATGTTAACTAAAATCACCCCAAAAGGTACACAATGGAATTGTGCCACCCATCCAAATCAAAAATTTGGAACCATTAAAGGAAACACTTGTTTAAAAAGTACCCATTCTACTCTAGGAGAGAAGAAAGCACTTGCTTGATCTCTACAATCAAAGCATAGACGGTTGGTACCATGGTCCACCTACTCATCCTGATTTACCCCAATGGGGATGAAATTGAAAGATATCCTTATCTACTCAAACAACTCCTCAATTAACATCCCTATCTTCTCAAGAAATCCCTCAATCAACATAAGAGGTTGAGCAAGTCCCAATATACCAAGAAACATAAAATATGGAAGAACATGCTCCACCAGAATAAGTAATGGATAAAAATAGAAAGAAAGTGTATTTTGAGATTAATATAAAAATAAAGAAGAGATTATTGATAATTTGGAGGATGAGAGAGATGAGATGAAAGACAAAGTTCACAAATTAGAGCTAAATCTATTAGGCAAAGACCCCCTAAAAGGAGCTAAAAAATCAATATGGGACAAAATAGCCAAGAAAATCCTTAAGCATTGGGACCATTTTTAACTCATTTAGGATGAGTTGGAGCTTGCCACCAATGCCACTTTTGAAATAAAAATAACAAGAGAGGAACTTGAATTCAAACTAGATGTTGCAGGAAATGTGATTAAGTACTTAAAAAGAATACTAAAGGAATTTGGAAAACTTGGGGGTCTCCAATATGGCACATTTGATAAAAGAAGCAAACAAAGTAATTCATAAAAGAGTCATGCTGAATAGGGCCCAAAACAAGATAAACAACAGAATTTCATAAATTGCATTTTTTAAAGGCCTATTCAAGGATGCAATTTCCAAAGGGATGCCAAACCTATGGGATGGAAATGGGGACTTGTACATAAAGGAATATTATTAGGATATGATAAAAAAAAGAAGAATGAAGAAAGGAAGTTTGAATACCTGCATAATAATTTAAAAGGGGTTGTAATTGTACATCATTTGACTGAGGAATTCAAATTATGGACCAGTCTAAGCAGCATTTCTAAGCACTTGCCACCTATTTCTTATGAGAAATTCACAAATGTTGAGTTGTCTTTAAACTCCATGAGGACCCATAAATATCCCATGGGAAAAGAATGGATGCAAATTCTAAGTACCATAATGTTTCTCTACCACAAATAGGGAAATCTACTTCAGCAGGGAAGTCATCTAGGTATACTCAAGAGGGTTGGAATCAACATAAATACAACTAAATACAGTTAGACAATTGGAGTAGTAACCTTAAAAGAAAAAGTGAAAGGAAGTTGGTTGAACATATTGTGTAGTTAGAAGAAACATAAAGCTGATAACAAGGAATACTCCCACCTATATAAGGGTGATTCAAAGAATAATCAAAGGCTAGCATATATGCAAGGAATGGGATTTTGAGATTAAGATCTCGATGCATATCAACATGCATTCTTCCTTGTAATTTTGTCCTCCTATTGTGAATTCCATACCTATTCTCTGTCCTTGTAAATTCTATTAATATAATAGAAGGCTACGAGCAACAATATTTACACCATGTTTATTGAATTTTGATATGAATGTATGATGGGTATTATGATTGGAACAAATATTTCATGTTCTAACCTCCGTCCCTTCATCTATGTTCATGGTTGAATATTAATTGAAGTTTTCTTTTGTTGTTTAAATATATGGATGTCCAAGCTTCCATTGCTATGCATTAATCAAGAATGATTTTCATTTTGTTTGACTATTGAATTCATCATTGCTTGGTATGTTTTATTTCATCTTGAATGTGTAAGACTTGTCTAAATAACACCAAAAACAATTCACCCATGTTACCAATTTCTCAATTCACCATCACCTACAATTAACCGTTGAATATTCACCTTGAAATTCCTCTAGAAAAAAATCCTTAACTAATAGTCTATCTACCATCTCCATATTTGCAAATTTTCACATACAAACTATCCATATCATATTGAAAGGAATACTAATATCTAAATAATTAATAATTTAGCCTCATCGTGCCTTAGCATAGTCCAAATTCATCCTTGGAACCCCTTAGAGGATAACATTAAAAATGGTGCCATTGTGAGGGAGCAAAGAAATTGAATTTATTTTTCCATGGGCATGCCGATGATCATATATGAATCATATTAGTGAACTAGGGTCATAAATCCAGCTAAACAGTTCAGTTGGTGACTCCATTGAAGTGAATCTAGCATATGGAAAGTGACACACCAAAGCACATACTACAACAAGTGAATTCTAGAGCCTTTAAGATCTAGAGAAGTTGGTCACCTGGTGGAAACATCACAAAAGGAAAAATCCTCAAGTATTAGGTATTTCTCAAAGAAATCTCACCATATTTCTTTCTAATCTTCAAAATCAAGAATCATTTGATGCTTTAAATACTCAAAGGGGTTCACATTCTACTCTTAGTACTCATGTTCTTTCTCTTATAGATCCAAAAATTTCTCCTTTATATTCCTGTGCAAGTACTTCTCATTATTTACAACTAGAGTTGAGAACCCAAAGAACCCCAATAACCCTACAAGAAAATAATACTATCATGTACCATTTAATGGACGATGTAGGAGGGAGAGGTGGGACACCACCGATTCCTATGGTTAATCCATGTGTATATGCCAAGAATGGTCCACTAAACCTTCCCAATAATCTCCATGATCTTCCATATAACTACCTAAAATTGTTTCTCAATTTTGATGGAAAAAAAGTTACTTCAACCAAATAGAATATGGCTACCTCTCAGGACTTTACTGACAACCTGTTCATCGAACATGATTCTATCTTCATGAGGCTCTTTGTCCATACCTTAGAAGGAGAGGTTATAAAATGGTTTAGATCCCTCCTTGCAACCTATATAAACTCTTGGCCCATCCACATTTGAATGGGCACAGAGGAAGATGGAATTGTGGCATCTTGATATGATACAATGGGGAAATAGGATTCTCCTGCTGATTGTTGGTTCCGCTTCAACCACTTTTGAGCACATTTTCTGTGAAGTTAACTCTCAGGCATATTTTCTATCTAAGATGGCTATTGGACCTGTTGATGGTCGTATCTATTATGAGGATTACCTAGAACAACTCATGGTGGATTCAGGAAAATACCTTTTGTTCTAAGACTTACATGTACTAGAAGGTGCTTTTGTTATTTTAGTTTTCTGAATGGTGGTTTTGTTTGTATGACATACATATTGTCTCATGATGTTATTGTTATGATGCACTCCTTAAAATTTGATTGAATGTAGGTTCGATAAATAATGTCAGAGGGTTGTGGACATGATTGATGCACTATGTATGGTAACTTGTGTAGTCCTTATTCTTGTATGAACTCTTATGTAACTTTGATTTGTTCTATTAAATAATAGGTTACAAATTTTTTAATCTTAAAAAACACCGATATTTCTACTTCTTCCACCTTCAAACCATGAAGGGTTTTGAGATTTTGTGTTAGCTTATCTTGTGTGGTGGGAAATGGTTCATATTGCCACCAATTCCATGGGTGATCATTTTATTGGTATAACTTACGGTTCTGATTTTATTAACTCCAAAAGTATGGATGATCACAAACTCTCTAATCGTTGATATTTCAAATCTTAGTTAGTTATAAATGCATAACTAAAAGTAAGGGTGACCATAAAAACAAGTATATTGAGAAGTTTATTAGGGATCACAACATAAAATTCATTTGATTTTGGATCTGGCAAAAAGTTCCCATTAGTTGTTTTATATCCCATTTAAAAAAAATATTATTAATATAAAATAAAATCAATAAATTTAATAGAATTTTTTATATTAATAATAAACTATAGCATTTTCAAATGCCAACAAGAAGAGTGTTTTTTCAAATGTGCACATACTATTGTTTTGACATATAACTATATGTATTTTTTTACAAAATAACATGAATAATAGAAGTAGCTAGTTGAAGTTAAAAAGATTAAAATAAATAACAAGAGAAAAACAATACTTAAAAATCAAGAGGAAACAATATAATAAATTAATAGTACTAAAAAGAAACAGGCTCACTGGTAGGCTCTCCTCAGTAGGTTGGGAGTCATACGGGCTTACTTTCACTTCTATAGGACTCACCTTATCATTGCCACTTCACTGTTCTGCAAACTAGCTCCTAGGGATTTCTTCACACTTAATTTGTTGCTAGAAACCTTTTAAGTTGGGATTTAACTATCTGTCTTGCTCCATGCATGTCGTTTTTGCCCTGGATTTTAGCTGTACTCGACCACCTTTTGTGTCTTCAATGATCAAGACCCTGTCACTTCGGGTTGATTCTGCGAAGACTTTTATGGAATCGACATTTTTTAATCAGTGTTTTTTCCGGATTTGATGGGTGCTGTCGAATTTGGTTGACCCTGAGTCATTCTTGCGGCTCCCGACATCATCATTGAACTTGGTGCTTCTACAGTCAGTAGGTAATTTTCTAGCATCTCTTTTCATATTTGTTTTGTAGCTCTAGGATTTGGGGCTTTGGTCCGAAATCCTTATTACAAGGAGTTATCGATTTAGTTTATGGTGGCCACCCAACATGGAGTCCACCCTCTACTCCAGAGGGCTAGTACCAACCATGATTAAAAAGTGGGAAATATATTTTCTATTGGGTTTATGAATGTATTCTCGGGTTACATTATTTTCCGTTTCAGTTTTTATTTTTCGTGTCAGTTAGTGGTGTATCCTGGGGTTACATTTCTGGTTTCTATGTTTCTTTCCCTGTCAGTTTGCGGCCATTTTTGACTTGGATTTTTTTCGGTCCTTAGGTTTCCCATCGCTCAAATTATTTCTCTTTGGATTTAGGATTTCCTTGTGTTTTCAGTACCCTAGGTAGTTGGTTCCTAGTAGGCTAATACTTGTATCTGCTGGTCCTATCTCGGGGTACACGATTCTCGGATTTTTTTTTACCCTGATAGTTGCTTATTTTTTGTTGGTCCTTATTGGTTGTCGGTCCCCCTATGTTGTGATTATTCCTTTTACTAGGTGATCTTGACCATGTCTGATGACTGTAAGCATCGCTCGTCCTTGGAGAGTGGTGGGTTTCCTAAGCCCCCCCGTCAGCAGCACCCTGGCCGTGCTCATCGAAAAACTAAGTCCATTAAAGCATTGGACTCGAAGCGCAGCTATGTGCTGGGTCACGATGTCTACTTCGATAAGGTTGAAAACCTTTGCTGTAGAGCACTCATAAGGAGGTTGGAATACTATTCCTTGTCTAAAGAAGATTGGATCGATTGGGATACAGTACATTGGAAGCCTATTATTCACTATGTCCATACCATTAGCCTTCTTGTGAACAAATGGATTTTGTTTGTCTTTATTGAAGAGAATGATTCCACTCGCATTCTGGAAAAGCTCTGGACCATACAAAAGGGCTCTCTGGTCTTAAGTCGATGGCATACAGGGTTCGACCCTCTTAGGGGGAAGGTCACCAAATGCCACCTCTGGGTCTTATTACCTGCCCTTCCTTTTCCTCTATGGAATAAAGAATTTCTTATTGGATTGGCAAACTCTATTGGTCGCTTTGTAGCCCTAGAGAAGGATTTCCACTTGATATTTGACAAGAGACTCGCTAGGGTTCTTTTTCAACTTGATATCTCGAAAGGTCTTCTCCTAGATATTGATATAGTTTGTGGTGAGCTGATTATTACTCAGAGATTAGACTATCTCCACATGCCTTTCAGATGCAATCACTGTCATGAGACTGGACACTTACACAACTCTTGCACCCTTCTCCTTAAAGGTATTCCTATAAATCAGGGTTTTGATCTCAGTCCTGCTCCTAATTTATCTTCACTTGAAGATTTCCACCCTTCTTATGATTAGTCGTCACCCCCTCCAGAGAAAATTTTTGTCTCCTCATCGCCTACCCCTTATGAGGGGATTTCCAAAGGTGAACTAATGTTCATTGAATATGTTGAGACATGTGCTTTCCTTTCACGACCTATTGTGTCAGCAACCTCTCAATTGACTCTAGACGGTACCCCTCAAGCCTTATCTAATAATCCTCTTCTGAAAGGTCCTCCTCCATTTACACATGAACACTTTCCCTCACTCCCATCCTCCTCATCTACTCCACTTTCCCCCATACCTGACACTATTACATATCCTAGTATTATCCCTCCTACCAGCCCTAGGGATTCACCAACTTTTCTGGATCCCTCCCTACTGAATTCCCTATCAATCTTCTCAGATAAATCACCAGTATCACCTTCTACTCTCCCCTTGGACTCCATCCACTTTAAAAATGTAACTATCCATAAGTCTAAGAAGCCTCCTTTTACAGACTCTGAAATTTCAGGATTGTATACTCCTCTCTCTGCTAGATTGAAGAATGCAGTTAGAAATCCACGATCCTCTCCCAACTCAGCACAGGTACTTAGAGAAAGCACACTCGAGGATTTGGTTACCCCATGAAAATAATGTCCATGAATATTCATGGTTTTGGAGGGATTTCCAAACAAAAATCCCTTTGTTCTCTCTTTGCTGATTTAAATATTGACATGATACTGATTCAAGAAACTACGTGTAATTTTTCCTAGACCCTTCTTTTGTTCTCAAAATTCAAACCTGGGTGGGAGTTCTGTGTCTTAGATTCCTCAAGTCTCTCTAGAGGTCTCCTTGTAGGATGGAACCCTCTCTTGGTGTGCTGTAAAGCTTTCTCCTCACTTGCTGGTATAATCCTTAAAGCCACCATCAAAGGTATATATGAGGTTTTCTCCATTATTAACTACTATGGTCCCTATTCTCACTGCACTGATTATTGGGATAATGTGTTGGCTAGTGGTTTCTTAACCTTACCTACTCTCCTATTGGCTGGAGACCTCAACTTTACTATCTCTTCCTTTGCAGTCTGGGGTAGTAAATCCAGGCCTGATCCATTGGCTTCTTACTTTTCTCAGCTTATTTCTAGCAACCATCTGGTCAACCTCATCATGTGTAACCCCTGTCCTACTCAGAGGAATGGTCGTGTAGGGGAGGCTGGTAGACTTGATTGCTTCTTGATATATGATCATATTCTCCCTTCACTCTCCAGATATATATCCTGGGCCACAGCCTCTAATGTATCTAATCACTATCCCATATGTTTGGAGTGGGGTACAATATTTTCTTCTCAGTTCTACCCCTTGAAATTTAATAGATCCTAGCTCTTGGTAGATGAATTTGCCTCACTTTTAACTTCATCCTGGAAGGAGGCTTCATCATCGCGACCTGCTGACCATTTGGAAACCCTCTCCATTAATCTTGCTAGACTCAAAGGTATTGTTAAGTGTTGGGAAAGGAATAAAAAATTCTCTAGGAAACAGTTGATTTTGGATATTAATGTTGAGATCACCTTCCTCCTCCTTATTGATTCTGGGCTGCTCTTAGCTACAACTGTAGATAGGATGAGGGTTCTTAAAGATAAAAAAAGATAAATTCTTAGCTCATGAGGTCACTAATCATAGATTTAAGAGTAGATCCCTGTGGATCTATGAAGGGGATGCAAATACTAAGTTCTTCCATGCCTTTGCTTCAACCAGAAGAAACTCAAAAGCTATATGGTCTCTCCAGGATAAGGAGGGTAACTTGGTTACATAGGACACTCCTCTTAAGCAACTTGGTAAACAACACTTTAGTGATTTATTTGAAGATGATGGGGGTACAAATATTGTTGACCAACTTAAGGTGATTAGACTTTTCCCTACCTTTGCACTGGACTTGGAAAAAAAAAGTTTTCTCACACCTATTTGTCTCCAGGAAGTAGAAGCTGTACTTAAGGGGTTTAAGAAAGATAAAAGCCCAGGTCCTGATGGATGGCTGGTTGATTTCTTCCTAGAATTTTTTGACTTGGTTGGGAAAGACCTATGTAATTCTACTAAACAAGCTAGAAGGGTGGGGAAAGTATCTAGGGATATAAATTCTACTTTTTTGACACTGATTCCCAAGTGTGAAAATCCCAACACCTTTGTTGACTTCCGTCCCATGTCGCTGTGTAACCTTGTTTATAAAGTCATATAAAAAATTGCAGGTCTTCATCTGAAGCCCTTACTGAACAGCGCTATCTCTGCTCAACAATTTGGTTTCTTAAAAGATATACATATTACAGAACCAGTTGGTATTACTCAGGAGGTCCTACACTCCATTAAATCAAAGAATTCAAAATTTCTGGTTCTAAAGCTTGATTTGGTCAAGTTCTTTGATAGAGTAAATTGGACATTCCTAAGATTTGTCCTCTTACAGATTGAAATCCCTTTGGAAGGGGTGAAATGGATTATGGGTGTGTTACTGGTTCTTGTTTTGTTGTCTTAGTTAATGGGACTCCCTCTGATTTTTTTCTAGCTTCAAGGGGGATCCGGCAAGGCTTCCCATTATCTTCATTGTTTTTCATTTTGATCATTGAAAGTCTCAGTCTGATCAATTTGGATGCTCAGAAAAAGGGATGCATCAAAGGATTTCAGTACTCACCAAACCTGTCAATAACACATCTTTTTTTCATAGTTGATGTGATATTATTTGGTATTGGCACTGTTAGTGAATGGGAAGCATACAAAGAGGCTCTAGATTTATTTTTTAAGGCCACAGACATGTCGGTTAGCTAGGAAAAGTCATCCTTCCTATAGAATGATGTTGATGATGACACAAGGAGACAAATCTCTGCTCTTCTCGCTTACAGTATGGAACTTATTTCCAAAGGATTCAAATACTTGGGTTATCGCATCAAACCATTGGGGTATCGATCCTCTGAATGGGGATGGATGGTGGAAATGTTTGAAAAAAAGATAAGTAACTGGACTTACAAGATTCTCTCACTTGGTGGCAGGGTGGTACTTATCAAATCAGTCCTCACTGGTTTAGCAGTTTATTGGTTTTCCTTGGCTCGTACCCCTAGTTCTGTACTGAACATTTTGAGGAGTTCCATCTTTTCCTTCCTCTAGGGGAACACTAATGGTCATCAGAGATCACACCTGGATGACTGGAAAGCCATTTCAGCTCCTATTGAATATGGAGGCTGGGACATAAAGAACCTTGAGTGGTTTGGGACCTTTCTCAGACTGAAATGTATGTGGCAACTTCTGTTGGGGAAAGGCATCTGGAATCAGATCATTGTTCATAAATATTTAAAGAACAAACCCTTGGAGGTCTAGATCAAATCTCGATCATTCTCAGTTATCGGAACTTCGTATTTCTGGAATGGGTTCATTAGAGTAATGTCATGGATCACTTGCAAGCTTTGTTGGAAAGTGGGTGATGGAATGAAAATTCATCTAGGAGTAGATCCTATTGCTAGTTTAGATGTGTCATATATTCTCTCTGAGAGCATCAGGGATTATTTAACAGATTATGGGATTTATTATCTTTCCCAGGCTAAGAAACAAAATGGGGAATCTTTGGGACTTAATTCCTGGCTCTCTGCATCCGATTTGGATCTTGGGGGTGAATGGGATGAATAGTGGACTATATTTATAAAGGGCCTTACTCATGGAGGAATCAAAATAAGGAACTCTAGAGACTCCCTTCTTTGGATGTGTAATCAGAAATCCAGTATGGTTACTACAAGACGGACATATCAGCTCATAGCATCTGCGCATGAGGTTATCAAGATACTTGGAAGGTATTTGATGTGCATCTATCATGGACGGATATATTGTTGATGTATTTGTAACTTTGGAATGTATTCACTTGTATATCTTATATTGTACCCTGATGTTCCTATCGGGAGAATCATTTGTATTTCATTGTGCCCCGATGTTCCTATCGGGAGAGTCATTAATATAATAAAGTCATGTAAAGTCATTGAGGTTAATCCTCCGTTGTAAGTCGGGGAAATAGTCCCCACAATTGAGTTGAGGTTGACCCTCCTTGTTGATCGGAGGGCAAAGTCCCCACAGTTGTGGGGCACTAGGGTTTTATACTCTCCTAGAGATGTCAGCCCTGGTAAGTAATTACCAAGTCGAAAATTAGTATAAATAGAGAGTGAGACTTTCTATTTGTCATATACACTCACTTAACTGGGTTGCATGAGTGAGAGAGGAAGTGCTAGCACAAGTGAGAGAGATCAGCTATCGGAGATCATATTTATGTTTTTGGGTTTTGCTTTTGCTACTGGTGCTCATTCTATCTTTGAGGAAGTTGCGGGGTTTTCTCCTTTATGGTTTCCCCGAGGAAAATTCTTTGTATATCTTGTCTCTTGTGATTATTGTTGTGCATGTTATTCTCTCAGATATGATCCTAATATCATATTGTCTAATTGATAAAAATATAACATGGTATCAGAGCTAACCTAAGAAGAAGACACTGTGTAGCTGCAGAATCTGGGGCTTCTTACTTTTTGGGTCTCTCTCCACAATCCATTCGCAAAAGGAGGCTAGGCTAACTCTCCATTGAAGGGCGCATCTTTCTATCGAAGATGAATTTGATTCCTGGCATTTTCAGTTTTTGCTGCAGGAAATTAGGGCTTTTTAAAGAAGATGATTTCTCTCCTCATCAAAATAGAATTTTATAGAGCAAGGTCGAAGTTTTTGGTTGAGTGAAACTACGGGAAAGTCAAACCCTAGTTTGACCCCGGGCCTGAAAAACCCTAAAATACAAAAACTGGTAGTTTTGGTACATTCGCTATATCTCGGGATTGAAGAAGTCTCAAGGGCTGAAATTTTCACAGGCCAAATATAAAATCCTGATGTACCAAATGTAAAAGTTTCAGCCTCATATTCGATATATTCTGGTAGATATGATTCCTCCAAATTAGGGTTCCAGCCTCTCCCAGGATTCATCCCTAAACATGACACCTAGGGATAATTGCTATATCTAGGGCTACAAAGTTCCAAATGAAATTTCTCAAGATGTTCAAGATATGGAATGGACTGTACCTTTTGTGGTAAAAGTTTCAGACCCTAAAGGTGAAACAACGACACATGGAAGTCCGTACAAGTTCGCTATGCTGAACAGTCCTGAAAGAATTCACCTTGGAAAAACTTTCATAAGTCCCAATTGGTGAAACCAATTCTGCTCAAACCTATGGTGTTGGAAATAGGACAAATGAGGATACCTCAGTATGAAATTTAAGACATATAGGAGCATTAATTTCGGGGATACCGCAGAAACAATCTCAGTTATTTCTGCAGAGGAAATTGGAAAACTAGGGATTCCTGTTCTGGGATCTTCCCTCCACTGTTTTCAGAAAAGGAGTACATTGGACAGCTCGCCCTGAAGAGACCCATATTTCTATCCAATCAGATCTGAAATATTCCAAGTTTTGAAAATTAGGTTTTCTCTGACAAATCCTAGATCAACCAGTGCCAGAACTAGGATGGACACCTCAAATCGCTAAGATCTAATCTTTTGCTATTTATAGTTGAGGTTCTCATTTCAAGACGACTAATCACACCAGCTTGATGACAATCTTGGTGAGGATGAAAAATTTTGAGCATGGAAGTATAGGATTTCACTGGTTCTTGAAGAAAATGAATTCGACACCTACATAAGTGGAGAGGTTTCAGTTCTAGAAGGAGATGAGGCTAAGGCCTTACACAAGAAGAACTTGGGCAAGGACAAGAGGATTATTGTTGATTCTATCAAAACAAGTGTCTTCCCTAAAGACACCTAAAGAGATGTTTGATTCCTTGACCAAGCTATTTGAAGGGAAGAACATAATTCAGAAGATGACTTTGAGAAACTAGTTGAAGAATGTAAAGATCCAGAATGCAGAGATCATATGATCATACTTTACAAGGGTATCTCAAATCAAAGAACAACTTATAGCAGTGGATGAAGAAGTATAGAATGAAGATATTGTGATAACCACCTTAAATGGCCTCCCAGGATCATGGGAATCATTCATTCGAGGAATGTGCACAAGAAGGAAGTGATTACCCTTAATAGACTCTGGGAAGAGTGCACACAAGAATAAGCTCGACTCATAATAAGAGAAGAGAAGATAGGAGCAACCGAATATCAAGCTCTCACGATTCAAAGAAGAGCCCTCAAGCGATGAGGAATATGAAGAACTCAATTATTGAAGAACCTATTATCCATCTTAATCATTTGGATATGAAATGATGTTGTTATGAATGAAGAAGATGATGAAGCTGAAAGAAGGAGTCTACCCATGAAACAAATAAAGATAAGTATTCAATTGTCATTTCATGATATTGTTTGGTTATGCATTTGTTTATATTCAGTCGATATGTTATACATGATAGAATGTTTGCATTAATGACCGTATACTACTAATATGCATGTGATGGGTAAGTAGCTCATGGTGCTATACAACTCTCCATTGATACTTATCTAGAATGAAACCTCTTTGCTGACATATTGGATTAGTGCACAATCTCAATGATGTCTTGGTAGAGATGGAAGACATCTAGAAAGTTTCCATGAGATATGGATGAATATTGTATTGGCTAAAATAGTTGCATGATTATATTTATGCATAAGAATTTTCCATTATGAATATGCCTTATAAAATGTTTCTAACCATACAATTGGTGCATTTGACTTGTAGGAAAGATCGCATATAATCGCCTACAAGAAAAGAAGGTTGAGACTTGTTCCGAAGAACAAGTGACGATAGTTCAAGAAATAATCCAAAATGAAGAATAATATGATGATACTTTCAAAGAAATAAGAGATCTCAGACACAGTGCAGTTATGTGACACTGTTGAGTGATATCATTAATGCAGATCCTTCCAGCTATGAAGAAGTGGCCAAGAAGAAAGGGAAGAGTACTGGTTCAAGAAGAATGATGTCTAGGATGCAATATCGAGACCTGAAGGGAAGTCCATAATGTCTTCCATATGAATCTACAAGATCCATCATGCAGTAGATGGAAACATCATGGGATACAAGGAAATATTCGTAGCACAAGGCTTCTCACAGAAAGAAGGCATAGACTACGAATAGACATTTGCATCCAGTGGGAGTTGAGGCTCATGACAGGTAGACTCATGTGTGCAAATTATATTAGAGGAAATTTGAGGTCTAAAATGGGCCTCCTCACATGGTGATGATGTCCTCATCACCACATTTTTTTAGGTATTTCTTGTTTTTGGGGTAGCAGGGTCTTTCAAAAGTATACAGTATGGGTACTCGTTGGATGCAGAATTAAATTCCACATCCAACGAGCTCTCCCGCTCAAAATTTGAGTAAAAACAGAGGGAGATATGTCGAAAATACGAACAAAAAAATAGTTTTCTTTTATGACAAATATGTCAATTCAACCATTATGGTTGACTCATTTTATTGAAATTCTAATGGTTCTTGAATTCCAACTCACAAAATTTATTGTCGGCACGTTTTCTTATAAGGCCCATTTTAGACCCCAAATTTCCTCTAATGAAGAAGACATTGTACGAGCTCATAAGACTCCCATGGGATAACACATACATGAGGAGCTTGAAGATCACTTAGAGTGATGAAGATCTTAACCTTTTCTACAAGGTTGAAGATGAAATCCTATAGAGGATGACAAGCTCACAGATGGGTGCGAAGAGAACACTTTCAAGATAGAGGATCTTGGTATTCAGTGACCCTAGTTGGATACATAGAATATTAGTAGCAGAGGAAGCTACTTGTCACTCCAGTACATAATGTTTCAATGCATAGAGTACGAAAGGAAGAGAGAGAATGATGCTCCACTTCAGAGGGAGTGACTGCAGAAGCTCCTGAGGTTCAACATGATGCGACAGGATGGACAAATTACCGATGACTCTAGGCTTTACTAAGAGTAAAGTGGATTCCAATATTTACTTCAAGGTTGAATGTGTAATACCAGTCATGCTCTTGTTATATGTTGATGACTTGTTCCTGATAGAAAAGATGAACTCATTAAAGTTGCAAGAAGGATACTTGCTGCTGAGTTCGAGATGAAGGACTTAGATATGATGCACTACTTTTTAGGCATAGAGGTGTGGCAGAATGCAAATGGAATATCCCTGGAACAAGGGAAGTATGTAGTAGAGATCCTAAAGAGGTTCAGGATGATGAACTGCAAGGACATGACCACACCTATGGCATCGAACCTGAAGCTATTGAGTGATGCTTGATCAGAGTCGGTTGATGCTACAATGTATCGTCAAATGATTCGGTCCTTGATGTACCTAATGAATATGAGACTAGATATTTTCTTTGTTGTAAACACATTGAGCTAGTTCCCAACGGATCCTAGACATGTTCTCCTGATTGTTGCAAAGCATATTCTGAGGTACCTGAAGGGTACAATTGATTATGGGCTCAAGTATGAGGTGAATCAGAAGATTAACCTGGAAGGTTATGTTGATTCAGATTGGGTAGACATTTCCATTGATAGGAAGAGAAATTTGAGGTGCTGCTTTAGTATGGGATCAGGTGTGATCTCTTGGTTTAGCAGGAAGCAATCCTACGTGGCACTGAGTATAGCCGAAGCAGAGTATGTCACAGCTTGTTCGACTAGTTGTGAGGCATTGTGGCTAAGGAAGCTACTATATGATTTGTTTGATCTCCAGTTGGATGCTACTTGTATATACTGTGACAGCCAGAGTTGTGTGAAGTTGTCGGAGAACCCGGTGTTCCATGACAAGTCGAAGCATATCGAGATCAAATATCACTATATCAGGGATATGGTGCAGAGAGGAGCAGTGAAGCTCTAGTGTGTTGTGACAAATGAATATATAGCTAATGTATTGACCAAGCCATTAGCCAGAGTGAAGTTTGAGTACTTCAGGGAGAAGCTTGGTGTTCTCCAGATCGAGGTTCCTTCCAAGGGGAAGTGATGAGTCTGTGAGCCATTCTGACATGGTGGTAGGCTAGGCCTCCCATGGTCAGATGTAAGTGCAAAGCCTTTCTGACATGGTGCCAAGCTGGGCCTCCCATGGTCAGATATAAGTGCTGAGCCTTTTCGACATGGTGGTAGGCTAGGCCTCCCATGGTCGGATGTGAGTGCCGAGCCTTTCTGACATGGTGGCAGGCTGGGCCTCCCATGGTCGGATGTGAGTGCTAGGCCTTTCTGACATGGTGGCATGCTGGGCCTCCCATGGTTAGATATAAGTGTTGGACGAGCCTTTCTGACATGGTGGCAGGCTGGGCCTCCCATGGTCAAATGTGAGTGTTGGGCCTTTCTGACATGGTGGCAAGTTGGGCCTCCCATGGTCAGATGTGAGTGTTGGACATGCCATTCTGACATGGATGCTGGATGTGTTCCTCCCATGGTCAGATGTAAGTGCTGGGCGGGCCTTTCTGACATGGTGGCAGGTTGGGCCTCCCATGGTCGGATATAAGTGCTGAAGAAGACGAAGACCTACCTGGAGGCTAGGCCTACAACTGGCATGAAAAATGGCTGGCTCTGTAGAACTTCTTGTGATGAGTAGAATTGAGAGATAGCACCATTTGATAGAGATAACAGAAGCAATAATGATGATGATTTGATCCAGCTTTGATGATGATCCAGTGACGAAGACTTGTGCTGATGAATTGTGTCAAGAGAATACCTTCCTAGTTAAGAGGGAGTGTTGATGTATTTGTAACTTCAGAATGTATTCACTTGTATATCTTATATTATACGCCGATGTTCCTATCGGGATAATCATTTGTATTTCATTGTACCCCGATGTTCTTATCGGGAGAGTCATTAATATAATAAAGTCATGTAAAGTCATTGAGGTTAACCCTCCGTTGTAAGTCGGGAAAATAGTCCCGTTGTAAGTCGGTGCAATAGTCCCCACAATTGAGTTGAGGTTAACCCTCCTTGTTGATCGGGGGACAAAGTCCCCACAGTTGTGGGGCACTAGGGTTATTAGACTCTCCTAGAGATGTCAGCCCTGGTAAGTAATTGTCAAGTTATAAATTAGTATAAATAGAGAGTGAGCCTATCTATTTTTCATATACACTCACTCAACTAGGGCTCATGAGTGAGAGAGGAAGTGCTGACACAAGTGAGAGAGATCAGCCGTTGGAGATCATCTTTATGTTTTCGGGTTTTACTTTTGCTACTGGTGCTCATTCTATCTCTGAGGAAATTGAGGGGTTTTCTCCTTTATGGTTTCCCCGAGGAAAATTCTTTGTCTCTTGCCTCTTGTGATTATTGATGTGCATGTTATTCTCTTAGATACGATCCTATATTATATTGTCTAACTAATAAAAATCTAACATATATCAGTGTTGGATAACATCACTAGTTGGATCTCAAAATATGAGGAGCTTCTTTATCTACCTATCTTCTTTATTCGGAATTTGTGGAAGACTAGAAACAACTACATTTTTGAATATAAAGCCCCAAATAGTTCCAGACTTTGTCACAGTATCATGCTTGATAGTGCAGCGTACCAGGTGCCTCAGAAAAAAAGGACCCAAAGTCAGAAACATTGGCACTCCACTAGATAAATTATATCCCATGGATTTTTTCGATGGGGCTGCTATTGATTCATCCGGAGGTGAGGGTGTTTGTATTTGGATCAATGAACATCATCATCTCTCAATAAAATTAGGATGTGGAAGTAGTACTAAAACTCGAGCTGAGCTGTTAGCTCTTTGGGAATTATTATTCATTGTAAAAGAAATTGGGCTTCCCTATTTACAGGTCTTTGGTGACTCTTCAGTCATTATAAATTGGGCAAAGGAAGTATCATCTCTCACTATTATGAGCTTAAAAGCATGGTGTGTCACCATTAGGAAGCTCATTGCATCTTTCTCTTCTGTAGAATTTAAACATGTCTATAGGGAACATAATGAGAGGGCAGATACGTTATCCAAGGAGGGGCTCAAATTGGCCTCATGCGAGCTTACCTTTACTGAATATAGAGAAGGTGAAGCCTTTGGGGAAATTGCATTTCAGCTTTTTTAAGAGCTTTGCTTTGTTACTTTTGGCCTACTGGTTCCTCTTGAGTAAGTCATTTATTTATATGAGATTCAGTTTGCTGTGAGGTCACCTCTGTGTGACTAGTTTCTTTGGATTTCCCAAATCCTTGCCTTGGATAATGCATCTCGGCTCTCTATATTTTCTCCTAGAGACATAGTTTGGATGGTGTGACTGATATGTATTGCTTGATGCTGTTTTGTGAGAGAAAGCTTATTTGGTTTGATCAACTCATGATCTCTTTGATATGTCTCAGGATCCATACATTGGATGTGCTGTTAATTCTTGATGATGTAACCCGTTACCTTTGATTCAATTTGAATATCAAGGAACTGCTTTTTTCGTCCGGAAAATAATCATGGAAAGGAATAATAGAAAAAACATAAACTATGAAAGGAAATCAACAAAAAGACTAAAAGTGTGTCTAGCTTTCCTCTTTAGCTTCTGGGAAGTCACATAAATAAGTGTTAAGAACATATTTTTATTTTTTTATCAATTTATTTAAGCTTCAATGTTACGGGAAAAAATCCCTCATAGTGAATGGGCCTAATGGTTAAGAGCATGTGTTTCCTCCTAGGAAGTCACATGTTCAAATCCAAAGGGAGGTAGGGTATAGTATTAAAGATACCATATTCTTGGAACAACAAAAAAATTTCATTGCAGATATGAATAGATTGTTGAAAATATATATATATTTTTTGAAATTTTATAAAATTTATTGCTTCTTATTTGAAAAATAATTTTTTTTTAAGGGTGATTTTTAAATCACTCTTTTAAAAAGGGTTTGAACCCCTTGAAAAAAGGGCTTAAATTTCATCACTTACCATGATCAACCGAAAAGTGAATCAAATTACAAGTTCGCGTTAGTTGCCGGAACCGAAGTTGGGAAAGTTATGCTATTAGTGCTTCTGCGATTGTGGTTGTCCCTCGGTTTCGGTCGCCTGATCGCTTCTGCGATTGTAGTTGTCCCTCGGTTTTGACTGCCCGAGGACTGGGAAAACCCTTCCCTCTCTGCTTCTACTTATCATTCTCTACAGTGAATGGAGCGCAGAGCGCAGTTTTTGAGGACTTAGGTCCACTCTGCAAGTACACTGAATTCTCACTGGAGAAACTTCCAGGCCTATCAATGGCGTTTTCCGGCAACGAGGAGATTTCGCTCATGGACGGCCCTTCGTCCACGGTGGTTTTTGCTTTTTGAGAGCTCATATCCCCTTGTTCGAGTCCCGGGCCAATGAGGATTTCTCCATTACCTAAAGAAATCAATTCCAAGTTCATGGAAATCTCATCAGCATTAATATTACCAACCCTCTGTTTCGGCTGAGCGCCCGTTTTGCAAATCGGGCAAGTTGAATGCGAAAGAAACCACATATTGATACAATCTACGTGAAATATGTGTTTGCAATTGGGCAGAAACCAGCCTTTCTCGTTCTCCTCAAATTTCGACAAACAAACTACGCATTCTAGCGTGTCATTGAAGTTCTGCGCTTTATACTCGAAGATGGGCAGAGTCTCTATAACCCGCGGGTCCAAACGCACGTTGTGGAGGCACAAGAGATCATTTACGAAGGAAAATCTATGGCGCCGAGAGATATTCCGTCCAGATCTCAGAAATATTTTCCGGTATTGCCACCGGCGGAAACCGGCGTAGACGCAGATCACGAAGAGGAATAAAAAGACGGCGAGGAGAACTACGAAAGACGCTATAATGAAGGTCCCGTGGATTTCAAACGTCTTAGTGCTGTCGGCTGCCATGGGCGGCACCACGTTATAGTCATCGGGTTTGAATAAATCCATGGCCGAGGCTGAATTCATCTCAGATTTTGTTGGCTGTGAAGCCCTCTTATATTCTTGTGAAATGCCTGCAAGAGCGGCCTGGGTAGTTAATGTCTACTGAAACCAATTAAATGGATCAATTGATGCAGATGAACTTTGTGTTTGAGGAACAGCAGATAAAGACATAACTCTTTTGCGTACTTATCACGAAGTCTTCTGCCTACTTATCACGAAGTTTCCACTTTGTGGATTTCATGACTTTCTTGGCTGAGTAGCTTCGGCGTAGCTACTATTTTTTTTTTCAGTCGAAAAAAAAATACATTCCTTGGTATTTATTGAATCAAAGGAAATTTTTACATTTTCAAGTAAAACAACCATAAACTGTACAATTACAACAGTAGTAATAACAGTCCTACCAGGGCATATCAGCGATAATAGTCCTATCAGCCAATAATAACATGTGAATACATGAACAATACAATTAAAATATCCACAGAATCTCCTACTCAAATCACTTTTAGTTCACTAACAATGAGAACCCTCTCATAGGAAGACTATCAAGTACAGTCAACTTTGTTCCTAAAGAACATAACAGGAACCCATAAATCTAATCCAAGGAGGGAGTGAAACTCAAGTAATCAGTAATAGATGCTCAACAAAACCTGTAAGTGTCTCACAAAATCTGGAGAGATAATCTGTAGTAGAATGAACATATTCTAAAAGAGCTGTGATGAGCTTTCCCCAATAATCTCATTCCCAAAAAGATCTGTAAGTATGAGATGTCCTGGTGCCATATGCAGTCCCTCCTTTGACAAGATGTCTGCCCTCCTGTTATGTTCCCTATAAACATGACTGAGATCCACCCACATGAAGGAGGACATGAGAATCCTAGTGTTGAGGCACCAGGCCTCAAGATTCACCATATCCAGGGTGGATTCTATATTAGCCCACTTTATAATCACAGAGGGGTCGCCAAAGATATGTAGGTAAGGTAACCCAATATCCTTTGCGACCCATAGTGATGCCCAAAGTGCTAAGAGCTCAGCTCTAGTGTTGGTACTTTTGCCACATCTGAGCTTGAAGGCAAGAAAGTGAACTTCATTCAGCCAGATACCAAATCCCGCACCCCCCAAATCTTTTGCGGCCGCACCATCAAAAAAGATCGAAGGATACATTAGTGTAGGAGAATTCCCAATGTTCCTAATTCTGTGCTTATGTATCAGAGGAGGCTTAAAGGTCAAAAAATTATCATATATGATATATAACAATCTGTTCAAGTTTGGCTCCTGATCTTCAAAACATAAGCGGTTCCTAGCCTTCCAAATATTCCAAAAGATGAAGAATGGTAAATACTGTAAATACCCCTTCCGAGCAATCCAGTAGGTTAATATGTCCAGAAAGGTATGGCCACACCAGTCCAAGTTCACATTTAAAATACAGCTTAGGCCTCCAATTACCTCCTTCAGAAACCTACAATTGACAAAAAGATGTTCAACTGATTCTGCCTCCTCTTTGCAGAGGAAACATCTATTGGGACCATACCATCCTTTTTTCCTTAAAGTATCCCAAGTATTTTTTTTATTGCATGTGATCCACACAAAACATTTGATCTTGAGTGGGAGATTAAAGAGCCAAATCTTCATCATAATGTCAATATCCAACACAGCTTTGTAATTTGAGACAATTAAATCATAGGCTTTCCTAGCTGTCACCATACCCCTCTGTTCATCAAACATCCATAACAGTCTGTCCTCCGAAGTACCAATCCTAATGCCCCCATGAGATAGTCCAGCAACATAAGAGGACCACTGTTCATCCCAGCTCCCACCCAATAGCAGGTCCGAGGCAAAGTACCATTCAGTCACATCCAATCTACAGCCATCCAGATTTAGTGCATGTGCCAGATGAGTGATACCCAGATCAGTGAGATACTCCCTAAGCTCCTTCGATAAAAAAAACTGTGAGTTGTGCCTAGCAATGGGATCAATACCCACTCTGATTTTTAAACCATTCCCCACCTTCCATCCTAGCTGACAGGTAATCCACCCAATAATCCTGATCAACCCATTCCAAAAATATGAGGTACCAATAATACTAAAGGACCGGCCACGAATCCAAGCATCCAGAGGTCTGTTCTTTAAGTATTTATGGGCAATGATTCTGCTCCAGGTCCCATTACCAGTAAGAAGAAGCCACAAACTCTTAATTCTAAGAGAGATACCAAACCATTCTAGGTTCTTGATGTCCCAGCCACCAAATTCAATAGGAAGTGCAAGAGATTCCCAGTTGACCAGATGGGATTGACTGTGGTCCCCAGAGGATCCCCAAATAAAGTTATAAATGAGTTTTCGTAAAGTATTAAGGATGGATTTGGGACAACGAGCCAAAGCAAACCAATAGACCACCAAACCAGTAAGAACAGCTCTGATAAGGACCACTCTACCGCCAAGTGATAGGTACCTATAAGTCCAATTTTTAATCTTTCTTTCAAATAAATGGACAAGCCAGGTCCAATCAGAGGTATGGTATCCCAACGGTTTAAGATTGAATCCCAAGTACTTAAACCCCACCGTGATAGGATCCATCTTAAACGGAAAGAGTCCAGCAAGTTCCTCCCTGAACTCAGAGTCAACATTCTGGTAGAGGAAAGATGACTTTATAGGACTAATCACCATCCCAGATACCCCACAGAACAAATCCAGATCTTCTTTATAGGCCCTCCATTCATTAATAGTGCCAGCCCCAATAAGTATAAGATCATCAACAAAAAAGAGGTGTGTAATAGACAGGTTGAGCGAATACCGAAACCCCATGATCTTCCCAAGATGTTGTGCATCCAAAATGATTCAGCTGAGTCCCTCCATTATTAAGATAAATAAGAGAGGGGAGAGGGGACAGCCTTGTCTTAGTCCTCTGGATACAGAAAAGAACTCAGAGGAAGTCCCATTAACCAAAACAGCAAGACAGGAGCCCGTAATACATCCCATAATCCAGTTTACACCCATAAGAGGAATACCAATATGTATGAGCAGCAGCCTGATGAAAGTCCAGTTTACTCTATCAAAGGCTTTTACCAGGTCTAAACTACTGTATATATATAAACTAGCAATTGCTTCAAAAGGTGTGCAATAAAAGGTTGAAGAAAAATGGAATATATACGTTGAAGAAAAATGGAATATATACATAGGTGCAAAGGTGGAAGAAAAATGGAATATTTACATAAATTATAAATTGAATTGAAGAATAATATTTCATTCTAGAATAAAATAAGTGTATAATGGACAAATCAACCTAAAGAAAACATTTCTCGGTTGAAAAATAATATCTAACTAAACTACAAATTAATCTAGAAGTGTTTTTACAATGTTTCTTGATGTTTGGATATAGATGATTATTATACTTAGATATTATTGCAAATTTGCATTTACAATAATATTTGTAAACAATGTTCTTAGTTTGTAAGAACATAGAGAAATTAACAAAACCTAAGGAAATGAATAGATAAATGTTCTTGAATATTTATATTGAAAAGTTAGAGAAACAAAAATAAATGTTAAATTTGAACATGTTCACACTTCGCATTGTATGGTAATTTATGTGATGTGCAAATGAAGTTGTTATCTATGCTTCTTGGTAATAGATTTTTTTCTCATTCACACTTTGACTACTTTTTTTGTATGTAGCTAGTGTTTTTTTTCGAGTTTTGAGTAAACTCTTTTGATGTGATGGTAAGTAGTTGTGACTTTTGAGGGTTGCTTCTTTTTCAAGACATTTGGGTCTTTAGTTTTCTTGAGATTTTTTAGTCTAGCTGAAAGATGGAATCTTTTTGGAAAATTGTAATTTTGTATCACACAACTTTTTATAATATAAAGTTGTCTTTTTAGCTTTAAAAAAAATAAACATTAAAATTCAACACTTTTGATACATTACAATGCTTTATAAATATTACATGGTAAAATTACTTTAAAAATTTAAGTATATTTGATTTTGTATATTTATATTGAAAATGTACAATATCTTCAACACGTTCTAAAGACTAAAAAATTTCTAAATAATACATAGTACGCTTACTTAAAAATTATAAGGCTATTTGATTTGATTTTGAAGTCTACATAGAATTAGAGTATTTGACTTTAAATTCCCCAATATTAAAGTGTTATTCTATTTTGAAATGAACATCTATGACCATTCTTACCCACTTTTCACTTCAAAATGAAATTTGTATTTTAGAGGAGGAATGCACATGTTTTGACCATTAAATGAATTTAGACGTGCAATGAAAGCATGAATTTACCTTAATCACTCTTTATTGAAGTTATTGCAATTGTTACTTTGTTTATCACAACTCATAGAAATGAAACAATCCTGAATTTTTTTGAAGAATGGATCAATTTCTCCAATCCTTGGGATCTCCCTTTTGAATTCGTCCTTTTAATCCCGCCAAACCATTATAATTGCAGAGATGTAACAATCTCCCTTCCCACTGTCAATTGAAAAGATCCATCTTCTCCTCATAATCACCAAATATCTTCCCTTCAGGATCCACTCTTAATCGTTCTTTAAAGCCTTTAACTAATATTTTAATGGTCTTAACGGCACGCTTCTTTATTATTTCCTAAAAACATTCTACTCTTTACATAACCTTCATTTATTTAAATTACTTGATATTTTCTTTTATACGTGGAAGAATTTTATATATATATATATTCATTTATGTTTATAATATATCTATATTGTTTTTTTTAACAAAAAACGAAGAAGATTTATATAGATAAAAAAGGCTGAGCACAACCATCCTTATACAGACTAAAATCAAAATAATGCTTTGCTGAAGAAGAGTTTGCAGAGACATATAAACATACTGCTATAAAGAGGGATTTTTTGACTTTTTTCCTAAAGCTGTGGCTGCCCCTAAAGAGGTACTGTCTAACAAACTAATTGTTTAGCAGTAAACAAAAATACATAATAACCTATATAGAAGTCAGCAGACACAAATGCAAAAATGAGGCCAAGAGTAAAGTCCTGTCACTTATGGACTTCAAGGTCGATGGTTCGCTTACCAACCGAGGGTTCCTCCATTATATGATCTCTTGGGGATTCCTGGCAATGGCTGCCTTCTGCCATTTTGGTTAGAGACAAAACTTTCTATAAGCATGTTCCCTAACCCACTTGCTTTATGGGGGCCTCACTTCCCTCCACCCCTCTTCGTCCTCTCACAGCACATGGGCACACGTCCTTCTACGTGTCATAATCTTCATAGGGACTTTGCTAGCTCCTGGCTTGTAATAAAAAAATGTCCCCTCTCCCAGCTCATTGTTAGCCCAAGAATTTACTCCGCACGCATCAGCAACTCATTCCTCATGAATGATATCAGAGACCCTTGGAATATGGACAAGTCTCATTCCCTCACCACTCCTCCAGAAGAAGGTCTTATTTCTCTCTTTGCAGGTTTACTTAGCTCGTAGAGTGATAGAGAGGCGCACCTCCAGGTCGTAAAATAAGGGTTTGCACAACCGTGGATAACAAAGGATCAATCCATTTCCTCTCAGTTAACTCTCGGGTCAGGTATTCTCTCCTTCAGTTGCTCAGATTCAACTTAGTGGCCTTCGTTGGATTCAGAAGAGAAAAATAAAATGGCATCTTTGAAGGATATCCAGGAAATAAAATCAGCATTGCCAGATCTTTAAAATGGAATGAAATGGGTCTTCAATATGGTTGGAACCAGCGTGAACAACACTCAGAACGTAGCCAACAATGCCAGGTATATCTCGAATCAATTGGACTGTCATGCTTCGAGAATTGATGATAATACCAGGGACTTGCATGAGATGATGGAAAAAGTTGATTATCTCAATAATATATCTATATTGTTAATCATCAAGAAGAATTTAATATTTTATCCTAGCACTTTCTCTTCAAATATGTTTAGAGACAATATTTATATAAAGTTAAACTCCTTTTAGCATTAAAAAAAACAATATTTCTCTCTTTTTGTTTTTGCCTCTTATATTTATTAGGATATTCCGCACTTTTGTATAAAATTAACTATTAAGATAACCTTTAAGTAGTGATATTTCTCTCAATTAATACCCAAGATGATTATAGTAAAAAGAAGGAAACATTAGCTTCTTTCCTTAATGGATTCCTTCCGTAGGTGAGTCAAGCCCTTCTATTTAGTAAATCGACATTGACCTTCTCACGGGATAGTTGCATATTTACATTCACCTTTGTATTCTCCATTGTAAAAGAATTGAAATAACTTAGGAGATGTTACAAAATGTTTGATAAAAATATAAGAATTGGTTTTATAGTTAAATTGTAAAAATGAATAATAACTCTTATGTTCAAATAAATTTTACTTTTAATTGGAAAATATTATGTATATTGAATTTTAAAAATTATTTGTCCAAGTAAAATTTACTTTAAATTAAAAAATAATAGGTATATTGTTCTTATTTTCATTATTATTATTTTCAATTTTTTTATTAACTATATTTTCTTTTTAAATAAAAAATTAAAAAAATATGTTTAATATTTCCATTTAATGTTTTAGTTAAATATTTTATTTTAATTTATAATTTAAATTCAAACATTTAAATAATTACAATTTTAAAAAAATATATTGATATATTTAAAAATTTTGTTTATTTAAAAAAAATTGATAAAATTATAGAAAGTGGTTTTTATAGTTAATTGTAAAAATCAATAATAACATTTATGTTTTAATAATTTTAAAAAAAAAATATTATATATATTGAATTTTAATATATATATATATATATATATATATATATATATATA
>LPNX010266894.1:267051-292051 GCA_001517045.1 Pseudotsuga menziesii
CACAATCCCTATTAGGATTGTTCAAAATTCGGTATCATCCTTTTTGTTTGTCATTTTGTCCTGCTTGATACTGCATACATCCTCTGTCATCTCTATAAAGTTTCATAGTGCAATGCTGAAATGCCATCTGACACTTCCTCTGTCTCCATTAGACCGGGCTGATCGGCTAGTGCTTGTTTTGAAAGAGTGTCCGCTTCCATATTCAATTCTTAATAGACATGGCCCAAAGAAATCTGTCTAAAGCTTAGTTTTAATGTCTGGATTTCCGCTAGCAAATGCTGTAAATGCGGGGCTCTTATAGTGCTCTTTTCATTTTCCCAATCAATCACTACTTTAGAATCTCCATAGATCTGAATTTATTGTATATGAGTGCTTTTTGCCACCTTTAATGTTGCCCATAGAGTTGATAACTCAGCCTTGTTATTTGAGGCTTGCCCTATTGCAAATTTTATCTTCATCTTTTTGGCTGAAAGGAAAAAAATTACAGCTCCAGCTCCTCCTAAAGGAGGCTCCCCCTGACTAGCTCCATTGAAGAAGGCCCACGACATCTCTTTGTTTATCTTTGGCATTCTGATTATTCTGATTTTGGTCTTTGCTATGTCCCTCTTGTGTTCCTGTAATTTGCTCATTAACAAGGAAATAACAATGTCAGGAGGAATCCATGTATTGTTGAAAATGGTTTTATTCCTGGCTTTCCATATACTGTAGACAAACAAAATTAGGAAAGCTTCGAATGGTCCTACCCTTTCGTCATTCCACCAGGCTTTGGTTTTTTCTTCCAATGGTACCATTGCTTCATGAGCTTTGTCTTCTTCCAGTTTGCTTATTATCCCATTCCAAACACTGCCTACATAAGAACATATTTAATATTATCCCATTCCAAATGCTGCTTACATAAGAACAAATTATATATATATATATATATTTGAAAATCTATTTATTTAATTGACTTTTTTTTCCAATTAAAAAATAATTAAAAATAGTATGTATATTGTTATTATTTTCTTTATCATTATTATTATTTTTAAACATTTTTTATTTACTATTATTTTTTTTAAATAATAAAAATATGTATATTTTAAAATAAATAATTATATAAATAATAAAAATATGTTTAGTATTTCCAAAACCTAAATTAACTTTATGTGTTGTAGTCAAATAACTTGATCTAATTTAAAATTTAAATTCAAACCTTTAAATAACTATAATTAGGTGGTAGTCAATTCAGCTCCCAAAATCTTATTGCATTTATGCCTCTATACTTATGGTCATCCCACCACACACTTGTGCAGCATGTACAACACCTTTGTCAAAATCACAAAGAAAGAAGTCTGTTTTTCGCTAACTCCTCTATTCCCGCACCCTACTAAACAATATATTTGTACATGATCCCTATACAAATTTTTGATAACGTAATGGGGCTTTAATGAGTGGAAGGAGTATAGATATGCGACGATTTTGCCCGAACAACGAAAATCGTCTGGTGGCCAATGACCTTCTTCGATAGCCCCAGGTAGGAAAACTCTAACTCTGGCACCTTGATATCCATCTCATCCTTGTGCAAGACTTCTCCATGGCATAAGGAATGACCACTTCCACCGAAAAAATGTTGTTCCGATGGTTACAGATGCACAACAAAAGTCATCGGATCCCAGCAATGGAAATGTTATGTTCACGCATCATTCATCATCATGTTGTTCGAATCATGCATCACTCGATCCGAAGGTAAATTTAAATTTTGAATTTACTGAATTTTGGAACACGTTTCCTTACTACCATTAATCGATAGGAGGGAAATTCAAATTTCAAATTGAGTGAATTTGAAGACGCATTCGTTGGTTTTTCATTGTGAATGGTGAACATCTGTAACGGGTCAAGCTTTTCTCTCTGCAGTAAATTCCAACCTCCATAAGAAATGGTGTCACCATGGTGGTTTCGAGTGGGATCTAGACATATCACTCTATTGTTCATAAATTATCCTTTATGTTTATGCCTCCCTCAGTTTATTCAATGACTCATGTATTGTTTTTCAGATCGTTAGTTCCTCTGCATTGTTCAACCACAGTTTATGTGTGGTTTTCTTTCACTATTTTAGTGTGAATATGGGTTCCTTGCAGTGCCTTGAAGCAACCTCAAACCCTGCAACCCTCCCCTCGTATTCAAGGCAAAGCGTTCCTTAAAGACATCGTGGAAGGAGTGTTGAAAAATGTTACATAAAATGCATGCTCCCATGTCTAATGAACTCATTCGGAATTTAGGAAATGTGATCAATCAGAAAGGAGATCATTTACTGTTGTTATTCCTTTTCCTTGATTTCTAAATAAGGTTTGCCGAGATTCCGCATTGAAGATTTATTGGCCCAAAGGTTTAAATATTTTCCCTCCCTATTCCTTAGGAAAATCATGCTCCCATCTCATTACTTGTTGCATAGACATAGCTAGTTGGGGTTTTTAAATAAAAAGTGTTATACCCAAATCCTGTCACCACCATGTGATAAGAGCCTTAACTTCCATGTTTGCCTTTATTCCCAACAGTTAGAGTGGAAACTTGCTTTGTTTGTCAATTCTACTTGGAAAAACCTAGCATCACACTTTTCTTGTGGCCAATGAGCGGCACCTTGCTCAGCATCGTCTGTATCCTGTTTTCAAGAAGCAGTGCCACCGCCTATGGTATTTGGTCCAAAAGCGGTTCTCATCTAAACCTCTCTGTCATAAGAGAAGAAAAGCAGTACCTTGGGTAAAATGGGAAAAAGAGAATTTTCTTGAGGCTTCTAGATCATGACCCTCGTTTCCTCCCTTATCCCTATCATTGTGGGTTAGTTTGAGCTCGAGATCCCCCATGGTAGGATCTTAGAGCCACCTCACCCATAATTCTCTCAACTATCCCTATCCATTGAGCCTTATAAATACAAGCTCATGTCCATAGTTGAGGGGGAGAACTATAGAGGTATTGTTATGCTTTTGGATTGACCACTTAGCCCAAGTCATTGGAGAGCATAGAGAGCAAAGTTGGAGCTTATGGGGATGAAGTGTTTGTCTCATGGAGGGGATTGTTGACACTAAGGAAATGGTTGTAAGCTTCTCCATACATTCTTAATGCAAAGCTGATTTCTATCCCACATTACTGTTGTTTTGATTTCACATGTACATGTTGTTAGATTCCTTAGTCACTAACATGGATAAGTAGATGATTTTCTGGTAGCTTTGATGTGTTTGCATGTTTGATTTGTTTATAGGTACATAGGTTCACAATCAAAGCAGTATTCCAAGTGTCTATGACATTCAGGGAAGGTCTTTATCCTTTGTCGTTCACTCATTTGTTCTGGATCTGAACTATTCAGACCAAAGGAACAGCTTCTGTCTGTAGAAGATGCAATATTCTTGATTACAAATCTGGCGACTCTGTTGGGGAGCAGTGCATATCTCAGTTGATCTGATCTTCCTCAGTTCTTGAACTCTTGTCTGAATCCAGGCTCCATATCCAACTCTCTTCAATCAGATATGCCATCTGACTTAGTGAATTTTGGTTTGAAACTTTCAGATCTGTTCAGATATGAACTATTTTGAATTTTTATGCTCTTGTGTACTGTCAATCCATCAATTTTTGCCTCGATCTGATTAATTTATAACTTGATCTTTCATTCTCCTTGTGTTTTGTATCTATTCATGGAACCGCTCATGCACTGTTGGCAACAAGCGGTGCCATCGCCTAAACTCTGTTAGCCATACGCGGTGCCATCGCCTGAGTCCTGTTATCCAGAAGCGGTGCTCATCCATAACCACTCTATCAAGACCCCTCCATCGTGGTGCCAGGTAGGCCTTGTTCCAAGACTAGTTTTTTCTCATTTTTTGCAAAAAATTGAGTTTGTTTGCTTTCAGCCTTGCACTGTCAAGCTTGTGTGTTAGAATCTAAATTCTCATGGTTTGAAATTTTGTGGTAAAATATTGGTTTGAATGAAGAATTCAAAAGCTAGACTAGGCTTGTTGATTACTCATTTTCTTCCATTCTTGTTGGTTGTGATTGTGAAAGGAATTCTTTTTTGAAAAGCTTAGGTTGCAGTGAGCTCTCTTTTCATTTCTATTATAAAGACTGAAAGAAAAACCGTTTGATTAGCATCTTGATTTCAGTTTTTGTTTCCATAGAGGAATTCTTTTTGCTTGTTAAAAAGAATTTTTTTGACTGAGATTTGGTCATTATCATTATTGAGCATAAGGCATTGGATCTCTGATTAGCCTCACAAGCTTTCAGGTTCTCTGTGTTCTTTTGTCTCTTTTGCATTAATACTATCTCATCAAAATAAAAATAAAATAGTGGATTTTTAAGTTAGATCTATCTATGTTGTAAGAAAAATAAAAAAATAGAGTGCATATGCATATAGTGTGCTTCTTATTTTTCTTTTAGGAAACGAGACTCTTCCCCTTTTGATTTCTTTCAGAAAAGAGAAATGAGTTTCAAATGTGTTGCTTGTCTTTGATTTTTATTTGTTCAAGATAGTTGTTTGGAAATTTTGGGTTTTCAAACGAAAATAAAATACTCTCTTTCCCTCCCATAGGTAGGCATACCACAAATGGTAAAGTGAAATATTTGCATATGCATACTGCATGGTTTTACTTTTTCTGCCCAAATTCCATGCATTCACCTAACTGTCCACTTTAAAATTAACGATAGTTATAGGTTAAAATTTACATATAAATTTGAGTGATAGGCTAGATATGTGTTCATGCGTCGTTAAGTGTAGGAGCTGTCGTTACTCGTTTGCATTACATCCCGGTACTCGTACAGTTCTTCCACGTACCGTCGGTATATAGAACGGCCTTTCACGTACCATTGAGGTATATAGAAAGGTACTTCATGTACTCGATTGTATATCGGAAGGCCCCTTGTGAATGGTTATGCATTAGATAACACTACTACCGATTTGAGCTCCCACGTACCTTGCGTATATAGGGAGACCCCACTAGGATACCTTATCCATCTGAGAACTTTGGCCATCTTGCTTGCAGCCATACAGTGAAAACAACATTCAGGGAGATTACTACACACGTACCCTTGAGGTATATCATGAGTGGCACCTTCTTGACAATCCTGGTGAGAGACCTGACTATCTGAACTCCTCCTGTCATTTAAGTTTGCTTGTTTGGCCTATAGCTTGAGTAGGGAAAGTTTTGGTGTGTTTTCTAGTTTTTGAGACCCTAGGTTAAGTAGGAGCTATACAAACTGGTTGAGCTAAGACAGTCCAGAAGAGTACGGGGCTTTCCACTTGATTTTATTCTTGTTTCAGGAGAAAATCCTATGGAAGCTATCGACCAAGGAGCTGCTGCCAACTCCCAAGTGGGAGAGAATGTGGTTGCAAAAAGTGGAGGACCATATCCTTCACACTCACATCCCCTGGTCCAACAACCTTCTTGGGATCATAACTCGTTCCATTCTCCCACAGAAGGTCATGTTGATGATACTTATACCTATCCGGATTATGGTCCCAATGCTCCATTTTGGGACACCTCTATAGGACAAGCCGTTGCCTCATTTGGAACCTATTTAAACTTTTCTGAAGAAGTTTCACCAGATGAAGAAGAACGTAGACAATACCAGGCAGCTATTCTCCGTGCATAGGAGATTGAAAAGAAAATAGATGACATATTGGGCACACCACCATCACATTCCGTAGCTGTTCCTGTGGGATATCGTTCACTTGCCAATTCTATGAGACCAATTGAACCGATTCTAGATCGCACAGTGATTCCACATAATTTAGGTCAAACTTCCAACCCCACCACCTCCCATATTATGTATGTTCCCAATCCTCCCAGGTCTTCTACACCTAGGGCTCAACATTCAATTCTTGTTTCATCATTACCTTCTAGTGCCAAGGGGAAATCTCCGGCACGACCTACATTATCTGGCATCGGAATTGTACCTAGCCAAGGACAGATCTCTAGTATAGAGCAATCTATAGTTTATGTCCCTCCTACCCACACAAATGTGGTTAACCCCCCATCCAGTTCAGGTCAGCCCTTGGGGGCACAACCTGTAACCAATCAAACCTCTTGGGGTTATGGTTACACAACAAATCAAGTACCTGTAGGAAACATTAATTATCCACCCAACCCTACAGGAATACCTTATGCTGGAATTCCATGTCCTAGTAATACTTTCACGCCATGGGGGCAACCTAACTGGTCCTACATGCTAGCTATGGGAGGGATACCTGTACATACTACAGGAGGTGCCGGAGGACTACCTTATGGAGGTCCTCCCCCTGGGGGGCCTAATGGTCCTAGAGGGCCTAGTGGATTTCCTCCTTATGGTCCTACTAGTCCTGGTGGTCCTGGGGAGCCTGGTGGCTTCCATCCTAATGGCCCTGGAGGGTCTGGTGGCCCTTCTCCTAGTGGTTCCAGAGGCTCCATATTTTTACCTCCTAAAGGTCCCAGAGGGTCTGGTGGTTATCCTCTAGGTGGTCCCAATGGTCCTGGTGGTCCTGGAGGCCCTAGTGGTCCTCCTCCCAGAGGCCCCAGTGGTCCTAACAGTCCTAATCCTAGAAATCAACCCCCTGTAGGCAGATCTTCTGGTAGTTCTTCATCACAACAACCTATCTATCAGTCTACTTACGGTCCTACTAGTACTTATATGCCATATCAATATTACTAGTATGTGCAACCTAATCATCAGTTACCTTTCCTAGCAAATTTGGACTTTCCTGATTTGTCCAAGTTGATTAATGATCCCATTCGACATAACCCCTCGCGGCCTCCCATTCTGGTAAAGTTACCATCGGACATTCCAAATTTCAATGGGAAGCATGGAGATGACCCAAAAAACCATGTTATGACATTCCATTTGTGGTGTTCTTCAAACTCCCTTATGGACGATTCAGTTTGTTTAAGACTCTTTCAGCGAACTTTGACTGGTACAGCCACGAAATGGTACTTTGAACTTACACAACATTCGTTTGTGGATTTTTGGCTCATTGGCAACTGTATTTCTTATGCACTTTCAGCTTCCTATCCATTATGAAATGGGCACTGATCTCTTAAATTCTATGTGATAGAACACCTCCACCCACATATCCGATCATATCCATGAGTGGAGAAGGCAGAGAAGACTTATTAAGGCTCCTATTCTGGATCAGTTATTAGCTGATTGGTTTACTAAATCTTTGTTGCCTCTGATTGCCCAAGATGTGGCTATGGGTGGTGCCATTACTAAAGAGCAAGCCATTAGTCAAGCCCAATATCTGGACTTGGTCTATTCCCAATTCAGAACTTTGTATGACTTGATTCCTCAATCTCCTCGCCTAAGCACCGATCCTGTAAAGCCACCAGCAGAGGTAATTGTTGATGGGATTGTTGGTTCAATCCAGTCCCCATCAATAGCAAAACCTACCAAGCAAACCCAGACTACCACCCTTACTTCTTCGACTAACAAGGTTTCTACCGAGGTCAATTCTATTCAGATTATTCAAATGCCCGGTAACAATAAAAAGAAAGGTAAAACTAAAAACAAAAAACCTGGAAACAAACAGGAGAATCCAAAACCAACCACCAACGATAATGATAAAGGGAAAAGAAAAGAAAAATATCCATGTCTGCTATGCGGAGGTGACCATTTCAAAAAAGAGTGTCCTCGTCGGGACGAAATCACCCAATTTTTGAAAACTAATACTGCACCCGCAGTTCTCACAGATCCTTTTCCCTCTCAACAACAACTGATAGACCACATGTTTAATCAAGGAAAATCTAGTTCTTCAGAGGAAATTCACATGATGTCCTCGGATACTATTAGTTTGCAAACTCGAAGTCAGAGTTATGAAAAACCGACAGACAAGAAAGAAGACAATTCTTCTTTAGGGAAAGCTCCTTCTACTGGTTCTCTCGAATCCTCGTCTACTGTCCCCCTAACCATTGAGAATCCTACTCTCAACATGGTTTTGCATCCATCCAAGAGTACTCTTAGGAAGGCTATTTTTAACCCTAATGCCCGAGCTTCTCAATTTTACAATGTAGTTAAAGATGTTGCTCAGGCACCATGTGCAATGTCTACCCTGGAAGTACTCCAAAGTTGTCTTACACAACACAAAAACTTGTTAACTGCGTTAGGAGCTTTAGACCCAGACAATACTAATTTGATTCATTTCAATGTTGAGAACTATAAGTCTAAACTACCTCACAAACTTGCTTCCCAAATCATCATGAAATTAGTCGAAAAGAAGGTCTTTAGAACTGTCTTAGACGAAGGAGCTTCAACTTCAGTTTTGTCCCTATATTTTTGGAAATCTATCGGCTCTCCCGAGCTTGTAACATCACCTACGACTCTAAAAGCCTTTGATGGATGAGGTTTCCAGCCCCATGGTCTCATATCATCCCTTGCAGTCAAGCTTGGGGGAAAAACAATTTCTATTCAAGTAGAAGTAGTAGACGCCCCGTTAGATTACAACCTCCTTCTAGGAAGAAATTGGTTTTACGCCATGACTGCTGTCGCTTTGACATTATTTCACACTGTCCAATTTCCAAATCTAGGGAGAATTGTCACCATTGACTAGCTCGATTTCTGTACGTTGGATGTTACTACCTCTATGGATAATAACATCCCTTCGTTAGGCAAGCCCCCTCCTCCTTACCAGTCGATTGGGGTAGGCATGTTGAAGGATTCATCCCTTATGGGGATTTTTCCATCCACTCCTCCTAACATAGACACAATGACAATAAATATGATTGCGTCATTTGATTATGATCCAAAGGGAAAACAAATTTTTGAGTCCACCTCGTTGAGTTCGCATGAAGAAATGTACAACATCATTCAAACCCTTTCCGATGATCATATTGATGAACTTCATCTGGTGGCTTTGGACCCTTACCACCTACCCTACTGGTTAGAACCATCTCTTCCTATTCTGGATTATCTCTCTGAGAATTTCCCTTCTGACGAGTCCATTATGGAGATCATGAGTACGAATGAGCCTATCTGGGAGGATCACCATCATAGATCCTCATTCTTCCCCAACACCAGTTCGGTAGACCATGACTTTGCATCCCTGTTTCCCACTGATATTGTCAACACACCTCAAATTCCTATATTTTTGCAAGACACAAATTATAAAGGAAACCTATGCAACATTACTCAGACAAATCTGATTAACATATCAGCCAAGCTTGGTACCATCGAGGATGTTCATGTTGGGCAAAACTGCTCGGCAGAAGAATCTGAAGCATAAAAGGCACTTTTCAAAGAATTCCGTGATATTTTTGCCTGGTATTATGAATAAATGTCGGGGATAGACCCATCCTTTGTGGTCCATGTAATTAAAACCTATCCCACTACTAAACCTGTCAGGCAAAAACTAAGGAAAGTCCACAGCTATTAAAGCTGAAATAGAGAAACTTCTCAAACCTAGGTTTATTTATCCCATACCCCTGATGGAATGGGTATCGAACGTTGTCCCTGTCAATAAAAAGAAGGGCACTATTAGAGTTTGTATAAATTTTAGATATTTGAACAAAGCTTGTCCCAAAGACAACTTTCCTACTCCACATATCGATCAGATTATCGACAACTGTGCCAGAAGTGTCATCTTCTCATTCATGGATGGATTTTCTGGTTATAATCAGATTGAGATTTTTCCCACTGATCAACACAAGATGGAATTCATTTTCCCATGGGGAACCTTTGCACATAGGAAGTTACCATTTGGCTTAAAAAATGCTGGAGCCACTTTCCAGCGCGCTATGTCCTATGCTTTTCACGATATTAAACATATTGTTGAACCTTACCTTGACGACCTCCCTGCTCATTCACAGCGACGGGAGGACCACCCTGGTCATCTTAGAGACATTTTCCAGAGATTCTATCATTATAATATATAGTTCAACCCTCATAAATATGTTTTCTGCGTTGAGATGGGATTCCTGTTAGGTTTTGTGGTCTCTAAGGATGGCATCCAGATAGATTCATTGAAAATTGCCACCATTTTAGCTCTACCAGCCCCAACCAATCTTCTCGAACTCCAAAGTTTGCAAGGGAAGGAAAAATTTCTCCACCGTTTCGTGTGAAAGTTTGCAGAGAAAACCCACGGTTATATGCGTCTCCTTAAGAAGGACACTCCATTCTATTGGGATGACCAAGCCCAACGAGCCTTTGATAATCTTAAACATGCTCTAACTTATTCACCTGTGATACACCCCCCGGATTATTCATAGGACTTTCTCTTATATGTTGCTGCCTCCACTACTACCATCGCTATGGTCTTGGTGCAGGAAAATCCCGATGGTCAGGAGCACATGATTTACTATGCTAGTAAGAATCTTATGGATTCTGAAACCCAATATTCACTCGTGGAGAAATTAGCATTGGCCACGTTCATTGCTGTTCAAAAATTTTGTCACTACATTTTTCTCTGCACAACCACTGTATTGGCAGACCAGAACCCTATGTATTACATCCTAACTCGTCAAGTGCTCGAGGGAAAGTAATCCCGATGGATAGTCATACTACAGGAGTTTGATCTGGAATTTTCCAAAGCCACATCAAAGAAATCCTTGGTCTTTGCCGAGCTCATGTGTGATCTTCCCTATGCTTCGATGGAATCTAAGCCCAGTGATTCATTTTCGGATGAATTCCTGTTCCTGATAAGCACTACTGACCCATGGTATGGAGATTTGCTCATTTATCTCCAAACGCAAAGATTTCATCAAAATCTATCCCGTGACGATCGCCACCGTATCCGTCACCACGCAAAATACTACCTCATCTTGAATGACACCTTTTATAGATGTGGGATTGATTCCATTCTCCGACGATGTCTCACCCATGAGGAAGGATTGCCACTCTAGAGCATGTGGTGGTCAGTTATCTGGGATGGCTACAGCCCAAAAAATCCTTTGTGCTAGCTATTTCTGACCTTTAGCATTTAAAGACTGTCATGAGGTTGTGAAGAAATTCCCACCTTGTCAACATTTTTATCCGAAAAAGCGCACTCATCTTGCTCCGCTACACCCCATCATTGTTGTTGGCCCATTTTCCAAATGGGGGATTGATTATATGCATTGTAAGCCAAACTCAGTGGGGGGGCATGGTTACATCATCATAGCCATTGACTATTTTACAAAGTAGGCTGAGGCCATGCCTACATATGTGGAAGACGGTAAGATTCCCACTCTCTTCCTGTTCAATCATGTGATAGCTAGATTCGGAGTCCCACAGTCCATAGTTACTGATCACGGATCACATTTCTATAATCAAATGATGGATAAACTAAGTTCCAAGATAGGTTTTCCCCATGAAAACTCTATGCCCTATTATCTGCAAGCTAATGGTCAGGTAGAGGCCATTAACAAATTTTTGAAAATGATGCTTCGTCGGATGGTTGGAGACCATAAATCCAACTGGCACCATATCCTTTTCTCTGCTCTTTGGGCTTATAGGACTTCGGTGAAAACAGCTATTGGTTTCACACCTTTCCAGCTTGTCTATGGACTCGAAGCTGTCTTACCGATTCAATGTTAGATTCCATCCTTGAAACTTGCGGTTGAACTTCTCCCAGACACTTCCATAGAGGAAGAGATATTTTTATACTTGAACAACCTTGATGAAACTAGGAGAGATGCTGCTTTGGCTAATGAGGCACACAAGAAACACGTCAAGGTGCAGTATGATAAATCTATCCAACCTTGTGCCTTTAATGAGGGTGACCTAGTTTTGACTTATGATCAGAGATACGACAAACTAGGGAAAGGAAAGTTCGAATCCCTGTGGTATGGTCCTTTCATTATTTCTAAATTTTTAGAGAAAGGGGCCTATGAGCTCATAGACTAAGATGGAATCCCTTTAGGGAAGCATCACAATGGGTTGTACCTAAAGAGGTACTATGCTTAGATCTCTCTTAGATAGTATCTTGTATATATGTATATTGCTTGAATTTCAGTGTGCTCAAGTATTTTCAATATGGTTTTGAGTTGAGTGTTCGTATATGTTTATACCATGTTTTGGTCGTGTAGAGCAGATGGATTTCTATGGCTTCATTGATGGTGCTTGCCACCACACCTTGAATATTGCCTTAGCTGCTTGGGTTCTCTATTCCCCAGCTTACGATTTGGTCAGTTCAGGAGTGGTATGTATTGGTCCCGCTACCAACAATATCACAGAGTATCGAGAAGTCATAGGTCTTCTGACTGAAGCTGCCTCCCAAGATGTTCGCAACTTGGTAGTCTTGATGGACTCACAACTCGTGGTTTGTCATCTAAACCATGTTTATACCATTAGGAATCCAGTGCTTCTCCATCTCTTCCGGAGGTTACGCTTGTTAGAAAGGTCATTTGAAACTATCACCTATAGGCATATACCTAGGGAACATAATGTAATTGCTGACTCATTAGCTAATTACATCCTATATTGGCATATTGCCTCTTCATGACATGAAAAACAAACTTGGTTCATTGTAAATAAACAATTAAAGACACATAAAACTCATATAAAATACATTCACCATTTATGACATATAAACACCAGGTAAAAGTCTGTATATATATATATATATATGAACATGTTTTACAAAAAATAGGTCATGAGACCTCAACTGAAGAACGTAGGATTTTAGCTAAAAATCACCATACAAAATCCTGAAGATGTCAGCTTTCAGTGGATACATCATGCACACATCATCTAATGATGCTCGTGGTAACACATCACTGCCTGGGCTACTCTACGTAGCAGTCTACTAAAGTGACTCGGTACTCCCGCTATAGGCCTCTGATACCTCAGAGGGAGTTCATCAATGGAAGCATTAGGGATGTCTAGGGTCAACCTCTCCAGGTTTTCCTCTAACTCCCTGGTCACGTCATCACCCTGTGGTACAAAACAGGCTCCGACTCATCTATCTAATGGGGAAGCTCCCCCAGGTCGTGTCGCTCTGACGTATGCATGAAAATATTCAAGTCTCGTTACTTAACATAAAAATATAAAACATCAAAAACATAAAAACACTATTTCCATTTTAGGGTCTTTTTGCTTCTTACCGATGTCACCCCACTATCCACCAGGTGGGAGCGGTAGGTCAGGGTCACTGCTAAAGTCAGTGCCTGCATATGCATAATATTCCACCATGAGGAGCTGATCTCTCAACCATCGAAAGAATGGGTCACCAAAATTTACCTTCCCCCTGCCCACTCCAGTACGGGCCATAATCCAGACCCACCTCTGCATGCGAGGGTCCCGCATTCTCAGCTCTATAAAGACCACCTGGGGTCTCATATGTGGAACCCGCTCAGAGAAGAAGCAAGCTAGAATGGAACCGAAACTAAATTGCTTCAGCTCCCCCTGTCGACACTTGGTCAGCTGATCCTTGAATATTGGAAGTAGGGCTTCCGCCCAGTTAAATACTGTAGGTGCCATGGCCTCTATGGCATAGATAATATGTGCTCTAAACTCTTGGTGCACTCCTTGGCTTCCCACCACTCTCTGCATGGTAAACAATACAGTCCATAGTGGTCCATCCATTACCGCTTTTATGGGGATTTTCTTCCCTGATGTCCTTGTCCCGGGAATACAGTGATGGTCTATCACTCCTATGTAGTGATGTCCCCTCCACGAGGACCAATCAGTGATATGGGAGCACCTCATCTCAAAAGGACAGTCAGGAAGTAGATGTCCTCTACCTCAACTATCGAAATGTGAGCACCAACCTTGAAATATTGTTGCTTTGGATTCCACATCCGGAGTATATGCTCTAGCAATCGCTCATGCGATACCATACTGGGTGTGTGGAAGAATTTTAAGAGTCTGCAGTCTCTCAATGCAGCTATGCAACCCGCATTTCATTCGACGAAGGCGTCATCATTATCATGCTGTCTCCCTTTCCATATGACCATTTTTTATCAGCAAGAACCTGCCAAAAAAAATCACAAGACTTGTTAAAATCATTCTTAATCATCCCAATCAATTGAAATGAGCTAGTTTTTCTTGTGTGACTATTTTTATTTCTCCATGGCTGGCACCGCCCGTGTCCCATTGAGGACATGCGGTGGCACCGCCTGTGAACTATGTTTTTGGCACGGTTCTAGTGAGGTACCACTTATCCTACAAGAGATAAGAGCGGTGCCCGCTCCCATGATTTTAGGTCTTGCCATACAAGTCCAAAACACCATTAAAAATCAAAATTGAAGACATAAGATGAAATAGTAGGGTCTAGGCTATTTCCTGGAACTGACGGTGCTTGAATCCGACGGTGGAAGCTCCTAATATCAACGACTGAAAATATGGCTAAGAAAATGCTCCAAATGCTCTCCACTATGGGTAAATAGTAAAATGTTTTGATTTTTCACTATTTACATGACTTTTATACACATTTTTGGGTTTGACATGCTATAGTTTTTTTAGAATCGTTTATTACTCAAAATATATCAGTCGTAATCCTTTAATGTCAGTTATTGGCGCATTTAACACTTGTTTTTGAGTCATTGTAGGATAGAAGAACAATAGCAGTAAGGTTTCGGGAGTTCGTTTTTGACTTTTTCGTACTACCATAAAATGGAAAAAGTCTTTGAGCATTTATTGCGACACTTTGGTCACGCTCTCGAAACTTAGTATCAAAGGTCTGAGTTTGTTTTTGATTCTTTTCAAGATCGTAAAATCTCTCATCGTGAAAAGAGACCCACTGGACTCTTCTTTAAACTCTTTTCAGGCTCCTTAAATATGAAAAGATTATTGAGCGATATTCTCTTCCTCACGCTCGTTAAATCATTTGAAGAGTCGTCTCTTTGACGATAGGTTATCTCTTTTTCGGTTCGGATAGACTATTTACAAAAAAGGAACACTCCAACCAATCATGACTGGAAGAGTTCTCTAAGGTATAATTTTACACTTTTTCGGGCCTTAGGGACTAAAGCATATGAAAAAGGACCCTTTGGAGTCTTCTTCCGTGGTCATTCAGACTCTCTAAACATGAATGATACCAAGTTTTCTTTCATTGGAATCATTAAAATTAAACATTGAGAGACCCTTTTTTAGGGACAAACCCCTCCTATCTTAGGTTTGTAAAACATATGAGTTTGGACTTGTCTTCGGATGAGCGATACCGAGTGTTTGTTACCCTCTTTGAACTCATAAAACCGAAAAGAGGCACTCATCAATCATGATGGGGGAAATGGGAAGCGAATCATTTTGCAAATAAATGGCAGTAGTTTGTCATTACCTTTGAACATGGCACTTGTCTGCATATCATTTCAGTCAATTGGGTATTTAGCTGATCTCCGTGACAATCCACTTTCGTGAGTCATGCCACTCCTTTGAGTCTGTCAAAAGAATGCATTGTCCACTATCGCACTGTGTGTTTGTCTGGTTTAGTCATGCTACCAAGTCTTTTGTCGTGCCGCTCGATGTTCAAAGGGAAGTTGAAGAAGTTTACCTATGCAGTCAAAACCGTCTCTGTGTTAGAACTTTTGAGTTAGTCTTATGGTTACTACATTCAAATCATTCCAGAACTATATTATGAGTTTCGTGTCATCGATGTGGGACTCATCATGGCCCTCCTTTGACGAGACTATTCCCGTTGACATCATCTCATCATCTGGGAAATAGTCTTAGAAACAAAAACTTAGTACCTTGAGATCTGTATGCCTTAATGACAGATTCTCTCGCTCTCGACATAGGTTCACATCATTGACCTTTGATTGATAGAATCGGCTGGGTGTTCGAAATCAAAACATCTATTCACACTCAGTAGATTGTACTAGGGTACCTTGGGAATCATTGACATCAATGGTGATCTCCCTCGCACTTGTTAACGGTTCACATCATTGGCTGATAATCAAGTGGTTTCTACCATGTTCGACTTCAGATCATTGTAATCACATGGATAGAATCATACTTTGTGGAAGACGAGACAAAGAACCTGGGTATTTGTTTAACGCTCATTGCTTTCCCCAGGTTGCAATGGAGTTTTGTATATCTAGCATGGATCCACATTTGTATGGTCGTGGCTATGCTCAAATTTGCATTTGTATGACATAGATCTACGTTGTATGTCTAGTAGCTATGTCCAAGTTTGAGTCCTCTATCACATGGATCTACGCTATATTCTAATAGCCATGCTTGTTTATTCCTCTCATGGATCTACCTTGTATTGGTCTGCAGCCATGAGTTGGTTACATGTGTTTATGAGTCAAAAATATTGATGTACTATAGATGCCTATTGGATGACATTCTTTGACTGAGCTGACATTTTCACCTCAAAGTGACAACTTGTTCTCTCAAATCTGTCGCTTATCATATCCCTCTAAGTCTCATGCTTTGGGGGGCATTCTGTTATACCCAAATCCTATCACCACCATGTGATAAGACCCTTAACTTCCATGTTTTCCCTTAATCCCAACACTTAGAGTGGAAACTTGCTCTATTTGTCAATTCTACTTGGAAAAACCGAGCACCGCGCTTTCCTTGTGGCCAATGAATGGTACCTTGCTCAGCACCGCCTATATCCTATTTTCAAGAAGCGGTGCCTCCGCCTATAGTATTTGGTCCAAAAGCGGTTCGCATCTAAATCGCTCTGTCATAAGAGAAGAAAAGCGGTACCCTGGGTAAAATGGGAAAAAGAGAATCTTCTCGAGGCTTCTAGATCATGAACCTCATGTCCTCCCTTATCCCTATCATTGTGGGTTAGTTTGAGCTCAAGATCCCCCATGGTACGATCTTAGAGCCACCTCACCCATAATTCTCTCAACTATCCCTATCCATTGAGCCTTATGAATACAAGCTCATGTCCATAGTTGAGGGGGAGAACTATAGAGGTATTGTTATGCTTTTGGATTGACCACTTAGCCCAAGTCATTGGAGAGCATAGAGAGCAAAGTTGGAGCTTATGGGGATGAAGTGTTTGTCTCATGGAGGGGCTTGTCGACACTAAGGCAACGGTTGTAAGCTTCTCCATACATTCTTAATGCAAAGCTGATTTCCGTCCCACATTACTATTGTTTTGATTTCACATGTACATGTTGTTAGATTCCTTAGTCACTAACATGGATAAGTAGATGATTTTCTGGTAGATTTGATGTGTTTGCATGTTTGTTCTGTTTGCAGGTACACATGTTCACAATCAAAGTAGTATTCCAGGTGTCTACAACATTCAGGGAAGGTCTTTATCCTTTGTCATTCACTCTTTTGTTCTAGATCTGAACCATTCAGACCAGAGAAACAACTTTTGTCCGCAAAAGGTGCAATATTCCTTATTACAAAAAGCATATTTACATGATTCCAAAAATTATAATGTGCCGGCTAGCATGAAATATACCTTCGGAAACGATTTTTATTGCTGGAACATAAAACGATAAATCGATGGTGGGGCTTTTGCCTTTAGCTCCTCACCACGATTAATTACAATATATACATCATATACATTAATGCAACAGGGTCAAAACCGGGGTGTTAAATGGGATTTGTTCCACATCATCCATAACATATGCATTCGTGAAGTATGAGATGCCCCACAACCTCTGTCCTTTCATTATTGGAAAAAATACGATATAGAACTACGAGACATTATTGGATTGCCTATTAAATATCCAAATGGCAAATTTCAGTTGAAATCATGGTTCTCTCCTCTAACCAAAAAAACTCCCAAGAAAAAACCTAGTTACAGTCCAAACAAAGAAGTCCATTCCATTAGCCCTAACATAATGGCTGACTGGTATATTACCATTGAAGGGGTAAACCTAAAACTAATATAGGCCATCTTAAGAAGAGATGTTGTACTAACATACATTAGCCAACTAAGGTCATCTATGGAAGAAATGGAGAAACAAATGAAGAAATTGGAACTGTATTGCCAGGATTAAATAGACCAGAAAATATTGTAAGGTCTATCAGCTCGCTATGTGTGATTAAATAGACTAGAAAATCACCAAATCATCAACTATGTTTTTGACATAAAGATTTGGATAAAAAGGACCACGACAACTAACAAATTAAAGTACCGCAACATCTAAGAAATCAAAGTATATTGCAATTTTGGAATGAAGAGGCTTATCACTGAACTCCAAAAACTTCTCAAAGAAGTTGATCTTTGCTAGGAAATATTGAAATGAAAATATAAACATTGGTGCTCAAGCATTGAAAGAAATGGACAGCCCTTGTTTATTTGGTGTTGAGAAGTGGGTCTCATGTTGAATCTAGGGCTTGTGAAAATGACACCCATACATGTACTTTTTATTTTGTGCAAATGGGACATAATTTAGAGCAATCATCGTCATCATAGGTGTTCTCTTTGATGTGTGCTTATAAATCATCAATGTAAATTGCAAATAATCATCATAAGCAAACATGTTGCAATATTCATCATGAGATCATGAGCATGTACAATATCATCAGACATTTAACATGCATGACAAGTGTTCCCACAAGCCTCTTCCATCCAAGATTGGATAGGGCTTGTATAAAGTTTAAACATAATCAAAATGAGGGTGCCAACCTGCAAAAATTATCAACAATATCTTCAATACAGAGATGTAGGCTCCTCCATCATCACACTATTTTCAGCTTGACACAAAGAAAAATGTTTAAACAAGGAAATGGAATTTTGCCTCAAGTTACATTTTGGAAATGACTGATTTGTTTATCTTGTTGATCAACAACATTTCCATAATGCAAAAACAAATATCTATGTGCAAAACTAGATGAAATTTCCAAAATTTGAGATGGGTAAGATGGTTGGGGAAGTCAGCGACAAAGATTTGTTGTACTATCTCATTTCCAGCCTAAAAAATGGCTCAAGAGCTGATCCTTTACCCACACATGCATCTAAAAATATAGGGATTCTTGGTTGGAATTATTTTGCAATGACATCAAAATGAAACTGCCTCAAGTTACATTGCCGGAAATGACTGATTTGTCTATCTTGTTGTTCAACAACATTTCCATAATGCAAAAACAAATATTTGTGTGCAAAACTTGATGAAATTTCCAAAATTTGAGATGGTGAAGATGGCTGGGAAAATCAGCGACAAAACTTTGTTGTACTCGGATAATTCCTATCCAATTTATAAGATGGAAAGGAAAGGCCACACCAATCCATGGTTTTGTAATCCCTATATGGGTGGTATCTACAAAAGGATTATGTAAATGCAACCCATGCTTGGAGAGCACACCGCTTGAGGAGCCTTGTCTCAACATGTGTACACCTTGGATAGAGAGCACTTCAAGAGGAGACCATATCTTGACATTAGATTAGGTTGCTTGTGGATTTAGTCCACTTTACTATTGTTGGCCTCCCTCACCTATTATATTTGAATGGAGGAGAGAGTCTTTAGTTGTATTATTCATGTAGAATCAAGTGAGAGTTGATTGGATCAATTGTATCTTCAAGAAAAACTTGCCTTGAATCGTTATGCTTGTCTTTATGCAAGGAAGGAAGGTGCTAGGGTTTGTGAAAGACAAAAACTAGAAGATACTTGAAGGGTTGTGGTTTGTGAAAGATAAAAACTAGAGGACACTTGAAGTGGTAGGGTTTGATTCCATGTGAGAAGGACCTAGGGTTTGTGGTAAAGAAACACTAGAGGAGTCTTGGAGCACTTTGCTTGGAGAGATTGTGTGATGCAAGCTTGGTGAAAGATCAAGAATGGACTTGTTGGTGTTGGTGCTAACTTGTAGGGATTTTGGTGTGGCTATATAACTTTGTGGGATACATTACTGGGCCTTTGTATTTCTCATTAGTGTTTTCTATTGATGGTAGACACCCTAGCTAGGGTTTGGCTACATTGGAGACTCTTAGCTTGTGGATAAGCTTGAAGGACTATTTTGTACCAACTTGTGATAAGTTGTTGGTATGTACTTGTAACTTCATTTTTATGTATATGTCAAGTGTACATTCTTGTCCAAATTGTGTACTTGAAGAGATGGTTTTCAAAGTATATTCTCATGGTGAATGAGTAGTTTCTAGGGCTGTTCGGTATGCTGATTTATCATGAATAGTTAGCTAATTTTGTTGAGTGATTTGACAAGTATATAGAAGCTAAGAGGGAAGATTTGTGGCTGTAACAATTCTGTTGTTAATAAGTAAATTTCAGATCTATAATATGTTGGGACTTGATCCCTAAGGAGAGTGTCTTTAGTTCTAGTATTAATGTAGAATCATGTGAGAGTTGATTGGATCAATTGTAACTTGAAGAAAACCATTCCTGGAGTCTTTATACTTGTATTTATGCAAGGAAGGAAGGTGATAGGGTTTGTGAAAGGAAAAACCTAGAAGATACTTGAAGGGTTGGGGTTTTTCAAAGACAAAACCTAGAGTATAATTGAAGTGTTAGGGTTTGAGTCCATGTGAGAAGGACCTAGGGTTTTGATACTGGTTCCAACCTCATCAAACTTCACATGGAGAGTAGGAATTCAGTAGACAACAATTTTTATGAATGCGGGATTGGTAGGATTGTAGATTTTTCCTTGGATTCTATCATGTATGAGAATATGGGAATGGCATTGAATCAAAATCACCAAGCCCTCCATGTAAAACGATGTCAATGGTGTTGATTGTTGAACTCCTCGTTCATAGGCTTAGAAAAAATGTATCTTTCACTTGAGCCAAAATCCTTGATTAGCCATGTCAAGCTTTTTCTACAATATTTTTAAGGTTTGGCCATAATAGGTGTGCAATTTACACTTACAACCAATGTACAAAGCTCAAAAATATACTACAGCTATTCCATTATATATGTGCCTCAAATTATAACATTAAATTTGAATATATCTAACAAAGAGACAATATTCCATTGAATAATAATTCCATACATTGCACAATTTAGACTTGATATTATCAAGTCTTAAGAGGAAAAAAATATCACTCTTCACAACCCTCCTATAATGGCTAATAAACACTATATTAGCAGAAGTATTTTTCAGCCAGGAGAAGAACAAAATAGTACATGAAAACAGCCTTATAATGCAAAATGATAGCCTTGAATATCCCAAAATCTAGCTCCAAATTTGTAAATATATCTTCAGCATTCAACCCAATGGCCTAGGACATTTCTCCACAATGGAAGAAACACATTGCAAATGAGCATATGCTATTCTTTTGTAGGTTTCCATCCAACTACCACCAACACAAAAATTAATAAAATGAGGCCAAAACCTTAGGATGTTAGCCTTGAAGAGTTCAAATGTGCTTGACATATTCACCAACATGCCACTTGTCCTCTCCTTACTTGAGAACTCTTTCTTAGATGACTTGCAAGGCTTATTGGAGTGGTGTGACCTAGATATGTGTGCACAAAGAACCTCAAATGTGAAGTTCCCATCTTCTTAAATGATGCCACATGTGAGAAAAGGGCCATTTCATTCTTAAACCAAATCAAACTCTTACTAAAAAAACTCCAAAGAAGGTGTGCCCTAGAGAAGGGTGAAAACAATGGGCTTGATATAGAACTACATCATAAAGTAGCCCCCACACAATCATGTTCTTGGGATAATATATAAGTATCAAGGATCGACTCTGCCACGTTTGAAACGATGGACCAACTCCTCAAAAATAATAATAAATTCCATAAGAGAGGGGAGCAGCCTTGGTGAGTGTGCAAGTGATGGGATAGGGTTGATTTGGTATACCTTGGATCTAAGTAGTTGCAATTAACCTTGAGATACTTGTAATTAGCAAATAGATAAATCCTTTATGTCTATAATGTATCCAAGCACAACACCAAACACTTATGATGGTCCTATCAAATGGATGTAACATCCCTCATTTCATTATGCAATTACCAATCAGTTCTAAGACTGTCCATTCATGTCAATAAAGGAAAGAGAACAACATGTGTTTGTATATAAGGTCTGAAATGTATTGTAGGAAATGCCCTAGGTAGTGAGCATCTGAAATATGCTATTTATCACTCATTTTAACCTCAACAAACTGTTTGTTTGCTATGTGTGCAGGTGGAGGCTCAGGGTAGTGTTTAGAGACAGTCTGCAAAATGAATTTGCAAACTGTATATTGCTAGAATAAGGTTGTTACATCCTAGAACCAAAGAGGTCTAAGTGCCAATGTGAGTAGGCGAGGTTGTTTTAAGGCCAAGGAAAGGGTGTTGGGGGTAAGAAAAGGAAGCCCTTGGACTATTGGTGGAAGATCGTGGGAAGAATGAGGTAGACTGAGAGGCTTGGAGGTGGGCCAAAGGAAGAGGGATTAGTCCAAAAGGAAAGGAGAGAAGAGGAGAAGGAAATAGAAGAAGGAAAGGAAGAAAAGAGGAGAGGTAGGAGATGAGAAAGGAAAGAGGCTAGTAGAACTTTTAGGGAAAATTTTGGACTATTTTAGGGATTTTTAGGGATTTTTAGGGAATATTTTTAGGTTTTTACAATTTTTGGGGCTACTATACCTGGTTTGTGACCTATTTGTAGATGGGACATGACTGTGTATGATCCTCCTAGGCTGGGCTATCACTGTATATACCGTCTAGAATCTAGAAATCACTATGTAAGCCCTCTAAGGGCTGGGTCATGATTGTATAATCCATCTAGGACAGGTCATGGATTACGGTGACATCCCCAAGCTAGTCATAGACTGTGGTGGCCCTCCCAAGCTGGGACATGGACTAGTGTGACATTTAATTCCAATTCAATTCATAATTACCCTTTCCTTTGTTGTTTTAAGAGTCATTTTTCTATTTAGGAACATAGAGGGGGTTGGGGAAGAGACCATTCGTAGGGACTCTGTCATTCTGGATAGTTTCTCTTCATGGCAGGCTACTCATCAAATGGAAAGAATTGCAAGTTCCATAACATCATAGTTGGTTCTCCTAGAGGGATAGTTCCAGTAGGTTCACTCTCAAATTTCAATAATAAGCATAAGCCCACTTACCCAGAAATAATTGAGTAAGCAATTCATTGAACAAATATGAAGCTTCTCTGCATGGGGAATCAACCAATGTGGAAAAATCATATTTGGCACACTGACAAATTTTTCATATTCTTTGAATCGTGTTTGTTATATAATTCAATCTGATCCAAACCCAATATCAATATGAAATTGAAGTCTAAATGGTTGGCCGAAGATAATGAAGAAGTATGGTGAGTGAGGATTAATCAATTTGGACAACTTTCTATGGCTATAAACTCAGGGTGCTTGGGTGGTAGGCTTTTGTTCGAAGGCATGGATAACTAACATAGACTTGATGGACCTAGCCTGACTGATGGTGGCATCTACTATGGAAAGAAAGAAAATATTAAAGACATATTTTAGATTGCAAGTTCAACAGACCATAATGGTCCTATACATGACAATGGGCTCATGATATTTTCTATAATACCAGAAATTGGAGAGGACAACTCTTATGATGAGCCTTAGCTATGTAAGAAATTGAAGTGGTGGCTTTGGCATGCCCTATGGATCAAAACTCTATGCTATTTATGAAAAATTAAATGTAAAGCTACTTGTGAAGATTCTCAAAAGGATTTCGAATCTTGATGAGTTTTTAGATGGCTCAGCAACTCAAGTTTTGGAAAACACCTTTCACCTAGAAATAAGGTACATTATATCCTCTAGTATGGGAGCCCAGTCCGATATGCTTTCCTTCCTTGGTTGACAAGGAGGAAATTCAGTGCTATGAGGGCCTGTGCTTTGTACTTTGTTGTTGTCTTAATATATATAAGACAAAAGAATTTTGCAAAAGAAAAGAAGTATTCTCGGCATTCAGTATTACTTCACCACTAATGATATGGGTAACAAACATTTTCAAACTAAATTCTTCATCGTTAACTATTATTTGGGTGAAAGCTAGGTGCCACAAATAAATGAACATATATTAGCAGTGGTTATTGAATAAATCAAGTCATTTATCACAATGTCAACAACATCCACATTAAGCAATGTAAAAAAATTCAGACTCCAAAAACAGCATGTCAGCTAGTATTGTATGATAATATAGGATGTTTCTTAATGGGATTTATTTGCAATATTTATTTGATGCTTCAATTGGAATACTTTCTCATATATTCAGATACCTCTCATACTATTATGTCTATGTCTATGTCTGTTGAGGCTTGTATAATGTTTCTGTCTGTGTCTTTTTGGTTTTAGATCGATTTCCACTTTACTAGGAACAACTATTAATCAAGGTAAGGGGTTTTGAAACATAGTATTATAGATTTTCTCTATATGTAGTCTTAGATTATACACCTGTGGGAAGGGAAGACCATGACTGATCATTGTGCTCATATCTATGATGATTGAAAAATGTGGATTTGTGAATAATTAAAGGCGCATTTCACACAAAATTGGCATCCAACCAAACTCTATAGCACATTATGTCAAACTCATAAATTTTAGGTGAAGTAAGTGTGGGTAGTGACCAATTTTGGAGGCATTACTTCCTTTCTGTATTCTCAACCTCCTTGACTTCCTCTGTGTACTCCTCAACTTCCTCTATGAACTCCTCATCTGCCTTAACCTCCTATGTGAACACCTCAAGCTCCTTGACCTCTGTGATGAACTTTGTGGTGACCTCTACAAACTCCTTAACCTCCCCAACCTTCTCTATGAACTCCTTGCCCTCCTCAGACTCCTTTTCCAACTACTTGACCTACTTTGCGACCTCCTTGGTGACATCTGTGACCTTTGAAAACTCCTTAATGTCCCCAACCTTCTCTATGAACTCCTTGACCCCCTCAACCTCCTTTTCCAACTACTCGACCTCCTCTGTGGCCTCCATGGTGAAATTTATGACCTCTGCAAGCTCTAATGAGAGGGAAGTAGTGTTGGAGCTCAACCTAAATCCTCCCAAAGAATAGTGTTGGAGCTCGACCTAAATCCTCCCAAAGAAGAGTGTTGGAGCCCTTGCGAATGCCAGCTATCTATGCTTCTGTATAGGTATTGGAACCCTGCGAGTGCCATCTATATGTGCACAGTTTTGGAATGGTATGTGAACTGTCAAAACATAGAAAACAAGGGAAGCAAGTAAACCCTTACATAAATGAAAACAACCCACATGGTTTCTTTGATAGGGAAACAAATATGGATCCAATGCAAAGTGGAGTAGGG
>LPNX010266894.1:297051-354436 GCA_001517045.1 Pseudotsuga menziesii
TCTTCTCCTCTTAAATCCCCTGCATTGACTACATGGAAAATAACATTTCCCATCACCCCTTCATTTCGCTGCATCCCATAGTCTAACAAGAAATTGTCTATTTTCTTCGTTTGGATCAAGAATATTGCTATTTGACATTTTGTCACAAACTTCGTGAATGAATACTATCGACAATATTAAAAAATGAAGTTCCACGCATCACAATTTTCTCAAACGGTGGTTTGTCGAAGAATAAAAAAGTTCCCGCAAACTGTTTGTCGAAGAAAAAAAATTCCCCAAACCGGTCATCAAAGAATAAAACAATTCTTCAAACCGTCCATAGAGGAATAAATAATTTCCAAAAATCGTCCATAGGTTATATAGAAAACATGTCAAAATGTTTAAAATTTTTTATATTTATAATTTCACTGTTGTCGAATATCCGATGATATGAAACTAGTTACCGTTGGAAATATGCCTTTGTACAATTTGAAAAAAAATAGCCTGTGCTCGTTGAAATTTCAATGAACATCCCTTCACTGTTCGTCACAAATTCGACAAACCTCCCTTCACATGTTGTCGCAAATCCGATGAATCCCCCTTCACATGTCATCGTAAATCTGATGAACTAATGTCAATTAACCGACACTAAAACTCGTCGAAAAACCTACAAGGATGGAAGTTGAAAAACCAACGATGTTGCAAGACGACAAAAAAAATAGGAAGGTACATTACTTTTCATCATTGCAATCCGAAAAAAACGTACTTTACATTAGATGTCATCAGATTTTGGGCTCAAATCATGTTGTGCCCCTTGGATATTTATTTTTGTCAGATTGATTTGAGAAGTATTTTGTTCTCCCATTGTCTTTGAAAGATACTTCCTTTCCATATGAGTTTTCCATTTCAATATTTATCTTGTATGTAGTAAGTATCTTACTAAGTTCGTCTTGTTTATCCATATATGCGCAAAGATCTATCTTCTAGTTGTTAAAATGTTACTAAAAAAGATATCTCTTATACCAATTGTTGGAATTGTTATTTATACTCAGAGGTGGGGTGAATCTATATAAAATACATATTACACAATTTTCCACTTAATAAATTATACTTCAATTAATTTTTCTGTCAAAACAATAGAAGACATCAATGCAAAAAGAATCTTTAAAGTATATATATATATATATATATATATATAGTTATTACATAGATATGAGACACCAATATCCAAACTGTGAGCACCAACACACTCACAGACTAATCTAATTGGGACACCAATCCCACAAAAAAGGAACAACTGGTTGGTTACAAGAATCAACTTGTAGGGAGTCCAATCCTCTGCACAAGCACCAAATTGTTGATTTTAGGCACAAAAATGAGAGGATATCAATCCCTTTGTACAATATCCAACTTGTTGTGTTTAGGAACCAACTTGAATGGAGACTGTAATCTCCTTTTCTTATTCTTCAACACCAACTAAAAGGAAGCTCCAACTCCCCGTTTTGTATTATCTATAACCAACTGGAAGGAATCTTCAACTTCCTATCCTTGCCCCTTCCTACCGACCTGAAATAAGGACATGATGTAACAAAACTATGACTTTGTGATATGCGATCTAGGTCTTTTGCAACTTCTATGATTTGTGTATTCTAAAATAAAATGTAACTTCTGCAATCTGTGTCTTCTACAATAATCATCTATCTTAGCAATTTGTGATCTGCGTCTTCTGGTTTTATCTTAACCCGCTTTCACTATAAATCTCCTTCTTACATATCAATGTTGGGTATCTCTCTAATTTGTGCATTGTATGCTTCTCTTATTCATGCTTTTTCACATTTGAATCCCTACTGTAAATACTTCTTTTGAATCAAAGAGTCATTGATACCCCAGGAATTCAAAGATTTCCAAATCAAAATATCACATCTTCCGTCATCTTCAAGCTTACTTCAGCATTTCCATATCTTTCTTATTTATACTACTTTTTCTCAAGATATGTTTCCACAAGTTGGGGTTCCTTTAAATCATTGACATCCCTTCTTCCTTACTTCTTGGTCAACCTAGGCACATCATTCTATCTTCTGTCATCATATATATTTTGATAATTCATCCTTGTGGGTTTTTTCACACTTGATCCCAACAACTTGGTGGTCTTTGCACATATGGTTTCCATGCCTTGATGGGATTTGCGCACTTCCAATATTGCACACTTATTCTCTATATAATTCTTCAAACTGGCTTCACTTATATAGATATCCATTACCTGATGGATCTTGCACACTGCTAAGACTTCAATACACTTTTATATATTTCTTCAAATTGGCTTCAATTCTTCATGATTCTTGTTTGATATAAACAGACTTCTTGTTTGAAATCAACATCCATATTGCTTGTTTGACATCAATGACAACATCAAAGTTCAACAATATTCACCTTGAAATTTCTTTGGAGAAAAATCCTTGACTAACGGTCTATCTACCATCTTCATATATGTAAATTTTCATATACAAACTATATATATCATATTGCAAGAATTATTAATATTTAAATTTTCAATAATTGAGCCTCATCATGCCCTCTCATAGTCCAAATTCAACCTTGGAACATCTCAAGGGATAACAATTTGAAAATTGGATATGGGCCTAACATAACAACATGTTTCTTCAGCCAATATTCGGTGAATGAAATTGTGGGTATTTCCATTTTCAATTGATCCAAGTACTTTATATTTTTTTATGTAACCTACCAACTTCAATTTTTGGGGTGAAAAGAAACCTAATAAGTCATAAATAGAGAATCGAGGTTCTTCCCTAGGAACAGGAACATTGGGATCAACTCCTAACTGTGGAGAAGTATCCTCCACTTCTTTTCCTTGAGTATATTCCTTGTTTATGTCATCTATGGGCCAAGGAGGAGGTAAAAACCCTTACTTGGACAATGTAGTGGTATATGGAATACTCCCCAAGGGTAGCACACCCATCTATGGAGGATAAATCCAATTCAAACTAAGTGAGAGAGTTGGAATCTAAGCACATCAAGAAGGAATTTAGGTTTATGTAGTGGATACATATTTAAAAGAGTTGTTAAATCAAGTGGTTAGTTAGTTCATTGATTTACCCGAGTTAATATTTCTTTTGTAATAAGAACTATAAATAAAATTGACCTTTTCTTAATATCATCGATGAAGTTTTTGTTAGATTTTTATCATTCAAGCTAGCATTATGATCTTAGGATCTTTAACTGAGAGAATAAAATGCACAACAATAAAACACAAGAGACAAGAGACACAAAGAATTTTCCTCGGGGAAACCATAAAGGAGAAAACCCCAAAACTTCCTCAGAGATAGAATCAACAACAAAAGCAAAATTCGAAAACATAAAGATAATCTCCCGACAGCAGTAGTCTCTCTCTTATCCCAGCAACTTCTCCTCTCACTCATGTGCCCCAATGAGTGTGTGTGTGTGTGTGATAAATAGAGAGGCTCACTCTCTATTTATATTCTTTCGTTCAGTTGAAGACCACTCCAACATGTCTGCCTCACTTAAAAATTACTTACTAGAGCTGACATCTCTAGGAGTTTCTAATAAGCCTAGTGCCCCAAAACTTGTGGGGACTTTTCCTCCTATGACCAATAAGGAGGGATATCCTTAACATAATGGTGGGGACTATTTCCCCGAATTACAATAACTCACCTAGGGTTGACTTCTCTAGGATATTCTAATAACCCTAGGGCCCCACAACTACGGGGACTTTAACCCTTGACCAATAGGAGGGTTACCCACAATGACTTGACATGACTTGTTTACATTATAGAAACTCTCGATAGGAACATCGGGGCATTACATGACTCAAATACATTACAAAAACTTCCTAGAATAAACATCGGGGTACAATACATAATAAATACAAGTGAATACCTTCCAAAGTTACAATTACATCAACACTCCCTCTTAACTAGGAAGGTATTCTCTTGACACAATTTATCAGCACAAGTCTTCTTCTCTGTATCATCTGAATCATCGTCAAATTCTCATCATCTTCATATTCAATTCATATTCATCTGGATCTGGATCATCACTGGATCTGGATCATCATCACTGGATCTATATCATCACTGGATCTGGATCATCATCACTGGATCTGGATCATCACTTGATCTCGATCATCATCACTGGATCTGGATCATCACTCGATCTGGATCATCATCACTGGACCTGGATCATCACTTGATATGGATCATGATTGTTGGATCATCATCATGGGTTCTATCTCATGATTCTTCTCATCACAGGAAGTTCTACAGAGCTAGCCCTTTTTCATGCTGGTTGTAGGCCTAGCCTCCATGTAGGTATTTTCTAGCACTTATATTTGACCCTAAGTCAAAATGGCCCACCCAACACTTATATTTGATCATGTAGGAACCAATCCTATAATCACATCAAAAAGGAACTCCCAACACTCACATCTAACCATGTGGGAACACATCCCACAACCCTGTCAGAAAGGCCTAGCACTCACATCTGATAACCAATGTCAGAAAGGCTCAGCACTTACATTTGACCATGTGAGGAACCAATCCTCCATGCCGAAAGGATTTTCACTTACATCTGACAACGAATTACAGAAAGGTTCATTACTCATATCTAACACCCAATGTCAGAAAGGCTCAACACTTATATTCGACCATGCGAGGAACCAATCCTCCATGCCAAAAGGGCTCTGCAATTACATCTAACAACCAATGTTAGAAAGGCTCTACACTCACATATGATCATGTAGGAACCAATCCTATAGTCACATTAGAATGGCTCTCAATCCTAGACTGAGCTTTCCTGGTAGCTGACCAGGTGCCTTCATTCCAAGAATGGCATTCAACACTTATATCTGATCATGTAGGAACCAATCCTATAGTCACATCAGAATGGCTCAGCACTCACATCAGACATGGATGGAACCAATCCTCTCACCATGATAGAATGGCTCAGCCCTTACATCTGACCATGGAAGGAACCAATCCTCTCACCACGTCAGAATGTCTCACGGACTCATCAATTCCCTTTGGAGGGAACCTCAATCTGGAGAATACCAAGCTTCTCCCTAAAGTATTCAAACTTCACCCTAGCCAATGGCTTTGTCAACACATCAGCTATCTGTTCATCCATCACAACATACTGGAGCTTTACTTCTCCTCTCTGCACCATATCCCTAATATAGTGATACTTGATATCGATATGCTTCGACTTGTCATGGAACACCGAGTTCTCTGACAAATTCACACCACTCTGGTTGTCGCAATATATACAAGTAGCATCTAACTGGAGATCAAATAAATCAAATCGTAGCTTCCTTAGCCATACTACCTCACAACTAGTTGAACAAGCTGTGAAATTCTCTGATTCGGCTGTACTCAGTGCCACACAGGATTTCTTCCTGCTAAACCAAGAGATCACACCTAATCCCATACTGAAGCAACACCCTAAAGTGCTCTTCCTATCGATGGCACTGCCTGCCCAATATGAATCAACATAACCCTCTAGGTTAATATTCTGATTCACCTCATACTTGAGCCCATAATCAACTGTACCCCTCAGGTACCTCAGAATATGCTTTGCAGCAATCAAGTGAACATGTCTCAGATCTATCAGAAACTGGCTCAAGGTGTTCACAACAAAGCAAATATTTAGTCTCATGTTCGTCAGGTACATCAAGGACCCAATCATCTGGCGATACATCATAGCATCAAATGCTTCTGATGAAGCATCACTCAACAACTTTAGGTTCAATGCCATAGGTGTGGTCATGGCCTTGTAGTCCATCATCCCAAACCTCTTCAAGATCTCTACTGCATAATTCCCTTGTTCAAGGGAGATTCCATCCGCATTCTGCCACACCTCCATGCCTAGAAAATAGTGCATCGACACATCACAGGAGAATCACTGATCTTCTGCCTTCAACCTTGAAGCAAAGGTAGGAATCTGCTTTACTCTCAGTAAAGCCTAGAGTCATCAGTAACCTATCCATCCTGTCGTACCATGTCGAACCTCAGGATCTTCTGTAGTCACTCCCTCTAAAGCATCATACTCCCTCTGTCTTTCGTACTCTATGCATTGAAACATTCTGTATTGGAGTGACAAGTAGCTTCCTCTGCTACTAATATTCTATGTATCCATCTAGGGTCACTGGATACCAAGATCCTCTATCTTTGAAATCATTCTTGCACCCACCTATGAGCTTGTCATCCTCTATAGGCTTTCATATTCAACCTATAGCAAAGGTTAAGATCTTCATCAAGCTCCTCATGTATGTGTTATCCCATGGGTGTCTTCTAAGCTCATACAAGGCCTTCTTTAATTTGCACACATGAGTCTTCATGTCATGTGCCTCAACTCCCACTAGATGCAAATGTCTCTTTAGAGTGTATTCCTTCTTTCCTTGAGAAGCCTTGTGCTACAAATATTGCCTTGTATCCCATGATGTTTCCATCTACTGCATGATGGAACTGTGAATTTCCCTTCATGTATCGATACTGCATCCTAGACATCATTCTTCTTGAACTAGTCTTCCCTTTATTCTTGGTTACTTCTTCATAGCTGGAAGGTTCTGCATCAATGATGTCTCTGCATTCATCATATTATTCTTCATCTTGAACTGTAGTCACTTGTTCTTCGAAACAAGTCTCATCCTTCTTTGCTTGTAGGCGATTATCTATGCGATCTTTCCTACAAGTCAAATGCATTTGTATGGTTAAATACATTTCATAAGGAATATTCATACTGGAAAATTCTTATGCATAAATATATGATCATGCAACTACTTTAGCCAATACAACATTCATCCATATCTCATGGAAACTTTCTAGATGCCTTCCATCTCTACCAGGACAACATTGAGATTGTGCACTAATCCAATATGTTAGCAAAGAGGTTTCATTCTAGATAAGCAACAATGGAGAGTTTTATAGCACCATGAGCTACTTACCCATCACATGCATATTAGTAGTATAATTTCATTAATGCAAACATTCTATCATGCATAATACATTAACTGAATATAAAAAAATGCATAACAAAACAATATCATGAAATGACAATTGAATACTTATCTTTATTTGTTTTGTGGGTAGACTCCTTCTTGAGCCTTCAACTTTATCATCTTCCTCATTCATAATAGCATCATTTCTTATCGAAATGCTAAGATGGATAAGAGGTTCTTCAAGATTTGAGTCCTTCGTATTCCTCATCGCTTGAGGGATCTTCTTTGGATGGTGAGAGCTTGATCTTCAGTTTCTCCCATCTTCTCTTCTCTTATTATGAATTGAGCTTCTTCTTCTTCCCAAAGTCTGCTGAAAGTAATCACTTCCTTCTGGCACACATTTCTCGCATGAATGAATCCCATGATCCTGGGAGGCCATTCAAGGTGGGTATCACCACTTCTGCATTCTCCACTTCTTCTTCTACCACTTCAAGTTGTTCTTTGATTTGAGAGACCCTTGTAAAGTATGACTGTATGGTCTCTTCATTCTGGATCTTCACATTCTTCAACTGGTGTCTTAAGGTCATATTCTGATTTATGTTCTTCCCTTCAAATAGCTTGGTCAAGGAATCAAACATCTTCGTTGTCTTTAGGGAAGACACTTGTGGTACAAGTTAATCCATGATTGAATCAACAATGATCGTCTTGGCCTTGACCAAGTTCTTCGTGTGTAAGGCTTTGAGCCTCATCTCCCTCTGGAACTGGAACCTCTCTACTCATGTAGGTGTCCAGTTCATTTTCTTCAAAGAGATCATATACTTCCATGCTTGGAATTTGTCAACTTCACCAAGAATATCATCAAGCTGATGTGATAGATCACTTTGAAATTAGAACCTCAAATGAAAATAACAAAAGATTATATCTTACCAATTTGAGGTGTTCGTCCTGGTTTCGGAGCTGGCTGATCTAGGGTTTGTCAGAGAAACACTAATTCTCAAAACTTGGAATCTTTCAGATTTGATTAGATAGAAAGATATATCTCTTCAAGTTGAGTTGTCCAATGTACTCCTTTTCTGAAAACAGTGGAGGGAAGCTCCTAGAACAGGAAGCCCTAGTTTACCAATTTATTCTACAGAAATTCCTGATACTGTTTCTGCGGTATCTCTAAAATTACTATTCCTCTATGTATGAAACTTTGCATTGAGTTATCCTCACCTATCCCTATTTCAACACCATATGTTTCATCAGAATTGGTTTCACCAATTGGGACCTATGATCATTTTCCCAAGATGACCCATCACAGGACTGTTCAGAACAACAACATTGTACGGCCTGCCACGTGTTACTGTTTCATATTCTGGGTCTTAAACTCGGACCATAGAAAGTATAGTCTGTTTCCTTTTTGGAACATCTTTATGTGTCATTTGGACCTTTGTATCCCAAGATATAGCAATTATCCCTAGGTGTCCTTTTTAGGGTTGAATCGTGGAAGAGGATGGAACCCTAACTTAGAGGGATCATATATCCCAGAATATAGTGAATACGAAGCTGCATTTTGGGTACAATGTAAATTAGGATTTTATATTTGTCTTGTGAAAGTTTCAGCTCCTGATCCTTCTCCAATACTGAGATATAGCGAATCTACCAAAACATATCAGTTTTATTATTTTAAGGTTTTTCCAGCTCGAGGTCAAACTAGGGTTTGACTTTCCTGGAGTTATACCCAACCAAAAATCTTGACCCAGGTCTCTAAACTTCGATTTTGATGAGGAGAGAAATCCTATGCTAGGATCACTCAAAAAATCCTCTTCTGTAAGAAGCCCTAATTTCCCGCACCAAAAACTAAAAATGCTTGAAATCAAATTCTGCTTCGACAAAAAGATGTGCCCTTCAATGGAGAGTCAGCCTAGCATACTTTTTCTAATGGATTGTGGAGAGAGACCCAAAAATAAAGAAGCCCTAGATTTTGTAGTTGCACAATGTCTTCTTCTCAGGTTAGCTCTGATTCCATGTTATATTTTTATCATTCAAGCTAGCATTATGATCTTAGGATCTTTAACTGAGAGAATAACATGCACATCATTAAAACACAAGAGACAAGAGACACAAAGAATTTTCCTCGGGGAAACCATAAAGGAGAAAACACCACAACTTCCTTAGAGATAGAATCAGCACCAAAATCAAAACCCGAAAACATAAAGATGATCTCCCGACAGCAGTAGTCTCTCTCTTGTCCTAGGAACTTCTCCTCTCACTCATGCGCCCCAATGAGTGAGTGTGTGTCTGATAAATACAGAGGCTCACTCTCTATTTATATTCTTTCATTCACTTGAAGCCCACTACAACATGTTGGCCTCACTTAACAATTACTTACTAGAGCCGACATCTCTAGGAGTGTCTAATAACCCTAGTGCCCCACAACTTGTGGGGACTTTGCCTCCTCTGACCAAGAAGGAGGGTTATCCTTAAAAAAATAGTGGGGACTATTGCCTTGACTTACAATAACTCACCTAGGGTTTAATTCTCTAGGATAGTCTAATAACCCTAGGGCCCCACAACTGCGGGGACTTTAACCCTTGACCAATAGTAGGGTTACCCACAATGACTTGACATGACTTGTTTACATTATAGAAACTCCCAATAGTAACATCAAGGCATTACATGACACAAATGCATTACAGACACTTCCCGAAATAAACATCATGGTACAATACATAAGAAATACAAGTGAATACATTCCGAAGTTACAATTATTACATCAACGGTTTTTTATCTCATTTCTCTGTCTTGTTATTTCTGAGTGATTTATGAGTTCTAAAGCATTTGAGTTCATAGTTTGATAGTTTTTAGTTGTAATACAAAGTTTGTTTTGTATATATATTCTCGTAACTAGCACATCAATTGATATCAAAGCCTACATTCCATAGAGTCTTCTCAGATATGATTTATTCAAACTACAAATTCCTTAGTAAGTAAGTTTTCTTCAACATATCACACCAAGGACATTAGGTTTACTAGTCCTTATGCCTTCCTATCTCCAGCTCAGAAATATTTTTTTAAGGAGTTTCATTGTATACTCTTGTTTTTTTTCTTGATTGGGTAGCTTTTTCTTGTGACTCTCCTAGTCAATCTGAAAAGCTATTTTAGTGACCATTTTCCAGGTCCCATGCTGCACTTGCTTTTCCTAGCATATGTTCCCTCACAACCTAGCATTTCTCTTTGGTTCAGCATCCCCCAAACCCAACAACTCCTTTAGTGGGTTTTGTAGTGTGCCACACTCCTTTGGGAGCTAGGGTTTTATTCCATACTGTATTTTTTCCTCTCTCAATGTTTTTCATGTGTCTCCTACAATCAACATGTCTCCCTATTGAGAATTTACTCCATAGGAGTTTCACAACAACTCAAATACATCGACACGTGATATGGCCTTGACTCTTATTGAGTTGATTCATATTCATCAAAGGAATCCTGTCGGTCCTGTGTAGTTGGATGATCATGTCCAATTTACAAAGTACTCCAACATGAATGGGATCTAGTGGACTCTTGTCTCTATAGTTTATCTTCTTAATTCCTTACATTCCTTGACATCATCAAGGAGATGAAATTATAGAGAGCTAGGATTCAATTGGAAGGTATATCTCATATTTAGTGGGATACCCATGAACAAGACCCCACATTGGTGGTTTAGATTACCTCTAGCATGTATCAACCTACCACCAACCCACCTATTCAGACATGGGAGGAGTTCTCACAATATCTCCATGACCAGTTATATGCTCTAGGATATCGATAGAATCTCATGTAAAAATGGATTCAAATTTTGGGACAGATTGTCCAACATTATATAGACATATTTTGGAATCTTTGTTTGTAGCTCGATGTCCAGGAACAAGAAGAGGTATTGGTACTCAAAATTAATTATGGTTTTCTCTTTGTATTTTGTAAGGAATTGGATTTCGACTTTGATAGTGAGGTGTTGGATAAGGAATTTATTTGTTCCTTGGTCATTAAATGCATGGTATATCCTAGAATACTCCTCAAAGATTTTGATCCTCATATGCTACTCCCCTAGTACCCGACTCTACTCATCCTTGGTGCAATTTTCACAAGATCCATTCCCATTCCTCATCTAGGTGCAAGGTCCTTCAACACCAACAACTTGCTAAAACACTCCTCATAGACAGTACAATTTCTCCCCCTCCAATGCTCTCTTCTCCTGCACCTTCTTCTCTCAATATTATCTCTTTGGACAACCCTATTGTACCAGTCTCTTCTTTATTATTGGTGCCCCTTGATAATGAGTCTATTACTCCTGCCCCTTTTTCACTCATAAATATTAGATTAAGAATATCTTATCGACACTCATTCTAGATAATGGAAACCAAAAGAATCTTGTGGCTCATGATCTAGTCACTCTTCTCTCCCTTCCTACTATTCCTCATCTGGAACCTTATCACTTAGGATAGTTCTAGAAGGATGGTCCTCATCTTATGGTTTCTCAGCAATGTGTGGTCAGCTTTTCCATTGGCCCTTTTTAGGACACCATGATGTGTGATGTATCTCCTTTGGATTGTGCAAACTTGCTCCTGGGTATCCCCTACCAAGCGCACCACAATGTTGTCTAGATGGCTCACAAGAAGAAGTATCATTTGTATTTGAATGTTTAACCCTATGTCCTCACCAATTCCTAAATATCCTTTTATGTTTTCTATCAATTTTCCAATTCACTTTTTGAGTATCAATAAATGTCATCACATCTATTTGGTTCATCTAGCTAAAGATTATGTTCCCTCTTAGTCTATCCAAGCTATCTTGTAACATTTTTTCTCCAAATATGTTGATATATTTGTAGCTCTTAGTTTCCTGTCCCTTATCCATGTTATTTAACATCATATTGGAATCATTTCTATTTTCTCTCTTCCTAATGCATGTTCTTATATCCTGGTACCCTGTGAAGCTGATAAAATTGAACAAGAGATTAACCATCTTTTGTAATATGCTCATATCCAACCTAGTTACTCTCCTTATGTCTCTCTGACCTTTATTATTCCTAAGAAGGACTTCAATCAATGGCATTTGGTCACTAACTATGCTGCTCTCAATAAATACATTGTTAAGAATAATTATCCTCTTTCTTGTATTGATGACCTTCTAGAACACTTGGATGACACCCACTTTTTCACCAAGATGGACCTCACTGCTGGCTATCGTCTAGTTAGAATGGATGGTGCAGACACCTAGAAGAATGGATTCAAAGAAAAATTTGTTTTGTTTGAGTGGATGGTATTTCCCTTTGGTCTTACCAATGATCTATCCACTTTCATGCACTTATTAATGATATCTTTAAGGAACCTTTAGGCCATATTGTTATCATTTATTTGGATGACATTGGGAGGATAATTTACAACATGTCCATACCATCCTTGATATTTTTCACCAACATAGGCTCCAAGTCAAGTGGATTAATTATTTATTTGGGAATAATTCTATTCCATAGTTGGGTTTTGCTATTTATCACACTGGGGTATGTCTGAATCCCTCATGCATTCAATCCTTGGTTAGTTGTTTGAATCCTTCTACCGCACTGGACCTCAAAATTTGCATGGGAGACATAAATTTTTAAGAAAATTCATTTGCTAAGTTCTCTCATATTGCTTGTACTCTCCATAAACATTCACATCCGTAGCCTTTTTTCTGGACCACCACAACGTCTAACTATTTTCAGTGTCTTAAGGATGTACTTTTCTCTACTCTAGTATTTTGTTTGCCATATTTCTATCATCCCTTTGAGATTGAATAGATGCCTCTTAGTATGTGACTGGGATAGTTATTTAACAGAGAGAAAATATGGTAGCTTATCATTTTGCGACTCTTTCAACTACCAAATTAAACTACAACACCTATGACAAATAATTTTATAGTTTTATCCAAGCATTGAAGCAATGACACCACTATATTTTGGGTAAGGAAACTAATTTGTAATTTGATCATGATCCTTTTGTTTTCACTAACTCGGAAGCTAAATTATAGGAGTAGCATCACCTCAAGTGGTTCTCCTATCTACAACATTTTCATCTAGTCATTAAATATAAGAAGGGTGCCACCAATAAGATGGTTGATTTTCTCAGTCATCCTCATATTCAAAGATTTCACATTTTGGAGGTTTGTTGTGCCTCATATGATAGTAGAAAGTGTAGTATGCTACATAACCTTGGTTTTGTTCTATTTGGCATGTAATCCTTCATCCTATTGAATTCAACCAAAATCCCTTCAAGGACTATACTATCCATGATGGTTTGTTATATATTCTCAATCAACTTTGTGTCCCATAGTTTGATGACCTCCTAGTGCTTATTCATGAGTATCATTATTCTTCCTATAGTAGTTACTTTAGTAATAGTAAGACCCTCCAACATATTCAATTCCATTTTTTTTTCCTTCCATGATTAAACAAGTTAAAAAATTTATCCATGCTTATTCCCTTTGTAGCCAGAGTAATGCTTCCAATCATAAGTGTTAACCCAAAAATCCCTCGATTAGCTCTACATGACCTATGCCACCCAAATACATCCATTTTACCCTCTCCATTGACCCCCACACCTTTGTAAATGCTCAAAAAACATAAAAGGGGCCTAAAAAACCCTAAAAAGATCCAAAATAGCTCTCAAAGGGGATAAAACCTCCAAAAGGAGCTTAAAAGCCCTAAAAGAGATAAAGAATGGCCAAAAGGGGCTAAAAGCCCAAAAAAGGGGTAAATCTTTGACCAAAGGCTTAAAACCCTAAAAAACTCAGAAAAGGCTATAAATACAAGGGTGGGGGACACTTTCCAAACATTTCTTATTTTTCCTATCATTACTCTGCCCATGTGAGTGCTTTGAGACCCACATCTCTCAAACCACTCACCCTTCTCCTCCATTTGATCCATTGCTCCATTAGCCAAAACCCCATTCCATTGAGAGGTAGCATCTTAAGCTAGGGCATGGTGGCCCATCTTCCAGCAAGAGCATAGGTATAATGATGTCAATACTTTCTCATTGTTTAATCTAGTTGCTTATAGCTTGTTTTTTGCTAATTTTTTCATTGCACGGTTTTTTCTTGTTCATTTTATTAACAGTGTGATGCAGGTTCTCCATTAACAACTTGTTGCAGGTTTTTCTTTCACCCATAGAAGATCTATCCTTTTGTCCTATAGACGGAAGGTAGGTGTTTCGGCATGTAGCTAGGGCCTTTGCCTGGCTACAGATTGGCGACCATACCGGGTCGATCCCACAGGATCCCTGGGTTTTTTTTATATCTTTTGCTTACTTAGTTTGATATATATTTTCTTATTAAGGTTAATAGATATTTTTCTTTCATTTTTGTTATTGTTTCGGCCACAGTACCAGTTACTATTGTCCGTTCTTTGATTTGCAAATCATTCAACTATGTAAAAACGGTCAAACCAAATTTTTGAAAATTAACCTCTGTTTGGTCTCATTTTCTGCCAAAAAAGTTGATCCATTTGCAAATCTTCCCATGGTTAGGGGTAAAAGGGCATGTTTTCGAAGTGGGTTTTCAACTGTTTGAGGTAATTCGTCACGGTTTGATCACAATCTGCCCCGCAAAAAAAGTCCTCTACAGGTGTGTGACCCATTTCTTTTTACTTTGTATGAGCATTTTAACTTATTGGGCTTGCCTGTTTGTTGCTATTTGGACTGTTAGTGTGGCCTAGCCACCACTATCTAGGAGCCTATTTCTTTCTGCAAACAATTTTTGTAAATTGTAGGTTGATTTGGTTAGCTGTTAATACATATGAATGTTTTTTAAGGCTTAGATAAAATACTGTAATTTAATTTTCAGTTTTTTCACTTAAAGAATTGGAAATTTACCTCTTATTGAAGCCCTTCCTCCTCTACCCAGTCATCACCCTCTGGGGTATTCTGGGATATGACGAAGGGTAAATTTCGTATAGTAATAGGAACTTATACTTTATATTGCTTGAGACCACTAAAAATGGGTGACATGGAAGGTAGAAGGGGTGGTAGGCCCAGGCGGCCTCACGGCGTTTGTATCCTCCCTGTTGACCAACCTTGCACTTGCACTTGGAGAGTGATCTAAGGATCTACAGGTGGGCTTAGTCCCACTGTGTTGAGAGCCCATCACTCTTTCCTGGTCAAAGAGGAATACAGGAACAAGGTAGTCACCTAGCAGGTTTGCAATAGTTCAAGATTCATTATTTGCATGTTTCAAGGTTTTTGTTTCAAAAAATTCACTGGTTTCGTAATAGGTTCCCATTATGTAATCTCCATAACAAATAAAAAATGTCTACGAATTATTCATGAACCATAATTACAGTCACCAAACTAATAACAAAAAATAATTTAAAAATGCACAATCTTTCATACAGTAAACATGCAAACAACCACACCAAGTAAGCTAACCAAACTCAGTTCATGACGCTGAACCAACCATTAAAATCTATCGATTTACATTAATTCAAAACCTTGCAGTCTTTGAGGACATAAGTCCCTAAATTCCTTAATCGTGGGAAGGTCTTGGGCTCAGCCCTGAAACTCATTGTGAGGAGTACCATGGGAACCCCAAAGTAGCTGGCCACTGAGAGGAATTTCCAAGTGAAATGGGCAACGACCCCTATCGACTGACTAGATCTCCTGTGAGGAAAAATCCAAGCATTGTCTCCTAGAAGCCTTGGTGGTCGAGTGACCACCTGAAATCCAATAGGAAGCCACTGAAATCGGGGTCCAGAACGTCACTACTAGATTACACCATTCGATCTACCAACCAGACACAATTGATCCCCCAGGCTCTTCTTCACGCCTAAGAGACGATCCACCATAGTTTGGGTCCTTGAACCAACACTGTTGAGACCATTCTCGATGACCCTCTACATCATCAAAAGGCCACACAACCTCTGACTCAGACTCAGACTCATATCAATCTGATCCCAACTTACATACTGCACCATCTATCCCCATGTTCGGTGCAAACCCGAATCATTTTTTTGGAATGATCATTAGCATTGGACTCATGTCCATACCTCAAGTCAACACCAATACCCTTGCAGGTGGTTCCAGTACTGCCATGCAGACTGTCCTAACTCAACTTCCTCCACCAGTACTTACCAATCAAACTACCCCAACTATCATACTTAGGGGCAGTGACCTGTCCACAACCGTGCCACAAGTACCCTCAGTCATGCAAGGACATCATGTTCTCATGAACCCCACTACCATTGCAGGTCCTTCCCATATCAACCTTGGGTCCAACCTACCTTTCATGGCATGCCTCAACTTACCTGACTTGGCCAGGTTAACCAATGAATGTTTCTGTCATCAAACCTTTTGGCCTCCCATGCCAACCAAGCTCCCCTCAAACATCCCCAAGTTTGAAGGGAAGGAAAGGGAGTGCCCCCAAAACCATATAGTGACATTTCACCTATGGTGCTCATCAAACAACATCGTAGATGATTCAATCAAACTCAGGATTTTCCAACGCACCCTCACAGGTGTTGCACCCAAGTGGTACATCGAGCTACCACAAGCCAAGTACCCAGACTTTAACTCCTTGTCCTTTATGTTCCTGCAGTATTTCCATATCCCCGTCAGATATGATGAAGGGGTGGAAATATTGCTATCTTGTCGCCAAAACACTGTGACCCACATAACCGACCACATCCATGAGTGGCAGCGATGTCGCAGCTTGTGCAAGATCAAGCTTAATGACAGGATCTTCCTTGACTAGTTCTTAAAAAATTGCTGCCACCCATAGCCAAGGACGTCGCCTCCGAACGTCCCCAAATAGAGGAAGAGGCCATCCTAAAATCCCAACATTTTGACCTCATTTAAGCACAGTTGGGATACCTCTATACCATCATTCCAGACGCTCCCCATGTAGGCACCTCCTATCGGGATGCGCCGAGGGAATCTCATGCCGTAGATGGCATCATAGGCTCTGTTTCCCACCAAACAAAACATCATGTGACACCACTCATGATGCCTCTGCACCTGAGCAGCACCCCTAGTGTTGCCTACCCACACCAAGATCCTGATTATTCAAGAATGATATCTCAATCCGGAGCTACAACCTCCTATATACAACCTGTGCCACAACAGTAGGCCCATGCACCTTCCTGGATAGCACAACAATATTCAGGATAGATGACCGGATTTGTGGCACCTCCAGCCCCCCAAGTTTACTATGCACCACTAGTGCAAGTCGCTCAAGCCCCCGCCCCAGCCCTGCCGACACCTCTGGGACAAGTGTTTGCTCAGCAGAATTGTCCCAACCCACCTGCCCCCAACAACCAATAGGGACAAGGCCAAAATAACTGAGCTAGGGATCGGGGTAAAAACAAACCACAAAGAGGCGGCCAACAACCTAACCCTCCCCGCAATGACATCAATCTGCCAGCACAAAATAACCAACAGCCCAATCCATCTCGATGGAATGCTCCATTGTGGACAACCTACCCATGCCAACTATGGAATGTCTATGGACACTACACTCACGAATTCCCTTTCATGGAACACACCAAAAAAGCTCTCTAGGATGAAGCTCAGGGAGGCACCAACGCAGCAGCCCAACCTAATCCAACACCATCAGGCTCTCCACCCATGGTGCTCCAGAACTCGTTACCAATCGAATATTGGTAGAAACTGTGCCTTTTCCCCCACCTGCTCACGCTGTGCCCCTACCTACAGAAACAAGAATTCATCACCTACTAGCGATGACAACCGAAGAGATCAACCTGCAGTCTAGGAAAAACCAGTACGGATATGCTATTGAAACCACTGACCCATCAGGGACATCCACATCAAACATAACCAATGCACCTCTTCACCTTCCTCCCCCTCCCATGGATGGGGCAGTGAGAGGTCGATGTCTCCCCTTCATGTGCCTCACCAACAACACCATCGCAAGAGCAGCAGTTAACTACAGTATTGTCAACGATTTGGCCCAATCACCTACAACCATGTCTACTCTCAAGGTACTTAAAACATGCCCAACATAGAGTAAGCCTTATTAGCCACCATCGGTGCCATAGATCCCTCCGACTCCAGATTGATCACATTTGATTTGGACAATAGAGAGCCCAGAATTCCATCAACCATCACCTTCCAGATTCTGGTGTCGATTCGAAATTTGGTCGTACACCAGTGCATTGTTGACGAGGGGGCATCCACTTGCGTCATGTCAAAATTGGTCTGGTAGAAACTTGGGTCCCCTATCCTATAGCCATCCACCACCACGTTGCGTGCCTATGATGGCCACCCCACCCGAGCCCAAGGCATCCTTCCGCACATCCCCATGTCTTTAGGTGGGAAGACCATCCTAATTGATATAGATGTTGTCAACGCTCAGTTAGACTACAAACTTCTTCAAGGACGTAGCTATATGTATGCGATGCCAGCTGTGGAATATACCGTCTTCCACCAAATGATGTTCCCTCACGATGGGAAAATCGTTACTATCGACCAATTGAATTACCATGATCCACAAGCGGAAACAACACCAACTAATGTTATTCCCACTAACGACACCATAGTCGATAGCACCACCAACCCCGTCATGCTGAATGTAGGCCCAACGTTGTTCGTCGACTCCTCTATGACGGCTTCCTTCCCCTTAGTATCACCACCATCTTCGCCAAGTGATACAACGGATTTGTGCATGCTGTCATCCAACACTACTAGACCACAACCCCATCCATAGACACAACCCCATCCACAACCGCAATACCATTAGCAGCCGCAACTTCATCCGCAGCCGCAATACCATCAACAGCCGCAACCTCATCCGTGGCCACAACATCATGCGCAACCACAACCACCAACACATACCCAAACATACTCACCAGGGCACTACTTGGGTTCCTCCCCAGTCCAGACAATTCCCTTCCTATTTCCTCTGCTTGACATCATGAGTAAGCTAGTAATGGCCACCTTAAACTTACCCAACTTCACATTGGGGATTCTTGTATGGTACCTTGATCCACCAGCCCAACCTCCTATTCCCCAAGTCATGTTAACCCATGTTCAACCCATTGCAGTTGAATCATGCCCCCCTCCCGACCTACAAAAATCACTTTCTATACCCACACCAACCCTACCTCATCTAAATAGGGCAAGGGGAAAGAACACCAAAGCGGCAACCGAACCCAAGCAGACTCCTCCTTGTGCCATGTGTGATGTACAAGGGCATGCAACTCAAAACTGCCCTAAGATTCCCATGCTCTGCGCACACTTCTATGCCATGGATTCAACAGAGAACATCCCCGTGGTTGTCCTCCCAAGAGGACCAACATCCAAAAACAAGTCTTTGAGGACAAACCATGCATGCGCCCTTTGCGGCTTGTATGGAAATTATTCTCACCATTGCCAAGGATTGGCCGAGTTTCAAGCTACCCTAAGTAATCTTCGGAAACATTCCCTTGAATCCAAAATCATGGTCATTGAGGAGATCCACCCTCTAGTTTCATCCTCGACCACCAGAACCATTTACATGATCTCTAACTCCAGTAGTCCTTTTGTCTCCTCACTCATGGAAGATCCACCTGATCTATCCCAACGCCACTTTTGCGATGACGGAGAGATCTTTAAAATCACCACCGGTTTTACAACTTTTCACTTAGCCCATGGCGTGGATTCATGTCTTCCCATTGAATTCCAAATTCTTCCCCCACATACTTTGCGCCAATTGCAGAGTCTCCAAGGCAAGGTCAATTTCCTTCGTTGGAGGTCCTATGCCTGATTCGCTCACCATGAAGCACTTGGGGCATAGTTTTTATTTTTTGTTTTACATCATTTTTTACCATGAGTCGGTGACCCCCTCTAGTTGGTGTTCCATGTCTAGTCACAGTGAGTGTATTGTATAACTCCATTACGTCATTTGCACATGAGCATGTGGATCTAACACATCCACCTTTCCCCTGCACCACTGGAATCCCACTGGAGGGTGCGGTCCCACTTCTGCACACGCACATAGTATGTTGCACATATGATCTAGCTACCACTATGCTAAGCATACCTTTTAGGTCCCTAGACCTTGCTCAAGGTCGAGGTCTCTTCATATCTCCCCGGTTGCACAATGCTCTTGGGTCGAGAAACGACCTTTAGAATTCCTCCCTCCCTACCGATTCCTTAGGCCATTTCCCAGAGTCATGTCAATTTGTGTGTCACCACACAAATCACACGTTGTACATTGAGCTAACTCCATACCCATAGGCCTCCATTTGTTCTAGTTTTTCCCCATGCAACACCACACCATGAGAAACATCACTAGCTTCTAGTCAAATTCATCCGAAGACCGTTTGAGATGCCATTTGCATCACCGGGTTCATCTTTTCGTCCTCTGTCTTTTGACGAGACCCTTGACTCATGCTCTCACTATGATTTCCGGGCCACTACCCAGAAGTCACCTCGATTTGCGCACCATTGCACGAGTATCCCTTGATATGTATTGGAATCATTAGAGGAAATTTGAGGTGTAAAATGGGTCTCCTAAGGAAAATAATAAAATAATAGTTAAAATAATAAAATAATAGTTATTAATTTTGGAGGAAGAATGAAAAAAACTACTTTTTTTGTTCGTATTTTTGACATATCTCCCTGTGTTTTTACTCAAATTTCGAGTGAGAGATCTCGTTGGATGCGAAAGTTAATTCCGAATCCAATGAGTATCTACACTGCATACTTTTGACGGACCCTGCTACCCCAAAAATAAGAAATACCTGAAAAAAATGTGATGATGACATCATCATCACATTTGTTCAGGTATTTCTTATTTTTGGGGTAGCGGGGTCCATCAAAAGTATGCATTGTGGGTACTTGTTGTATGTGGAATTAAATTCCGCATCCAACAAGATCTCTCACTCGAAATTTGAGTAAACACACAGGGAGATATGTCGAAAATACAAACAAAAAAAGTAGTTTTCTTTTATGACAAATATGTCAATTCAACCATTATGGTTGACTCATTTTATTGAAATTCTATTGGTTCCTGAATTCCAACTCACAAAATTTATTGTTGGCGCATTTTCTTATAAGGCCCATTTTAGACCCCAAATTTCCTCTAATGTGTTCACAATCCATTCACTCCATCCATACTGCATAGTTGGCCACCTTTGACTACTATCCATTGTCCCACAAGGGGGCACCATTAGTGACCCCTTGCTTGGTTGACCATAACAGAGTTTTTGTTAAGCTCTTTTCTGACTCCTAAAAGAATGAAAAGTTTGTTGAGCACCCTTGCTTCCTTTCCCTCTCATTAAAGTATAGGAAAGGGCGTCTACATCATCTTGTTTATCTCCTTTTATGGATTATGTAGACTACCATATGAAAAGGACCACCTTGGCACACTCAAGCCAAGAACGTTTCCCTTTGCATCCTTTTATGCTTCCTCGGGCATTGAGACTGAACTCTACGAAAAAGATCATCATGGATTGTCTTTAAGCTCTTTTCCATCCTTCTCATAAATAAAAGATTGCTGAGCAAACTTGGTTTTCTTCATGCTCATAAAAGTATCTGAATGACCGTCTAGTCACTACAGGTTTAACCTTTTCTGGCATGATTAGACTACCAATGGTAAAGAAGTCTCCCATCCCCTAAAGGATGGGCGAGCTCTCCTATGTACACTTTTACCATTTTTTAGGCACAGGAGACTATCAACGAAAAAGAGACCCCACTGGAGTCTTCTTCATGCTTTCAGACTCTCTAAAATTGAAAGCACCATCGAGCATTCACTTTCTTGGGCTCGCTAAAAATCCACTAGATTGTACCATAATGGTGTCTTTAGACACCACACAACATGTAACAATTTGACAGCTTCCCCCATTTGGGTCGCCTTTGTTCAGATTATTTTGTGATGAGTCTTCCTTGGATCCCATCAATAACAAAAGTGTCTACCTCCCCCAAGTATTTCCCATGTGTAGTAACATTCCTGGTATTACAGCCATGATCCCTTTCCCATGAGTCAGTTGCATTTGCTGCCAGGTCATCCCTGCTGTCATACTTTGAACAAAGGAAGTTTGAGTCCTCTGCACTTCCCCTACCCTTGTTTCCCAATCCAGTGTGTCAGTCCACAGATTGGCTCACACCCTTGGTTATCTCCCTCGTGCTTCTTATCAAGGAAACACCATTTCCTTGGTCAGTTGTAGGTCTCCCTCTATTGACTACAACACATCTATTCTAGAGGATAGACCTAGAGATCCCTCTATCCTAGTTTCATTAACCTCATTGATGAGTTCCTTGGACCACTTGAGAGGATTCCTTAGTGCCTCTTGAGATGGTTGTATCTCATGTGCTCGACTTCAACAACTGTCATCACACCGTTGAGATTCATACAGGGTATTGGTTTGTGCAGTATTTGGTCGAAGACCCCAGTTGTCGCCTGACTCTAGCACTTGTGTGAGTCTATTACGGGACCCATATAGGTTCATGTCCCTTGTGATTTACGGGTTGCGTTGGAGACAGTGTTCAGAAGCCCCAGCAATGCTTCTATATAGATTCATGATTGATGCAGCATAGTGTACCATGGAGACTCTAACTCTCCGTCCTAGATTCAACAGGTCATCATTTATGAAGATATAGCATTCCATGAGAATTCCATGTGTCCAATGTATTAGTTCTTCATATCAGTATTGTACTCAGACTCTAATCGAGGAAACCATTATGTAACACCAGTTGTATATGACTGGTTCTTGTATTCTAGAGCTTTGATAGCATGATTCTTTTTGACATTGTTACGAGCATGGGGATGCTCGACTCGTCCATATACATGTCACACATTATTTGTATCTCACCCATTAATGGGAACCATATTAATACAAAAACCAAAAGCCACCATGTTCCAGCCCAGGAAGCACTGCCTCTCCCCTAGAAAATCCTATGATGTCCGTCGGCCTCCTGCCCTCACACATTAGGGGGAAATATGTAACCCAAAAAATCCCCCGATTATCTCTACATGACCTACACCACCCAAAGACATCTAGTTTACCCTCTCCATTGACCCCCACACCTTTGTAAAGGCTCAAAAAACATAAAAAGGGCTTAAAAACCCCTAAAAAGAGCCAAAATAGCTCTCAAAGGGGCTAAAACCTCCAAAATGAGCTTAAAAGCCCTAAAAGAGCTAAAGAATGGTCGAAAGGGGCTAAAATCCCAAAAAAGGGGCTAAAGCCTTGACTATGGGCTTAAAACCCTAAAAAACTCAGAAAATGCTATAAATACAAGGGTGGGGGTCACTTTCAAAACATTCCTCATTTTGCTTATCATTACTCTGCCCATGTGAGTGCTTTGATACCCACATCTCTCAAACCATTCACCCTTCTCCCCCATTTTCTCCATTGCTCCATTAGCCAAAACCCCATTCCATTGAGAGGTAGCATCTTAAGCTAGGGCATGGTTGCCCATATTCCAGCAAGAGCATAGGTATAATGATGTCAATACTTTCATATTGTTTAATCTAGTTGCTTATAGCTTGTTTTTTGCTAACTTTTTCTTTGCATGGTTTTTTCTTGTTCATTTCATTAACAGTGTGCTACAAGTTCTCCATTAACAACTTATTGCAGGTTTTTCTTTCACCCATAGAATCTCTATCCTTCCGTCCTATAGATGGAAGGTAGGTGTTTTGGCACGTAGCTAGGGCCTTTTCCAAATAGTAGATACAATACAAAATCGATCTTTCGCAAATGTTCAAAAGACAGTCTAATACAAAATATAGGATATCATGATTTATACATTCGATTAATTTTTTTCTACTACATTTCTACTTCTATATATAGGCTTGCACCTTTACAAAATGGTCCACTTCTAACTACTTTCTAAATAAGTTGGACCAAAAACTACAAAACTATTACAAAATCAACTCTTGTCGACTTCTCTGACCTATGCACTATTTCTAGCTTGTGCACCATGAGCATCCATATCGCCTGCCAATAGGCTCCCAACACAAACTTGTGGCTCGTCCTTGAGCCACGTCAACTGGATATTGCGTACTCATTTATCTTGATCTTGAAATATTCATGCTTTTGTTTAACTTCATCAACTGCATCTTTTGCCTTTGTGTTGATTGCTGCACATTTTTTTGCATCATGTTCAGTTAGATGCTCGACAAGTTTTACGGTCACTTCCTCACGAACTTCCTGCGTATCTTGAAGTGCATTAACTGCCTTGAGTGTCAGCTGCTCACCGACATCCTGGAACTCATCCAGCTGATTTGTGCAACATTGATGGCATTCTCTTGCTTTGGTGTCTCTCTATTGCAATGCTTTCAATTATGTCACCTTATTCACCTGCACCATGGGGGGCATCGCTTTGAGTGACGCCCTCATTGATGTTAATTATGCCTCATATTCATGTAGTTGGACGCTCAACTTCTGCATCTACTCATCTTGAACCACACTTACCCAAAATTTTGTGGTTTCATCGATGATTGTCGTAGTCGCCTTCTCACTCTCCTCCAGCTGCGTTGTCACATATTCAATCGTTCCCTTGCATGATGCAATGTGTTATGGAAGTGTGCTTTGGATTGCTCATGCCTATGGGTCTTCACTGTCTCTTCTCAGATCTGTGATAACTTGGCCTAGTCACAAAACTTTAGCTTCCATAAACATTTCCTCTGTGATGTCAAGGATTTCCTAACATGAGAATGTCATAGATTTTTCTAGTCGTACCTTATCATCCCATATTTGTGATTTTTCCATAATCAATACATCACGTGCCTTATTTAGGTGCTCTATCTATTGCTTCTCCATTGCCTCTCCTCCTAAAACTTCAACAAATGGTCGCCAATGATTTCTTCTCTATCAGCAAGTTTCGGGCTCTCCATGTTTTGCAATTGCACCAGAGTGTGGGTTGGAAATTCATTAACATCAAGAGAAATTGTATGAAACCGCTACATTGTTGTGTTGAAATCCTTTTTGCATGTCTCCAATGTGCACGGTGAAATCTATACAATTCTAACCTGCTTTCCTATGCTCAACTCTCTGGTTCTCTACAACACATTTTCTTCTGGTACCTTTTCTAAAATTTTGTTAATCAAATATTGAAATTGATTCTTTACTTCCTGAAAACCTTTTGTCAAGTGTTGTTTTAATCGCACCTCGCTCACAGTGGTCGGTGTGGTGATTGCGGTGTGAATACGAGTCACCTGGTCACCTATCATGTTCAGGGCACTGCTAGCTTCGCCCTGCTTGAACCTCCACTTCGTTCTACCTTCTTTGAACTGTCACTCCATATCAAAGTCCGACAGAGTCTTATATGACTCCGAATGTGATTCTTACTCACTTTCCAGTGCTTGTGTGTGGTCTACCGAGGCATCAGGTGGAGGACCTGCCTCAATATCCAACAATTTGTCGCTACTTACCGAGATTCTCCACTCGACGGGCCAATCATCAACTATATTGTCAATTTCATCATCGGTAAACTTATATTGGGTGGCCATCCACTGCTTTTCTTTGTCTCAACATGCTTGGATATGAATTGCATGTGGACCCATTGCAAACCTTATGATCCTCCAATAATTCACTGCTGCCTCCTCAAAAAGGCATGGAACCTTTTCATCTACAATTCGTAGCGCATCCCAATAAAGATAAAACTAGATTGTGCAATCAATAAATCACTCCCTCCTATTGATGTAACACAAATTTTCAAATCTCACTCCCTTACATAGCTGAGCGACTTCAACTTCCATGCCTAGATAATCCTGGGGCTCCGCCCATCCAACCAATGCAATCAGTATCAACAACCAAGAGTAAGTGAAGGCCCTCTTACCTTCTTAGATGAGCATCACATCCTCTATTAACTGGTTCAATAAAATCAATGACCAATTCATTTGCACCCCTTCTGTGCATACTATCACTCCAAATATGCATTGATTAGGATGGTTCTTTCCTACCACTTTAATAGAAAATATCTTGGCTACAAATTGAACTATGCGACCATTTAGTTAATCGACAACATAGGATATATTGTCGTGGTCCAATCCATATTTCTTATTCATCTTAGCAACTAACCGCTTGTCATTATCCTTGATGCAAAAGTACTGTGACGAATCAGGCCCCTTCATTGGCAACCTAGTTATCTGCGAAATAAACTCCACAGTGACTAGTAACTTAGTGTCCAGCCACAAGTATCCTCCATGAAAACATGCCAAAAACTACTTCACACATGCATTGGCTTTCATAAGACGTCCAAAATGTGGCATGTGTGTGAGGCCTAACAGCCTCGACATTCGTAATCCCATTGCCCACTAGTGCAGTATGCAAACAACCGGTACTCCATCCCTGCACCCTTTACGACTCGAATGGTTCTACTGTGCATTCGATGTATGCCAACAAGTCATGATCATTGTATTTCATTTTTGTCAAAAATGGCATGATATTCAATGTGCAATGAATTCCCATGGGCATCGTTGACATCCGAATGGGGTATTTCTATTTCTTGGTTAACTTAGTCTATGCCGCACCAGGCTTGCATGGGGGGATAAACACAGGGATGTCTGCAATTGCCACCCCCTTCTTTGTCACAGAGTCTTTAGCTTCGGTTTTCAATGGTGCAGCCTATGCCTCTGCTTCCTCTTTCATCCTCCCTGAACTTCGGGTGTTCCATTTTGTCTGCATGGGGGACTTGGGCCGATTAATGCCCCTCTTATTCCATGGAATTTATTGAGTCTCCTCTTGTAGCTCGACCATTTTTTCCTAAATCAGCGTACCTATGGGTGGTGAGTCCTAAATGCTACCACTGGAAATAACTTGGGCCATCGCTACAATCTAATCACTCACAACCTCTCAAGTATGCTTTGTTGTCTATCTATGCTCTACTCAACTCGATAATGACAGTGATTCATCCAACTCACACCCTGCCAATTATTATATCTCGGGAGCACCTGTACGAAATATTTCCAATTATCACAACAAAATCTGTAACTTATCACTCAAATCCATTATTGATCCTCCCAATATAACGGTCGGATTCTGCATAAATGTGTATCCCATCAAATTGTGATGTCTCCCGACTGGTTTAATTGCTGCATTAATTTCTTGAATTGACCATGTTGTGTCCCTGCAGACATCACCAAACTTCTTCCTTGCTGCGACCTCAACATTTTTCGTTGTGCTTCCACCGATTTCCAGTTCGCCAACCTCCTTTGTACCACATCTTACATTTTTTTTTCACACAATGCCTTAAGCATCGCGTCGCAGCTGGCTATCCTGGTAGGGATTTAGCTGGCTTCCATTCACTAACTTAGGAAGCATTATGGAATCTAGCTGCTACAACTATACTGTACCTCTGTTGCTAATGAAATTAATTATATAGGGACCTAACCAATGCATTTGCAACTTACCTGGGTATTTCACAAACTTACCGTCATAGAGAAGCACCGTATCTCCTTGTTTTAAGTACTTGGCCTTGATGTATCGATCATTCCATGGATTCTAACGATCTTTTTTAATTCGTTGATGAAATCCTGCGATGAATCAATCTTCTTCAAGCTACAATAATTGTGTCAAGAGTTCTTGCGGTTCTCCTTCATTGTACATATGTGTTTCCACTGCGATGCATAGAATTGGAACAATATACTCCATAGTCATTAATGACTCCTTACCATATACTAACTTAAATGGTGTTTTCCCTTTCAAACATTTGCAGGTAGTGTGATAGGCCCATAATATCGTTGAAATATTCAAATCCCAATCATCGCAGCTTGCATTCTAGACCTTGGTGAGAGCATGCTCCAATAACTTATTGAATGCTTCCATTTTTCCATTATCTTGCAGATGATAAGGAGTGCTCTTCTTGTGTTGACTCTAGAACTCCTCCGTCATCATGCTAATAGTGGGGTTGATGAAGTGACTCCCCTAATTGCTCATCAATATCTTATGACAACCAAACTGAGTGACAACATTGTCGAACATAAACCTTGTTGTAGTCACAGTAGTGCAATTCATCACTGCTGCTTCTTCCTCCCATCTCATGAGATTATCCATCATCGTGATGATGTATCACACACCTGTCTTTTTCCCCCATGGGTTGATGGGTCCCAAAAAATATACTGCCCATTTATCAAATAGTTGCAGTATTACCTGAGATACTAACGATATCTCATCTTGTTAGGATGGCTTCCCTGTTCTTTGAAAAACATCGCAACTCTTCGCATGATCCGTCGCATCACTGTGCACATTTGGCCACCAGAGGCCTGTGCGGAGTATCTTCCGAGCAGTTGCACGAACTCCATAGTGTACTCCTTCCACTCCATCATGTACTTCTACCAATATCCTCCCTTGTTTGTGCAGTAGAACATATCTTCGTAGGATCTCATCTAGCCCCATCTTATAGAGTTTTCCAGCAATTAGCTAAAAATCCACAGCTTGAACAACCAATTGATTCTTTTGACTCATGGTGAAATCATTCGAGGCTTTCCATGTCTCAAAAAAATGAATTATTTTCTCATAATGGTAATCAACCATTCCAACCTTAAATAACTACGCATCAGGTCACCCATCCTCGATCCAAGTCGGTTCTTCACCTATCTCAATACGCGACAAATGATCAAGTCCTGCATTTAAGCAACCCGTATTCACAATAACTTTGAAATCAAACTCTTGGAAGAGTAGTAGCTAGTGGCATCTCGCCCCACCCCCCCTCCCCCCCCAACAAGATTGTTGACCAAGTATTTCAACTCAGAATGGTCAGTGAACATATTGAAATGTCCTCCTAATAGATAATGATGAAACTTTTGTAACGCATACACCATTGCCAATCCTTCATGTTCCGTCGTGGTATAGTTTCACTCCGCCGATGATAATTTTGGGGTTGCACCAAAACCACGCCCAATGCAACCGATGATGCATCAAAATGAACGTAAAATTCCTTGGTCCATTCTAGAAAGACCAATATTGGTGTTGTTAACATATTTTTCTTGAGAGTGTCTAGACTCCCTTGACACTCGTGACTCCATTCGAATTGTGCATATTTATTTAACAACTTTTCCATCAGAGATGTGATCACTGTAGATACTCTGATGAACTTCTGATAATATCCCATATGTCCTAATGTCTCTCTAAGTTGGTTGAAATTAATTGGTGGGGGGAAATTAACAATAGACATAATCTTAGATGAATCGACCAACATCCCTTCCTTACAGACAATGTGCCCCAACAAAATACTGAATGGCACACAGAACATGCATTTATTCAAATTCAGTGCAATATGGTGTTGTTGGCATCGCTCCAAAATTAGTTGTATATTGGTGAGGTGATCATTTACCATCCCATACACCATCCAATCATCCATGTATATCGCCATAAATTTTTGAATAAATCCCTTAAACGCGACAACTACAATCCTGGAGAATATCGCAGGTGTGTTCTTGAGTCCAAACGGCATTACAATATACTGAAAGCATCCTCATTCAGTCACAAAATTTTCCTTATGTCAATATTCCTTCACAATCTTGATATGTTGATAGCCTAAAAATCCATCTGTGAATGAATAGATATCCTAACCACCTACTCCTTCCAACACTTCGTCAGTAAATGGCGTCGGTAACGGATCAAGAAGGCATGCGTCGTTGAGCTTCCTAAGATCGACATAGATATGGACTTCACCTATCTTCTTATATTGCACAACCATTGAACTGATCCATTCTAATTCTTCAACTAGTTCAATGATTCCTGCATCCAACATTTTTTCAAGTTCAGCCTTTACTCGCTCCTTCTATCGCGGATTCGAGCGATACGGACGCTGCTTCACTAGTTTCGCGTCTAGATTTAGTGGGATTTTCATTTCTCCTAGATCTCCTAAAATCCCTTTCATTTCAAAGAATTTAGTCACAAATAAGTCTTGAAACTCATGTATCAAATTGATAATATTCATCATAGTCTCTTCATCCCAAGAATATCCAATATTGGCAAGTTTCGGTTCCTCTTTTGTCCCAATGTTGACCTTGTGAATATTCAGCGGCCGGTGAACTTTGTTTTTCGGCATCTTAGGGACTGGGATATTCTGAATTCCTTTAGATTCTGGAATATTGATATTCCTTGGTTTATCCCATCATTAGGTACTCCTATTACATTTTAACACTCCATCATCGACTACATCATTGGTATCTCATGTGATTCCTCAAGAAATTCGACTAGAACTATCTCCAGTACAACATTGTAGATATGATGAAGTGCACTATGAATCATTGGATCAACATCCGCAAAGATGAAAGTGTGACTGAAATAGATCGTCAGATCCTCCCATGTCATGATATCCCTTCGGAGCTCTGCTAAGACATAGCTGTGTCATGGCATTTCGTCTAGTGTGTGTACAAAATCTTGTACCCAATCATCCTTCAGTCGTGACACCCACGTGGTCTAACATGCAATATAATTATCATTGGGATCATTTCTTCCATCATACTTCTCAATTTTATAGTGTTATGTTTCTCCGAAGAGGAATTCCATCAACCTGCGACACAACGACCATCCATCGATCAATTTCTTATGTGTCTCCCACCATCATGCTGGAGTGGCCTTCAACGCTTCTTCCAACGCCAAAAATCTCTGTGGTTCTGAAACCTTGTTTTCAAATTCATTGATGAACTCAGGTAAGTTGGGTAATCCTTCGTATGTTGGTAGCTCAACAATATCCTGTGCGACCCAACACAGTGATCATCCAAATCCGACGATGCAAAGCTCGAGCTTCACCATCCTAGTTCTTTGTTTGCAGTGGGATGAACATAATCCTTTGAAATGTTGTATGCATGGCCCCATCCTCCTACAACTTCTTCCTTTATTGGTTCGACATATATTTGTCCTTCGCTCGGATCCAATGGGGATATGACTCTTATTTCGTGGTTCTCAAAATTCATCACCTTCTTTTTGAAGTTAATCACTTCCAAGTTGTCATTATCCCATCCAATCCCCAACAGTGCAAGATATGAACTTCCTTATTCAACGATTTTGATAACATCAAAGTCCACATATTTCTTCATTCCTTCGAATTCCACCATTAGGCATGGTACTCGCCCAATTGGAGACACCCTAGCCTGATTGGCTAGTTGCATTTGTATATAGGACCAAACCAACTGTGGTTTTCCCATTTTCTCCCATGGCTGCTTTGTCAAAATATTGAAATTTAATCCCAAATCCATAATAACTGAATCCACATTGTAATCACCAATTTGGATATTCATCCTCATATCTTTTATGGTTTTTTTCTTATGCAAGGAGTTAACAGCTAAGTCTTATCGACCTTTTCTTGGTCGATTGACTAGACTTTCCATCTCAGCTAGCGGATCAGGGTCTTTTTCTAGCGACAGACAACTCTCGAAGAAACTTTACAATGTACCATACTTTAATGATGGCCTTGTTATAAGGTTTGAATAAAAAACAAGCAGAATTTCATAAATAGGAAACTTACCCATATCCAACTTCATGGTGTCTCTTGCATCAAAGAACATATCCCTCTCAACGTCCACATCGAATTGCACCTTTTTTGGAGCCATCAATCGAACCTAGGGGATTGGACCATCATCCCCCATTGTCGCACCTCCATGATTAATGACTCCAACATCTGTGGGTTGATTCCTGGGTTCCGTTGAAATCTTCCCAACTGTTGGACCATGGTTTCAATTTTGTGGTGGATTCAGAGGTTGGTTCACCTTCTTATTCTGGTTCTATGGTAGAGGAACGTTCTTCGCTTTCCATTTTGTGATCAGTTGTGGAAAATATTCAACAGTGTGATCTGGAGCGGTACAGTAAGTACATTGTGATTGAATATTTGGGAAATCTCACAGATAATGCCCCATTACTCCAGAATTGTAGCACTGCATCGGTCCTTAACCTCATCCTCCTCCTCAACCAAAACCTTTGTTTCGTTCTCCTCGAAATCCTCCGTGGAAGCCTCCTTATTATTTCTACCGTGGTTGATTAAACTACTACTGTGGTGGATTCGGTTGTGGTAGAACAAAATACGGTTGAGTGTACTATGGGTGAGTATACTACGACTGCTATGGAGCATACTGCATCTTATTATACTATGGTTGCGATGGAGCAAACTGCGGTTGTAGTTGCACGAACGATGGTGGATGTTGCGATGGAATTCTCTCCATCGATCGGTGTTCTTCTCCCTTCATATAGTATGTATCCATTATCCTTTCTTGGAGCATATCATATGCTTGATAATCCTTCTCTTCATGGCCAATAGAATGACAAAAATTACAAAACAACTCTGCAGGATTGGCTACCATCTTCTGGAGATACATGCATTCCTCGTGTAGATGTCCATGAGTTTAAAAGATTCGACACCATGGTAAGCCACCTTGACTTAGCGTATTTGGAGCACCTAACAGCAAATCATTGTGAAAATATGGGCATTAATCTTTATGATGTCCCTCTGTGTGACATTAGGTACACCAGAATTCTTCTAGAATTTATTTTCCTTTCTTGATATCTTGCAGTTGAATCGTCAGATTCACCAGTTGTGATTGGATATGATTCATTTCAACTCTAGTTTCGTTGAATGATGAAGCTTCTAGCTTCATTACGATCTCCAAATCCTCACTCTATGTCGCAATCTTCTGTTGCATCAATGGCATGCGGATATGTGGTACTAATGTTTCGATGAACCATTATTTTTGTTGTACATATCTCATTTTGAAACTTACATTTTCCATCAACGTCTTGAATCGCTGATCGAAATCCTAGACCGATTCTTCCGGATATTGCTTGATTTCTTTTAATTCTATGATATAATGCGACTTGAATTTGGTTTTTCTGAATTCTTCAATCAACCGGGTTCTAATCTCTGCTAGAGTCTTCTGTTGGCTTCCAGTTGGAACTTGTATGAACTTCATATACCAATATAATGCGGACCTTGAAAATTTATCGCCAACTAACCCTTCTTAATGTATTCATCTTGGACTTGCTTCATATTCCATAATGCTTAGCAGAGAAACCAATATTATTTGGGATCCTCAGTCTCATTCCCATGGAACAAAGGTAATTTCACATTATCGCTCATCATCCTGGCCTTCTCCTGTGTTCACTGATCCTCTATTTTTATCATGTTGATGACATACTAGGCAGTATTGTGATGATCTGGTGTTTCTTCCTGAATGTGGCGTAGTGCACAGAGGTGTAGGTATGTTGTTTGCCTGGGTTGGTCCTTCCTCGAGCGTAGGCATAGCATGTTCGTCTTCTTCATAGTTGTAGGGTCACTTAGTCCCTTGTCATATCCTCTCGTAGTTTCTTGTCCCAATCGCAGCAGGACTCTCCTCAGTCATATTCCTCTTCTCTTGCCGGAACCTTACTCCACTTCGCAGAAGACCAATCTTCCTCGAATTCCCTCACAGTTTCATTGTAACTCCCATCCATCTACCTCGTATCATTCAATCCAACCCTCATCTCTGCAGTACCCATAACCTCCGCACACTAGATATCTACTCGTCAGAGTTCATTTTCAATATGCCCTTTTCATATCTAAGCATCTTAATCCACAATTGCAAAGACAATAGAAACCTACCTCTTGGTCCTTTGAAGAATTCCCTTTCTACGTCACTATACGACTTAACTATGTCAACCGCAAACTTGGTGATGTATCCTTCCAAAATGTTGTTGAGCCACACCTCAATGGCCCTTAATGCTCTCTTGTCTACCTCCTTCAGCTCTGGGATACAGTAAGTAGGTTCACCTCCATGAAAATTTGTCTTTCGATAGGTCAGCTGCACCAACCACTCATACAAGATAATCGAGAAATCAGAGAAGAAATATTTGTGGATATCAACATAGATATGCCTTCCCAACCACTCTTTTGTCGTTAGCCTGGAACTCATATTTTCTTCTGCTATGAATTCGTTGGCCTTCTGATCGAACCAATCCCAAATCTCCAATCTTGTCAGATGTCACAACATATCCTCCTTTTCCTCGCACTATGGTCTTGGCAACAGAAACATTTTTTGACACAGATCTATCGATAGGGGTTCACACACTATTGACACCCCTAAACACTGTGATCTCCCTAAGCACCGGCCCAGACAGGTTTTACCCTATCCAGGAACACGTGTGAAGCAGATGAAGTCTCACCTAAGATGTTCGAGGGAGAGCTGTAGGAACCATGTTTTCGCAGTAAAGAGGATGATTTGCACACCTATTTTCCCACTATTTTCTTACTGTTGAAATATTAACCAGAGATTCAGGAGAGGGTTCTATCAATCAATTACATTCAATCGCATAAAGAACCATTCACATTATATTGCACCATTATATTCATTCATAAATGGATCGACAAATATGAAACCATTCAATATGCAGAGACATCGCATTATTCAAGAACATAAACTATATCACAATAGTCAATCATTCAGACATCACATCATCAAAACCATAAAACCAACAAAATAGAAGACATCGAGTTTCCAGCATCATCCACACTTTTCATATTACTTCCACAGATCCAAACAAGTTCCCACAATACATCTCCCGGTTCGCAAGACAACCTAAATAGAAGATACAACGATTGATCTTCTGCAAATGTTCAAAAGACAGTCAAAGACAAAATCTTTGATATTATGATATATTCATTCAATTAATTTTCTTTTACTATATTTCTAATTCTATATATAGGCTTGCACCTGTACAAAATGGTCCACTTCTAACTACTTTCTAACTAACTTGGACCAAAAACTACAAAACTATGACCAAATCGACTCTTGTCGAATTCTCTGCCTTGCGCAATATTTTCAGCTTTCCACCAGGCGAATCCATACCTCCTACCAACACCTTGTAGATTTAATTTTTCAAGTATAAACAGTGGGATTCCTATCTGCACTTCCTTAAGCATAGTTAAAACCAAGCTACACACTTAGCCACTAGTTATTCTTCTTTTGAGGTTTGCTTGGGTTATTGCTTCCACTAATCTCCCTCAACATGACCCATTCTAGCTCATCTTGTCATCATTGCAACAAAAATTAGCACAACCATTCCTTTAGGCCTTGGCCCGATGCCACTTGTAGGTTATTGAGGTTGTTCAAAACACTCAAGTTCATTCCAAGCAACGTCATGATCACCATTGTACCTTGATTTATTTCAATTTAGGGAATCATGTTTGGTTTTTTTTTAACAAGCAATATTTTAAGGGTCAACGCCATCAAAAGGTCCATCATATTCATTATTTTACATACATAGTGATTACATCTATTAACAAGAATGATTGTCACTTGGATTTTTCCAAATAGTTGGGAATTCATGATGTTATTAATGTTATTAATCTCGGGATTTATTAGCCTCCATTATTGGATTAAGATGTGGTGGTTACTCATCCCATGGATACGATTCCATACTTTCAACCCCTGATTATTGAAGACACCATATTATACTCTTGCACTAATATAACTTACTCTCAGTAGTGCCTTTATTATCTAGTTGGGTGGAATTGACACTATCTAGTGCACAACAAATAAATGATCACTTTAGCAATGCCTTAGTAGTTACCTCATTTTTTTACAAAAGAAGTGATGCTTTCAACTCTAAACATGGAGTAATTGGGCCAAGGAGGAGGGAAAATACCTTCCTTGTACCTTGTAGAGATAGAGTATGCACTCCCCAAGAGTAGAGAACCTCTTTATGGAACCTACAACACAACCCAAACATGTGAGAGAGGTGGAAGCTAAGCATATCTTTCAAGAAGGCGGTTAGGTTTATGTAGCCTTATCAATAAATAAAAGAGTTGTTATATCTAGTGGTTAAAGCTATATCTTTTATTGACTTGAGTCCATCTTTGTTTCATAATAGAAAATATAAATAAAATTTCACTTTTGCTATTATCATTAATGAAGTTTTGGATCTCATTTCTTTGTCTTGTTATTTTTGAGTGAGTTATGAGTTCTAAAGCATCTGAGTTCTTAATTTGAGATTTTTTAGTTATATTACAGAGTTTGTTTTGCATGTCTATTATGGTAGTTGGAAAATCAATCTAGGTTCTCTTGTGGTGATACACCTATTTGTAATAAGTTATGTTTCTTGCATTTATTCCCTCTAAAATATTTTTCATCATAGTCATAGTAGAGTCCAAGACATTGAAGTTCAACAATGGGATCTAGGGATAACATTTGGCTTCTTGATGGAGGTTTGTTGGAATCGTTATAAAGAGCTATGTGGGACACAATGAGAGGCTAAAATAAAGGTATTTTAGTTTGGGTATTGATCAACATTTCAATTTATTGAGCTCTATAAAAAGCATCTAACAATCTTGTGGGTATCACATAATGACATGTTCTTGTATATCCTCCTTGGAGCCACTAATGAGGCATTCCCAAAAAAAGAAATCAAATAGGCTCTCCATGTGGATGGCCAGTTACTCATATGTTGTAATACAGTCTAGAACTATGCCATTATTGTGTAATTTGGTCAACCTACATTAGTAGTGAGAGTCCCTTTTAAAACACTCATGAAGGATCTTTGTTAAAAACCAAACTTTTCTCACCTACTTTGTCATCAGCTTCATCACCATTATACATAATAGACAACAATATTAGCATCATTCTCCATTATATATCATCCATATGACCTGATGGAATGAACAAATAAGAAAAAAACTAAAATTCAAACCCAAAAATTGACCATAACTAAAGGGTCATTCTTTTTCCTTTGAAAAGCGAAACTTGGTTGCACCTTTTTCCCATAAAATTGTGACCTGGTCCCAGAAGCATAATTCTGGTGACCAATTATGATTTCATGATTCCCCAATGGAAGTAATGGATAAAAGTGGACAGATAATTGACATGTTCATAATTAATAATGAATGTAACCTCCAAAAGGTTAACATCTCCACTAAGAAATCAATGAAATAGAGAATATGCACATTGGATCTCAATCTTATTTTGACTTCTCTTGTTCCTATAAAATAATCCATCATGGTATCCATTTCACATTTGTTCTTCCATTTTCAAAATCATGAATTCTCTCTATAAAGAAAAAGAAACCATGCTCTCATTTCATCTTTCACCACATAGGGGATTTTCACTTGACACCTCATTGAATATTGGGGCTATAAGGACACAAATGAACCTTCCCTTGGATAAACTATGGAGGCCCAGGCCCACTATTCTCAATAAAGGATACCAAGGTGTGTGTGTGTGTGTATCACTTGATTCTTTATATAGTAATAGAACCAAATTATTTTACATGATGCACATTTCTTTTGATTGATGCTTTCTAATCTATGTTTGCATGAATGCTTCATAAAGAATATTTCTAGTTTAGATTATATCCATTTTACTTCTCATCTTATTTACTGCCAAGGATTTCAAAACCCCTTGGTAGGTTTTTTTTGCACTCATGTGTGAGAAATCACACACCACAAATTCAGAAACCATATTGGTGATCAAACCTAGAATCTTTGCTTTCATAAATTGGGGAAACCATAATCTTAGATATATTATCATGATCCCAGTTAAGTCGGTTATTCCAATGGTGTAAGTAGGCACTCCCTAAATCTCACTTCAGTAGGTTGGGTCATATATTCCTCGTCACATTCTATTATCCATGTTAGTGGAGTTTGTATTAGTGTCACAACCAATAATCAAGAAGAATACAGTGCTTTGATTGGCCTCATGGTCAATTCTCTCCATATGGACATTCGTCACCTTCACGTTTACCTTGATTCCTAGTTTATTATCGCACAGTTGAATAATTGTTATTGGGTATGAAATTATTTCCTCTTTCTAAAATATCTGCGATCAAGACAAATATTTAGACAACTTCAATTCATTACATTCAGTCATATACCCAATAATATCAATATTTGTGAATCATATTGCAAATAAGATTCTGTATTGGCATATTAATAATCAATAACAAGGAAATAAACAATGCATGTACATATCACATCATCATCTTACAATGAATTTGCATGTACATAAAAACATACATCACGTTGCATAATAACATAAGGTTCATGTATATAAAGCTATATCCACATGCATATGTAAATATATAATCATAAGTCCAAAATCAAAAGTTCTTACATATGGGAACCCACTGCTCAATAAAAACTATGTGATACATAAGTAAAAAATACCATGTCCATAGAATGGGTTTAGTTCCACATGACTGCCTACTCAACGTCATCATTCTAATCAGTTGAGTGATCAGATTGACCCTCCTTTATATCTACATCCTCCTCAGTGATGTAAGTGACATCCCCCCTCATCATATCACATGTAACTTGGGAAGCCATGGCTCTCTACCTCATGGTGGAACTCCATGCAAGTAGTGCTTGGTAGCATACCATGATTAGCTCATCAATGAGATATGTATATCCATCATTAGTAATTCCCTCCAACAACTAATAAATATGACAACAAAGCACCTATAGAATGGCCTTTGCACCTTGTTGTTGCTTCTATGTTGGGGGGTAGGATTGACCCCCTCGAACCTACTCCATCACTACCAAAAGATTGTTGGAGGCACTAGTCCCACATTATCACACACATGAGAAGAGTAATTAGTACTATGTATCACATAAATAAATCTAACTTACCATCTATGCTAGCATGTAAGTACAACTAAAATATCATAATGCATACTCATACATGCCATTCATTCCCCATTCCTATTCTGGTGGTCATGGTAACTTTAGGTATCCTTGAAAGTCCATCCTATCATACAGGTAGTCCTCAATCACCACTAGGAGTTGGCTCCATTATGAAAAATGTTCCTATCTGAAGACATCACCCATAACACCACCTCCACTCAGTATCATCATCTCACCCCATTAGCCTATTCGGGGCTCCATCTCCCACCATTTGGGATAGAGACATGGGGCATAAGTTTTTGCACCCACTCGAAGAAGAAGGAACAATGGAAGGTTAAGCTCAAAATCACTTCCTCATTGGCTACACTAGTTAATTTGTCAATGCATCGTTGTATATAATATTTGGGACCACCCAAAGTAGATCTCACCCAACACCCACTCTATGATCATCATTTGACATCGGAAGACCTTGTGGGTCTTGCTCGACCCTAACCTACTCATAAGGTACTAGAAATCACTGCTCATGTCTCTAGTATCACTATTTCTATTAGAAGGATGGATGCATGATGTAGATGTGCTCTGTCCTTGCAGTAGGTTTCCAATATGTACTCCCTATCAACATCGCATGGTTTCACGAGTTGATTATAAGATATGACTCCTAGATTTTGGATTCCATCCATGAAGTGCCACTCACCCTATATAATGAAGGCCCTTCCATTAGGGTCCCAATACTCAATGACCTTGGTAAAAAATAGTCTCACCAACATCATCAATGGGTTTTCAAGAAACTCGATTAACCCATACCTAGATAGACCATCGCTCACTAAGAAAACATCTCTAATTTCTCCTTTGAGTCTAGAAATGTATATTTCTCTCTAATTAACCCTCATTTTGCATCAAATTTTGGCATTAATAAGAAATTTTCGCACCAAAAAGCTCATAATTACTCACACTTTTCCCATCGAAAAGAGAAATCCTCAGTTGCACCTTGTTGGTTGAAAAGTGTGACCTAGCCATGCTTTTTGTCAATCCAAGAACAACCTATAGTCACACCTTTCCTTCTGATAGGTGTGACCTGGTTGCACATGTATGGGATTTGGTCATGAGAAAATTCATGAGAGGTGAAACCCATATCCGAAACCCTTTGGGTTACCAAACGACACCCTGAGGCTCTAATCTAGAAAATCAAATGGATGAAACTGATGAGTAGGGAGAGACCACTAACCTACAACTTGCAAAAATATGAATCTAACATATGGAATGGGAGAAATTTATGCCTTAAGATCTGGACCCCATAAGATCCTCTAATGGTGAATAATGGAAATGACACCCAAGGTTGTGGGTCCCACCCCTTTTATAGTTATTTAGGAGCGATCTTCTTTCGTTTGGTACACAACCTTTGTTTGACACAACGCTCACACCGTTTGAATCCTGGTTCCACACTCTTCTTGATTACGTGATTCATTTCGGGTGGTTGAGATTTTTTTTGGAAATCCCTTATTTTCCTAGTTTTTTGTTCGTACATGTAATTTAGTCCTTTTCATTGTGTTATATGATGCATGTACAGTTGTGATTTTATTTCAAACACATTGTTATGCTTAGATCTTGTTTCCATGTGTGTAGATTGTTAATCAATTTTATATGTCTAAATCCCGTTACATTTTATTATCAATCCAAATCTTGTAAACTTCTTAGATGTCGTGCATTATATGTGCAGGCTACAATTCCTCAATTCCATCAATTTATCTAATATGCTTCTAAGAAAAGGAAATTATTGAATACACTCGCAAAGCAATACAAAAATACATTCATCCCTTAGGTTGTTATTTACTTAGATTGAGAAATGCTAATTAATAGGTTGCAATCATCATTTAATTCTAAGATTAGAAAGTTAATGGAATAGTTCCCTGAGTAATCATTTTCAATTATAGTCCATGAGTGAATGCTTCTCTACATATTTTAAACAAATGTGCATAAAGAAAACACACCATGCTTGTAGGAAAAGAACACGCCATATTTGTAGGAGAAGAAACACACCACGTTTGCATTCATGTAAAAACTAAACATGAAATAAAATTGCATAAAAACATATACAATGAAATAAAGGACCACCATGTAAGTGATCTCCATCTCCTAAGAATTCATGGAAGAAAATTAAACTACAACATCATAAAATTAAATCAAATCATAACTATAAAATTATAAAACATGGAAGAAAATCTCAAGAAGTTCTATTATATTCCATAATAAGTTGGGCATATACTTAAACATTCCTTCCATATAATGGAGAAGGAACTCTATTTTATACATGAAATTTCCTAGAAACTTAAATAACAAGTACTAAATTCATATTCACAAATATCTCGTGTGGTTAAAACATCTTGCTAAAAAACAGCTCATAATATATCTAAGATATTTGCTAGCAATTCATATAGAGAGATCCACAATTATTCTTTATCCAAGATATTTGAATGATTATCCCAAATCCATAGCAAATATTGAATGGTTGGAGAGTAAATTCAAATTTGGTTGTACGAATTTGGAGAAAAGTAAAAAACTCACAATTATAAAAAAAATACATGTTCCTGTAATCACCAACAAACTAATTCGGTTTTAAAAGATAAGTGAAAATATGTTCTTTTTCTAATATTTAATCATAAATTCATAAAATAATAAAACAAATGCATTGAAAAACCTTGATCCTAATCCCACATGTGAGTATTAAAATGGAACCAAATAGGGTTACAGGTAAGCGATAATGGTTCAAAAATAAAAGGAAAAGGACATGGAAAGATAATAACTTTGCAACTCAACATCTTACGGGCCAGCTGAACATGTTTTGTGTCCTCATGAAACTCTGTATCTCAATGAAATTTAAATTGTGTGATTATTTATTCTTCTTCCAAAAAATGGGCAGTAAGCTATCTCTTTTCGATTCAAAAAACATCTCCTTAAAATCCCGAAGAGAAAAAATTTCTATAAAGACTTGAGTTACATATGAGCTTCCTTTGGTTGTTTCTTGTGTAAACACCACAAGTTTAGTAAGTTTTGATTCTTGTGTGACAACACTTACCTCCTAATATTTTTATCCTTGTAATGGGGAGTTCTCCCCTGTTACGTGCAAAAGCACCAACCTTAGATCGTTGTGATCATAAGGAAGAGTTCAATGGAAAATAAAACATCAAACTAGATTAGTAACATAAAGAAAATATTTTTTAACATTTTTCAACATATATCGGAAAAACTAAACAAATGCAAGTAAATAAAAATATACCTCCTTTCTTGTAAAATGGGCCACCGTAGTCGTCCTCGGAAGTGGTTCCGCAACTCCATGGGTTGGTTCTCTAGTTGTCTCCACAGACAGTTGTCAAACGGGGAATGGATCCAATATGGGTACGGAGAATGTCTCAACGTACACCGTGGGAATGGTATGGCGACGGGAATGGTGGAAAATGGGTATGTGAATACCTAAGAGCAAGAGTGTCACAGCATACTCCCAAATGAAAATGAGGAAAAAGGTGTTTTGGGAAAGCCCTTCACAATGTATTTATAGTATGGTCCTAGGGTTTTTCAACCCAATGTGGTAACCCATGGTGTTTTCCTGTGTTTTTCTGGACCTTTTTCTTTTTTAGGGTTTTTGAACCCTTTTTAGGGTTTTTGACCCTTTTTAGGGAGAGAGTGAGGGTAAACCATAGTAAATAATAATGTTTTGGACCATTTTTTGTGGAAATACAATTGTGAAGGTCAAAAGTAAGGGAAATATGGTAGGAATATGATGTATGTATATGGTTTAGACCATGTAGATCTAGGTGAACACTTTTTTGTGTTAACAATCCTTTATTGCATCCATGATGATAATCCAATAGTTTGTGCAAGAGAGCATACAACTGAATGATGCATGCCAACAAAAAATTAATGGGATGGATACTACTCCAACGATAGATCAAGTCATAGAGTCTCATTCTCAGTATTTTAATTTTTTGTCACCCTATTCATGAAATTATCCACGTGAAAATAATACCAAGATGTATCAAACCCTTGAAGCATATGTAATAAGCACCCTGCTATAAATTATAAATCCTATAGGTGACAATGTTACATAGTAAGTTTCTATAGGATAGAAAAACAACATATATCTCACAAATGCCAATATAGATCTCGACAATTTTTGGTGGCCATGTTTATTTCAAAATGATGTTTTTTCCACACAAAATTAATGTCGTCTAGTTCATGATTCTCAAGTTATCTACACTTAGTAAAAATTACTAGTACAAACATTGGACAGCTATAAGATGCATTACAATGCCGTAGAATATAGTTGGTAAGGATTTCATCATGCATGCAACCAAACACTTCAAAAAATAATGACTCTTCTTTTACAACTGGTGGATGGGCTATTGGGCGATTGAATTCATGGACTGAATGTTTTGTAAATGTTGTGCTACATGGTTTTAATTTTTAGTTGGGTGTAGGTTCAGTGACTCAATGGTTGATCTCTTTATGCATTTACTTGTATTTATATAAGTAGGACTCATTTCTTTTAAATCTATCTTTCCTTTTTTATCTTCTCATCATTAGCCAAAAAGAGTAGTGAACATTATTCTCCATCCAACAAGCAAACAAAAAGTACTACCCAATGAGACCAATATAAATGTTGATGCTAGAAGAATGAGTTGAACTCCTCTAATGGATAACCCTAGCAGAATACCCACAACCCAAGACTTGGGTTCAATGAAAACATTTTTCATTACACCGATGATTCCCAAACCTTTAGACTCAAAGCCACCAAGTTAATATGCAACTTACAACCAACTTGTAGTAAAAGGGTTAACAGTGTGAAGTGTCTCCCCTGTATAGAACTAGGGTTCCATGACTTAGGATTCCAATGACAAAAAATGTCAACAATGATAGTGCATCACCCCCTACTAGAATACCAATCCACCTCCAATTTGATCGAGGAGTATCTAGTCTGTCAAATTTAATGACACCCTCTATGGGCACACCATCCTCCTCAATTATGAAAATATATAAAGGATTCTACTCTTTGGCAGTAGGGAACATTTGAGTGGATATATCACCATCCATCTCTTCCCTAACCATCGATTCCCTAACTATTCCCCTAATTTTGGTGGAATCACGATTGCTAACAGATATAAAACCTACTCTAAATTTTGTACATGGTAACCTTTGTTGATGGCTAGAATGCAGTGAGGGGTAGGAATTCAATGTAAATGATGTAAATGAAGAATTTCATTTTCAAGCTCAGGTATCCTTAGAAACATGGGAAACTTAAACTTGTTTGGAAAATCCAAATAGATTCATGGATCAGAAGGCAAGTGGAAGGTTGTCAATCAACATGTAGGCATATTGTGTTGTGTTGGTGTAGATTAGTGGACACATGGGGAATATCATTATGAGAATTTAATCATTAGCATAAATTGTTGTATATTTTGAGTTAAATATAATTCAATCCCCTTGCATATCTGACTAAACAAATAAGAAAATAATATCTCAACAACAACATGAAATTTGTTAATCATGATATGGAAATTAACAACACAAAATCTTATTTTCCTCTCTTTTCTAATCTCTCTCTCCCTCTCTCTACCCTTTTTATTTTCTCTAGAAGCACTCGGAATATTTTTCAAATCCATTTTACCAATTTCAAAAATATTTGACATCATAAAATCCAAAATCGACCACAACTCCATCTCCACTTCAATAATTTACAATCTTTTTTTTATTGAGCATTTTCTTTCAAAAAGAAAATAGCATACCAACACCACATTGAAAGGAGGTTCATGTTAGGATATTTAGACACTTAGGAGTTAGTTAAGATCAACTTGTGTAATATATCCATTAGGTAAAAGTGTGTTTCTTTAGTATGCATTAGTATGCATTAGTATGCATTAGTTCGGTCTTTCTAGGTAAGCTAACCAAGATCTAACCCCATTGTGTGGAAAAAGTTTTTTTGTTTGTGTTTTTCGTTTTTTTTGTCATTTGCAGGAAAAGAAAGCAAGCACGGAGAATGAGAGAGAAGAGTAAAAAAAAAATCCCCCTTCCTCTTTCCATTATTTTACGTACCTTTTAAACTTAGCTCACTTGGTCCAAAGTTGCTTTATTACTTAATAGGTCTTGAGTTCAAGTCTTATTAATCTACTTTTTAGTGCATGCAATTTCTATTTTCAAGTTATTTTATTGTAAAAGTGCATCTCACATAAATTAAATAAAATAAAAGTGAGTCACTTAAGTCTTTTAATTTATTGCCGCACTATTTAAAAGTCACATTATTGTAAAAGTGAACATCACTTATTCTACAAAAGTGATTCACTTCAAAGCAACTTTATTGTAAAAGTGATTGTCAAAGGTTGATCTTGGGAAGAGGGGGCTTCCTTTTTTAGTTGGTCAAAGTTAATATCTACCACGTCACTATTGGGGACATCTTCAACATTTTCTTTGATCAAGCATAACTTCATCATCCATAATCATTTTTAAGTGTTGTTTTTTCTAAAACTGAATATTTTTTTCTACCTCTTTGCATCCAGACAGTTAGTTTCTGTTTTTTCAACCATTATTTTATAGTATGGCTGCCCCTTGTGATATTATACTTACAAGTTCTAACTATTTCTCATGGAAATCTCATATGGAGCATGTTCTGCGAAGTAGGAGACTTTTCAGGATAACCTCAGGGAAAGAAACATAACCCACTGATGCTGATAAGAAAATTAAATGGGAAAATAGATGTGATGAAGCTCGTGGATTGATTGGGATGTCAATCTCTATTGATTTGCGATTCCACATATATGGAATTGATGAACCTAATCTCGCCTGGGAAAAGTTGGAATCTGTGTTTGGTAAACACAATGAAATTCGGGGTCATCAAATTGAGAATGAGTTGCTTTCCTTGAATCCAAATGATTTTTCATGCATTCAAGACTATTTATCTAAGTATAAAACTCTTAGACTATTATGTGTAGAATGCAAGATTAAGAAAGAAGACAAACAATGTATTTATCATATTCTTTCAAAACTTGGACCTGCATATTCTATTTTTGTATCTACATTCTACTCCATGAAAGAATCATTGATTGCAACTAGCTATCAAGAGCCTAGCATTGAATCCTTTTGTGATTCCTTAATTAGAGAGAAGGATAAGCTCATTCATCTTGGAATAATTAACAATGCAGATACATCTGGGAAAGCCTTATTGTCCCAACAGAAAGAAAAGTACAAGCCTCCCAAGAAACAGAATTTTCACAATAATAAGCAAAACAACAAGGGTCCCAAACCCTCTCAGTTAGCTCCTTCTTTAAAAAATGACAAAGGATCCAAGCAAAAAGGGAATAAGATTGAGCGTCATTGCAATTTTTGTGGGAAAGATAATCATGATGAATCTAAGTGTTTTAAGAAGATGGCAGTCTTGGAAGCAGCAATGAAGAAGCACCCCATTAGCCTAGATTCATCTTCCGAATCTACCTCTCATGGACATGCACTTTGTGCTTCTGGTTACTCTTATATTTCATCTTCTTCTTCTACTTCAATTGAATGGCTCATTGATTCTGGAGCATCTTATCATATGGCTAAGGATAAAGCCATCTTTTCTACTATGCATGAATGTAACACCAAACAAATATTTGTTGGTGATGATAGATCTCTAAGTGTTGTAGGATCTAGAACAGTTCCAGTAGAAAATGGTCATTTCAGTGATGTACTATGTGTTCCAAAAATTTCCTACAATTTGTTATCAGTCTATCAAATTACTCATTCGGGTGAAGGTAAAACTGTGACGTTTACACCTCACCAAGTTGTAATCAAGGATTTTAAAAATCCTCAAAATATCCTTGCTACTGAAACTGTTGATGATATTACCAGGTTGTACAAATTTAACAACTTTGGGTCATCACCTTTTCCTTCAGTTTTTGTTGCTCATAGTGATAACTTGAGCAAACTTTGGCATGAGCAATTTGGTCACTTAAATTATCGCTCTTCGCAACAACTATGTAAAGACAATACGGTGAATGGTCTTCCACTGGTATCTTGCAAGGATGGTGTTTGTTCTGGTTGTGTACTCGAAAAACATCATCGGGACAGTATTGACAAACGTGCCTCTTGGCACGCCTCGGTTCCCTTGGAGCTTGTGCATAGTGACTTGTGTGGCCCTCTTCCATTTGCTTCCTTTTCCGGTTTCAAATATTTCTTAACTTTCATTGATGACTAGTCCAGACGCACTTGGGTTTACTTCCTAAAACTTAAGAGTGAAGTTTTTAACATGTTCTTGGCCTACAAGGCCCTTGTTGAAAAGCAATCTGGTCATCAAATTATTAAGTTAAGATTTGACAATGGAGGAGAATATGTTAACAACAAGTTCACTACTTTTTGCACTGAACAAGGAATCCAACAACAGCACAATATTCCATATACACCACAACAAAATGGTGTAGCTGAATGGAAGAACCGCACTTTAAAAGAAATGGCTAATTGTATGATCCAATCTAAAGGACTAAGTCTTCAATATTGGGCTGAGGCCATAAATTGTGCAAATTACATAGTTAATCGCACACCCATTAAATTTTTATAGGGTATAACACTGGCAGAAGCATGGAGTAAAATTAAACTAGATGTAAGTCACTTTCGTGTGTTTGGTTGTGAAGCATGGGCTCACATTCCGGATGAAAAATGAAAAGCATTGCAGCCTAAAAGTGAAAAGTACATAATTGTTGGATATTCTGAAGATGTTAAAGGTTATAGACTTCTTCAGCCACATTCTCATGATATAATCATTAGAAGAGATGTTAAATTTGATGAAAATCTCTTGGCCTGTGAGCCTAACTTGGCGGGTGTGCCATCTTTGGCCTGCGAGCCTGATTCGGCGATTGTGCCTTCTTCTTTTTCTTCTTTCAGCTTCCTTGATAGGTTTCCAACTCCAGTTTCTGATGATGACAATGAGGATGAAAATCCACCTCCGCCTTCTCATGTTCCTCTAATTGCACCAGCACCAATACTTCCTTGATGGGTCCGTTCAACATGTGAAGCAGCTGGTGATCTTGCCGATGATCCTAGAGATCAATGTCGAACACATTCTTAGTTTCAATGAGCCTCTTCTATTTTCACTCAAGTTTTCGAGAATCATGATCCAGAAAATTTTGCAGAAACTTTAGGAAATCCAGATTGGGATGCAACTATGGATGAAGAATATCGTTCCTTAATGGCGAACGATACTTGGGATCTTGTTCCTCTTCCAAAAGGAAGAAACTTGTCAGATGTAAATGGGTCTATAGAACTAAGTATGCATCAGATGGAAGTGTTGAAAGACTTAAGGAAAGGTTAGTTGCCAAAGGTTTTTCCCAAGTTGAAGGGATTGACTACAATGAAACCTTTGCCCCTGTAGCAAAAATGAACTCCATCTGCCTTGTTCTTTCCCTTGCAGCCTTACATAACTGGGAATTCCATCAAATGGATGTCAAGTCTTCCTTCTTACATGGTGATTTACATGAGGAAATTTACATGGAACAACCTCCTGGATATGTTCAGAATAACTCTAGCCTTGTTTGTCTCTTTAAGAAATCCTTATATGGCCTTAAGCAAGCTCCTAGAGCTTGGTATGCCAAAATGGATAGCTTTCTCCTTGACACTGGTTTTTCTAGATGCCATTCTGACCCCAATGTCTATACCAAGAAAGTAGGAAACCATCTCATCATACTTGTTCTTTATGTTGATGATCTTATCCTTACTGGTAGTGACCCTAAACTTATAACCCATGTGAAATCCAGTCTTAAGAAAAATTTTGAAATGTCAAACTTAGGACATTTGCATTATTTTCTTGGTCTCCAAGTCTTGCAAACCAAAGAAGGAATATTTCTTTCCCACTCTAAGTATGCTTGTGACCTTCTTCGTCGCTTCCACATGGAAGATTGTAAACCAGCCCCTTATCCCTTCCAGTCCAGAGATAAACTTTCTGCCACTTGTACTTCCCCTAAAGTAGATGCCACCTTGTATCGTTAGCTTGTTGGTAGTCTTTTATACTTGACTCATTCCCGTCCCGACCTTTCCTTTGTCATTGGTTGTGTTTCCCATTATATGCAAACTCCTCATGAAAGTAACTAGAAAGAAACAAAAAGAATACTTCGATATATTCGAGGTACAATTTAGTTTGGGATTCATTACAGTACAGGGGGGAAACCTTTGTTGGTTGGTTTCACTGATTCAGATTGGGCCGATGATCCTGATGATCGAAAGTATACTGCAATTTATGTTTTCATTCTGGGATCTAGACCTAACACTTAGGCTTGTAAGAAACAACAAGCTCTTGCTCTTTCTTCAACAGAAGCATAATATCGAGCCATAGTTAATGCCAGTCGGGAAGCTTTATGGCTTCAACAGATCCTTTCAGAGTTTGGATTCGAGCAGCAGCAACCTACTCCACTTTGGTGCAACAATCAAAGTGCCATCAAGATTGCCAAAGATATAGTTCTACATCAGCGCAACAAAAACATTGAGCTACACATGCACTTCATCAGAAATCTTGTTCATGATCGTGTTATTGAAGTGCTCTATTGCCCTACAGATGATCAAGTTGCAGACATCTTCACCAAGTCTCTTACAGAAGTGAAGTTTTCTAAACTTCGGTCTATGTTAGGAGTTCAGGAATGTGTCCTTGAGGGGGGATAGGCTCTAATGCCTCCTTCCTTCTCCTTATAGTGTCACTTTTGTAAATCCTTCAGTCCTATCCCAAGTTGTTCTTAAGGGGGGATGTTAGGATATTTACACACTTAGGAGTTAGTCAAGATCAACTTGTGTAATATATTCGTTAGGTAAAAGTGTGTGTTACGGAGAGAAATTCCTATGGCTTGGGGTACCACAACAAACAGCTAGACTCCAGAAATCAATCTTTCCCAATATGCAATAGAAATAAAAACATCTAACACTAAAGGATCGAACCTCGTACCTTATTTCGGACGGTTGAAGTAGATCCCCGTTGAGCTTTCCAGTCTTCAGCTTGAATTGTTATAGCACGTCCTCAACAACAAGTAAACAATACAAGCATTCTATATTTCATGGTGTTAGATCTATTCTAGCATATATAATCAATAATGTATAAGCATTTGACATATTCCAATGGATGCAACATTCATTCAAATACACATTACTGGACAGGAAAAAGATATTTCTATTAATATGAATCAGAGATTACAAGTGACAACCTCTGACGGCATGTCTGCGAACCGGAGAAACTGAATGCCCCACTTGGGCCTCCACCACCTCAATCCTCCATCACTCCGATAGGAATCTCACTAACAAAGGCAAGCTTGGGAAGAACACAACAGTGCTCCAAAGGGACAAAGGGATGCAGACTCAAGTATAGTTCTGGCAACAATGGACTATAGTTTCAGTACTCTCAATTCTCTCTTATTGTTTTCAATGACTCAATGGTTCCTTATATAGCTTTTCAAAGTGGTACTGAAAGGTTGAATCCGTGCGATCTCAAGGCATATGGAAGGCCAGGAGTCATATGAGTCGGATTCAAGACAAGGAACGGTCCAACAGTTTTGGATTATGCACACATCCCGATGTACACGACTATAGAGGGAATATCCGCGTATGTACACGGTTATCGGGGAAAAGGCCGCGTATATCATTTTTCTAATGTTTTTAGGGATGGTCAATGATACATCAAAAGACAATAAATGGTCCATAGGGAATAATGAGTCTGCAGCGGGATAGGGGAAGGCCATACAATGTGTGATTCACCTAGTGTGGTGAAATCCCCTTTATAGATGCCCCCTAATGTATGAGATCAGAGGGGTTATACGATGGCCGAAATACATTATAAGTCCATCCCAGAAGTGAAGTGATGAAGGTACCCAAATGGAAGACTAGCCACCCAATCAGCATAATACCATAATACAACTCTGCATATAACTACACATACATATAGCAGTCCCGGATACATAAGAGTACAATGGCCACGAATAGGCATGAAACATGATAGAACATATGTGGTCATCGCCACGTACAATACACATAGATCAGAATCTCCATGATGAAGATATACAAAGTACAATGATCTCCACATAGGCTGAAGATATATAACAGATCAAGGTCTCCATAGTGGCTGGAAATGTCTGACATATACTGGAACAAGTCACGAGAGCCGAAATCTCATGAACACTGGCACGATCAAGGAGGTAGCATATAGTGGATTCCACCAAACTGGAAGGTCTTCTACACAAACCGCTACGAGTACATGTCCTACTATGTGAATAGAGGTGTCGAGGTCGAACATAGTAGTCCATCGTCTGATTACCGGTCATTGATGTATACCGTTAACAGACGCGAGATCACCCACCAATAATGAAAATGGGAATCAAGGTACTAGAGTGCAAACTAACAAGTGTGAATAAATGTGTTGAGGTTGAACACTTGAGAGGATCCATCGATCAGGGGACATTGATGTATTCCCAAAACTGTCGATGGCGAGAGAACCTACCACTGATGACTGCAAGTCTCAAGGCACTCAAAATGACTCTAGACTCCAATCCCAGAATAAATGATCTGAAGTCGATGGGATGAAATCCGCTGGAAGGAGGGCATTAAGGCATCCCCCATCATCCAACACGAGGTACTCAGCAAGGCTATATAATATGGAAGAACTCGATCATAAGGTGCACGAACCAGTAACTGTACCGGGAATGGCCGACATGCAAAGTCAAGATAACTGAGGAATGGCCGACTCAGGTTTCAACTTCCTTCGAACAAGAGCATAACGGTGTATGGTGACTGAATGAAGGCAGCATAGACTCGATATACAAACTGGGCCATCTCTATGACGCAGGAGGCATCAATAGAGGATCCATAGGGACTGGAAGCTTAACCAGTCGGTGGAGATAAAACTCAGATAACGAGTACAGCTCCTAAAGTCAAACTATAACCCAACCAATGGATATGATATACAGTGCTCTGTTCGAAGGCGACACGACTCGACAGCTGCCAAAGATAATATCTTTTCTTGTCCGGCTTTTTGGTTTTTTGATTTTTTTGGTCTTTTTCAGTTATTTGAAAAGCTTGAAAAAGGAATAAACTAGCTTTATAGTTACAAACTAGGAGGAGACGAGTGTCATAGAGGCAAACAAACTAGAGCAGTGGAACATACCTATGCTCAATGCAAGGATACATGTGTAGGATATCGACACTCGGGGGAAAATCCCCTCCCGGTGAAAAAAAAGGGAATCAAGCTGCGAAAGATATAAATAAACGCTCTGCATGGCTAGACATGAGACAAGCTCAGGCTATATGGCTGAAACGCAATGTCAGGGGAGCCGGCATAAAGCTCAATAAGACAGGAAAAGCTCATGATAATGCATTCACAACTCGATATAAGGGGAGTCCGGGGGGATACAGGCCAGCATAAGATCAAGAGGAGTATGAGGCTCTTGCTAAATGTCATGGCAATACTATACAACGGACTCCCACACCCTAAAGGGGGAAACATCGGCATGGGCACCAAATGCAAATAAGGCGCTATCTAGGGTACCCATGTAAGGTGAGTCTCTACCACTCACATCATGCCACTTCTATAGCAGCAAGAAGGTTCTGTGACATAATAGAGTGGGTTCGTACCTAAGGATATAGTGACATGGTCATAAGGTCATGCAAAATGCAAACGGTGGTGAACCTAACCTATATGCCAGTATAGACGTTATACCTGAGATCAGTACGAATGGGTCAATCCAAAGGCTGAAACGTCGCTTAAAATGGTCTTCTACATCACAAATTAGGTCAGAAACAGTCCAAAAAGGTTAGAAACGGTCAAAACTATAGGAAAGGGGGTAAAAAATTTCAAATATTTGAAAATTTTTCTATAAATAGTAAAAAATATAAATCATTTGAAAGTTTTGCCCATTGGAGCTTTGATATTCAACTACAAATTCCAGGAGATTCAGCCGGCGAAATTCACAACCGATTCTTCCAGGTACTTACTCATGTTCTCAGCTTGCATTTCAATACAAATTTTATAATTTTCCATGGTCAAATGAATTTTTAATGGCCAAACTTACATGAGCGCCACGGCCCATGCGGATATCGAGGTTTTTTCCGCGTATAGGGCTGTCTATACGTGGAAAAGGGGCCTGAAACCACGTACATACGCGGCTGTTTTGAAAACAGCCGCGTATGACGCCGCACACTAAGATTTTTATGAATCTAATGCACATTTTGGTCAACTTCTCATGCAGGATGGTGCTAGAGTGGCAAGAACGCGAGCATGGTGATGTAGAGGACGCAGTAAGGGCTGACAGAATGGATCAAGAGGCTCTAAGAAGATGCGGACTCTACAAGTTTTGGTGCCTAGGAGGCTTGAGGGCCAAACCAGGACTACTACATATGCTTGTAGACTATTGGGATCCAGACTCAGAGTTCTTCCGGCTAGACGGCATGTCCCTCACCATTGAGGTGGAGGATATCTATTTTATCACAGGTCTATCACGGCGGGGTGAGACGGTGAACCTTCGTGCCCACAGAGGGCCAGGTCATGGGCTGACTATAGATGAGTACATCGCAGTATACTGCTATCCAGAGACAGAGAAGGTGGGGAGCCAAGTCCCCACCAACGCTATACAGGTACTGGGCCTAAAGGCCATCTTACTGACGCTGGGCAGGATAGCAGGCTTAGCATCACTCCATCAGGCCTCTCAGCCATTGATGTTCTATGCGGTGGAGTGTATGACACCGACCATCTATGACTGGAGCACATCACTGTTGAGCAACATGAAACATCAGCTCAGTGAGTGCAAGGCAGGTAGGATACGGAACTTCGGGTTCAGTAGTATCTTGACCACTTTCTTCTTTGAGAGGGTTCCAGGATTGAGCCCTAGAGTGGATGTTCCTCTCCACGGGGTTTGAGATCTGGCCCAACGACGTTGGGCAGACGCGATGCGCAGACTGGGGGGTGGTAGGGTGGCCAACCCTTATCCAGCATACTTTTTTCCATGGTGGCGATGACAGATTATCGCCATAGAGGACTACCCTTATGCAGGGATAGACTTCCGGGGAGACCCGGACATGCCATTACCACCAGGGTCAGCATATGGAGACATAGGTAATGAATCTCGACCCTTACTCTTTTTAAGATTTTTGAAGTATTTAATTTTTTTGTGTTTTCTTGATTAATGGAATCAAAAAGACATGTTTTTGGGTGATAATACATAGTGACATCTACCATTGATGTGCAGATGTGGGACCACGGCGACAAAAGGGCTTCCCACGTCATAGACGGAGGGGAAGAGGAGATGATATCACCGGTGTGGATGCGGAGCGGACGCTCCAAAGCATCCATACCAACTTTGTGCGACTGACTCACAGGATTCCCATGGCGCAAGTCGAGCACTTGCCTGAGGCTATGCAGAGACAGGTGGTTGGTGTACCACGTGCATGGGTGCGTTTATTTCGGTGGCTAGCTAGAGCCGTGGTGACATATCATGATCACAACCCTCATCCACCTCCACAGGAGTAGACAGTTGGGAGTGTATCTATTTTGTACTACCGTGTATATGATGGTGGCTTTCAAAGCCCCAATTTTGTATAATGACACTATGTATTACCACATTTTAATGTATATATAAAAAAGTTTTATGGTGATCGGTTTATTTATTTACATGTGTAAACATTGTGCTTATGATTAATTTATGATGAATGAAACAAATGCCAATCTAACACATAGTTAGCATATGAGTCAGCAATTTGATTAAAATTTCTTGGAATGTGTATATATGTTATGTTCTCAAATTGTCGTTCTAGCAATCTCACACGTAAGAATCTCCTCAATAACGTCGGATCTCTAACATGGTACAAACCATTTAGCTGTGACACTACTAACTCTGAATCAAGACGTACCTCAAGAGAGAGAACACCATGCGAAATGGCATCCCGTAGAAGCTCGATAACGACACTATATTCAGCAACATTGTTGGAATATGGCCGTAGACATACACCTCCTGAAGACAGTACATGACCCATAGGAGTAAAAATCACCCAAGCAGCTAAGGCTGAGTGTTGAGTGTGACGGCTTGCACCATCCGTGAATCCTACGAAGGTGGAAGATTCCATTGACATCTGCCACAAGAAATGGAAACTAATCACAAACCCGATCACGATAAACAAGACCCAACTATGCAAAAAAGCTGTACAATAATATACAACAAACAACCTTGGCTAAAGATTATGCATAGTATTTTTTAAGATAGAGCCCATTTCTAGGCTCCGCCAAGGCCGTCCCTTCATAATCCACTAACTCGTAGGCACCCTTCTCTAATACTCGCTTGACCATGTAAGGACCACGCCACATAGGATTGAACTTCCCTGCCCCCAAGGGTTCTTTCGATTGGTCCCACAAAAGGACCAAGTCTCCCTCACTAAACACTCTCAGACGGACAGACTTATCGTATTGGGCCTTTACGCGACGCTTATTAACCTCTAGAGTCACCAAGGCATCTCTACGCTGCTCATCAAGTTGCTCAAGGTGAACCAAACGCTCCTCCAAAGGCGAAGTGTCTGGTAAGAGTTCTACGGCTAACTTCAACGAAGGAATCTCGCATTCAACCAGCAATATTGAATCCACTCCATGAACAAGCTGATATGGAGAAAAACCAATGGCAGTCTTTACCGCGCTTCGGTATGCCCACAAAGCAGGATACAACATAATATGCCAATTCGTCTTGCTTTGTGCGATGGTTCGTTGGAGAATGGACTTAAGTGATTTATTCACAGCTTCAACCTGTCCATTCGCTTGAGGATAGTAAGAAGAGGAGTGCTCTTGCTTATATCCTAACTTGGAGGCCAACTCTTCCATCATACAATTCTGAAATTGCAAGCCATGGTCAGTGACAAGCTCTCTCGGAATCCCGAACCTAGAGATGATTTGGTTGAATACGAAGTGAGCAGCTGTCTCACCGTCGGATTTTACTGTAGGCATTGCCTCATCCCATTTCGTGAAGTAATCGATAGCCACAATGATATGATGGTGCCCCCCAACCGAAGCTGGGTTGCAATCCATGAAATCTAGCCCCCACTTGGTGAAGGGACCGGCAGTGATAATAGGGTGCAACGGGGTAGGCTTCAAGCGCATGTTACGTGCAAACACCTGGCAAGGGTGGCACCTCTTGACCGCTTCAATACAATCCTTGAAGATCGACGGCCAGAAATATCCTGCTCTCAAAATCTTTTGGGCTGTAGCAAGCCCAGATAAATGACCACCACACACCCCTCCATGGCAATCATTAAGCACTACCTCAGCCTCATCGTGAGTTAAACAACGTTGTAAAAGGGAATCTACTCCACGGCGGTACAAATTATTGTCCACTATGAGGTAGTTCTTGGAAACGTGACGTAATCGACGTCGCTCATCTTGTGAGAGGTGAGTAGGGGTCCTCTGCGTTTGCAAATATACTATGATATCACCGTACCATGGGTCAGCCGTTGAGATCAAGAAAATGTGTTCATCAACGAACATATCTTCACATACCGACTCCTCAGCCTCGCTCGGAAAATCTGATATGAGCTCTGCAAATACTAACGATTTCTTCGATTTTGCTGAAACAAACTCGAGATCAAACTCTTGCAGAATGACAATCCATTTATTATATTTTCCCCCAATCATCCTACGTGTGACGACGAACTGAAATGGATTGACATGGGAAACCACCAAAGTCTGGCGAAGGAGAATATAATGTCTCAAACGCTGCACCGCATGCACAGTGGCCAAGGCAAGCTTCTCTACATGAGAATACCGAATCTCTGCGTCAATAAGGTTTCGGTTCAGATAGTATATGACATGCTCTTGGAGCTCCTCATCCTCTTGAACCAAAACCATCCCAATCGTCTCTAAAGACGCAGCCACATATAATAGGAAATCACGGCTATAATCCAGAGGACTAATCACCGGGGCTGATGCTAGGGCTCTCTTAAGGGCATCGAAGGACTCTTGGGCTCCCTCATCCCATTCAAAGGGAGTATCCTTCTTCAGGAGATGCATGAAACCTCTAGTCAAATTGGAGAAATTGACAACAAATCTTCGTAGGAATTTTTCCATGCCTTGCAAACACTGAAGATGACGAATATTTCGCGGGGGAGACAACTGAAGTATTGCCTCCACTTTCAAGGGGTCGACTCTTATACCCTCTTTCGAAACGATAAATCCTAATAAACAACCTGATTTCACACAAAATATGCACTTATGAGGATTTAATCTAACAGCATAGTGCCGGCATCTTTCGAACACCAATCTCAAGTGATAAGAATGACGCATCCTCATACGAGAATGAGCAGCGAGGTCATCCAAAAATACTTCGATAATGGACTTGAGATCATGGAAAATCAAGGTCATTGCCCGCTGAAAAGTAGCTCAGACGTTTTTAAGGCCGAAAGGCATTTTTCGATACGCAAATGTTCCCCAAGGACAAATAAATGCGGTCTTATGTTGTTCCTCAGGTTTAATTTGAATCTGATTATATCCGGAAAAACTGTCCATAAAGGAGAACACCTCTTTACCCGCACACTCGTCCAAAATCTGATCTATAAATGGTGTGGGGAAGTTATCCTTAGGACAGGCACGATTTAAATCACGGAAATCAGTGCATATACGGATCGCTCCTTGCTTCTTATCTACCAGAACGGGATTTGAAACCCACTCCGTCAAGGGAATGGGATAGATGAAACCAGCTTTCAATAGTTTTTCTATCTCTGCCTTTATGGCGGGTGCTTTCCTAGGATTTACCGCGCGTAAACGCTGTCGAACAGGCTTCGTGTTGGGGTAATTTTTAATTTCGTGTTCGACAATCCGAGGGTCAATCCCTGGCATCTCATCATAAGACCAAGCAAAAACATCGCGGAATTCCTTGAACAGCTCGGTATACTCACGAATCTCATC